>LUCM01007900.1:46452-88433 GCA_008360955.1 Fasciolopsis buskii | reverse complement strand
GATTTGATATTGGGCTTAAATCCATGGTGAGACTGACAAGGAAATGGGTACCTGCGGTAAAGCCTTTTGGAGAGTATGTCCTGTTACATCTGGTTTATAAGCTAGGGTAGATTCCAATCTGCTTAATGGTGAAGCCCTTAAGCGTCATGTATTTGTTGGGGAGTGAAGGGGCTGTATAGTTGTGCTGTGGGATATGGTACGACTGAAGGAAAAACCGGGTGAAGTGAGGAATATCTTGAAGGCGTTTGGAGTAAATTTGTAGGTGGTGGGATTTTGGGGTGATTGACGTCTATCTGATTGAAAGTCTCGAGATTTGGTCTGAGAAAGTGGGTCGGTGGATGTAGGCTGGGTGGCCCAAGCATTTCGTTTGCCAGCTGTAGATGGTCGGTCAGGGGTAACTCAAAAAAGTGTGGCCTTTCCACGGAATTAGTGTAGTTCATACGTACGTTTGTAAGAAGGTGTGTCGGTCCAGTAATACGGAAATCTGTGTCAGTTCGTTATCCGTTTTGACCATTAAGGAACCATGTTGGTTGGAGTAACGAAAGATTGGTCTTCGTTCTTCGAGGCCCTTTGGCCGCGCTGAATGAATAGCTCTTGGTCCAACTTAGTAAAAGTTTCCTCTTGAAGGTCGTGAGCTAGGAGGCCATGGTAGATCTGAAATCACAAGAAATAGCGCCGTGTTGTTTTATCTAGGCTTGTCGGTGATCCTGGTAGTTGAAAGAGCATCATGTGTCTTACGTGGTCCCGTTCTGTTGAGGACGGTCGCGGCATCGCTGGTTAAAAAATGTCTCCTTCTTTGGTGTCAGTTGCATCAATATCAATTTGGTTTCTTTGGCCTGTAGGGGCAAGGTGGAGCATGACGGCGAGCCAGAGGAATTGGCCTTGGCGATCGTACAGTAGAGTGGGTGCGAGGCGGAGGGATGTTTGCGCCTGACTGAACAAAATGATGTTAAGGTGGGGGACCCAATTGTGTATGTTTGGACAGAGGCTGAAATATGACGGATGAGCTCGATATGTCTTGGTCTACAACCGCGGAGAATAAATCCTTAGACAGTATGGGCTCTAACTGAGTTCTTTCAGACCAACGAATGGGCAAGTGTTTTTGAGATACAACGACTGAATTGGGAGATGACTCCGCTGCAACGGGCCGTGCGTTATTTGCCGGTGGAATCTTGGACATCTTATGTGGGCCATGCCGTAAGCGGCCAAGAAATGGTCTCTACGGTCATTCATGGGAATAGGATCAGCGATGTTAAAGACAATCTACTAGCATGTCCTCTACTCGATGCTTCAGAAGCCAGCACATCCAGAAATTTGCCGGCGACCACCAGGTCCTGTTTATCCAGCCTTGTTTCAGGACTGATTAGGTGGAACAGTTTTCAGATAGTGAGCTCCAAATTGTTAAGGTGGTCCAATAAACTCGTTAATTTTCTATCGAAGATCTGTGCCTTGTTATGGGCTTTGCCCAACGGGTCACTAGATACTGCGGATCATTGGCCCATTTCTCCCAAACGAGAGCCAACGTTGGAAGATTTTGTAGTGTTATTGGCGCGAAGACCGCTATCGGCACGCTTAATTTGCTGATTAACACCACGAGCCATTATGATTTTGCTTGGAAGTTTAAAGTGTGGGAAGAAAATCTAAGTAAAGTTGTGAATGGCGACCAGTTGTAGCTTTTATGGCTACAGTGATAACAGGATGTTGTGTGTAATCGGCTGGGCGCAGCTCTTGGGAGGGAAACGCTAGTGAATATTGCATAACAAAGTAATCCTTGTTCACTTCACGAGGCTAAGTGAGCATTAACGTTGTTGAGCGGGTTATGCATCTGCAAAATGGGCTTGAAGGCAAATTAACAGGACAACAATACCATATGACAGATAAACAGCTATTAAAAGACTAGATAAAATAACTAATAAATGATAATATAACGTAAAACAAAACTGCAGGAGTTGCAATATACGTCTTAAGGGCAGGACGATGTTGATAGAACTGGAAAGGTATGGGTAGAAAGATGAGCAGACCGGTGAACAGGTTCATCTCCTTTTAAGAACTACTAAGCAAACAGATTTAATGTTCCATATAAAATAAAAGCGTTTACACTGAGGTCACGTCAGTGTTGCCAATTTGACGGCGTAAGCTCATATAAAAATTGACCAAATGACTAAAGAGTAGTTGACTTAAGTACTGTATGTTCAGAAAAATTCAGCCATTTTTTATCCAGGGAAATGATTTTAACTCGGAAAGTAATCTCAAAATGACAGGCTATTTGGCGAGCTGCTGCAGGCACATAAGGTTATGAAGTCAAAGCATTGAAATCAATGCGGTGTCCTAGGTGATATAATCAGCTATCGTCTGGTCGACTAGATCCTTGCAATTGGCAAGGCTATGGTGCGAGTGGCTAGCCACCGGTTGTGAAATTATGTGCTGACCATCCAATTAGTTTGTTCCGAGCCAAATGCCTTTCGTGCGGGGATGACGAGAAGTTCGAACATGCCACATGCTCGAGAACGCTGGGCGTCCAACAAGTCAGCAGTACACCCCACGTACACGGTCCGTAAATTTCAATAAGAAATTTGACAAAGTCCTGCGTGGTTGCCTGTTGGAGGGACTCAAGGTGATAGGTTTTGGGGCTTTTCTGCGCTGGATCACACATTTCCGCAATAAACATTACCTCCATGCTGGAGTTTCACGTTCAGACTCTCGCCGTTCCCCAATCACTTTTGGAGCACCACAAGGTTTGGTGATCGGAATGTTACCCCGTCTTGTTCGTGTGAGTGACGCCCAAATAGTTTTTGAGTGCCATTCATTAAATTATGGCGACGACGTAAGACTGTGATGCGCTATTCCTTCTGAAGCGGATGCTGAGACACTGCACAGTGAACTAACAAAGCCTCAGTGGTGGACAAGAGCGCAAAAAATGCCGATCAATTTCGCCAACTGCAAGTATGTGCGGATTTGGTGTGAAACGCAATCAGCTACAATTTCAGCGCAAATGATCCGCTACCGGTGGACAGTGAAGATCTTTGAGCCACGATCTCCCATCAAAAATCGTTGGTTCAGACTGTCAGTGCTTGTGCATCAGCAGGAAATTTGCTAAGGGTTATCCGCCGCTCGTTCGACAGTTTGTCTAGTGCGGCGTTCAGTAACTTTTATGCTCCACATCATTGTCCGATGCTGGATTATGGTGTGCCTTCAGTTTTTGCTTGCACCGCCACTGAAATAGATAATTTGAACAACGTGCAAAATTATCCACTGAGTTCAGCGGGAGATTTCCCAGTATCAGTTAGGAAGGCCGACTGCGACTGCCTAAACAATATCCCACTACCTCTTGAATACTCGTTGGGCACGACCACTTTTTGCGTTCCCGGAAGAGGAACCTCTGGACATTTCTCTGCTTTATCGTTCCTGCAGATGTGCGACTACACTATAGATTTCTCTGACGTCTTTTTTAGTGAGGGACAATAATGAGAACGATTTCAGGCGAAGTATTGACGGTCACTTGGTGAGGTGCTCGTGACTGGCAGACGTAGGAGCGAGACGTTGCCAGGAGTGCTTGCATTCAGACTTATTCAAAGCGCAGCCGCCTCTGTCTTCTGCTGTTGAAGATGAAGAAAAGGACAAGCAAAACACTGCGCGGCAAGCCGCGCCGAAAATTATCTTTGGATTTAGGCATATTGGCCGGAATGCAGTAAATAAGGAACTAGAGGATTCGGGGAAATCAACAAGCCCAGCCAGGAATAGGGGGAACAGTTTCCTGTCCACATATAGGGAGTCATGCCACAAAGAAGAAAGGGCGGTATAAATACTGTTGTCTAAAATGCGAATAAGCGAATACATCGGAAAAGCATTACAGAATTATGAAAGTGCTCAATGAAAACACTTTAAGGAAAGACGGAAGGGATTGCTGAGACTATATAAAAAACCATTTAATTTTGTTTGTCGGTGAACCAGTTACCAGTTTGCGGACGGTCTCTAGCCTGATGCCGTTGTGGGCCTTATCCATAATAATTTTCTTCTACGTGATTTATGATGACCGTCTTTCAAGCTGCGTCATCCTACACTGTCCTGATATAATCTACTTGGGCCAGCATCCTACGAAGCGTGACTGTAGGTAGAGCAATGAAGGCATATTTACCATTTGATAGGGTAGCCACTAGAATGCGGTAAAAAGATAGATATCCAGTGTGAAGTTTGCTAGTCTGGGATCCACAACAAGTGCAGCAAGCTGTCGTCTGAACTGTAAGACCTCTACGCCGCCTACGAAGATCCGCCGAGGGCCCGCCCAGAATGAATCCCGCACAGTAAGGCAAGGGCACCCGTAGCAGGAAATGACTATCGCCTGAGTTCGCGGTAGAATCTACAAGCCAGTTACTGGAACTCCAAGGGTTGACACAGGGTATCACGCAATAAAAAACATCAAAGCAGGTAACGACCCGAATTATCGTATTTACCGGCATCCATCACGTAACCGCTAGCTGAGGCAAACCACGGAAAGCAATTAACACACTGCAAGTTGGTGTTATCAACGCCAAAGCGCCACAAATGTGAAGTCCAGAGATTTTTGGGCACTTTGCAATCCCTGCACAGCGCAAGCCCCCTCAAACTGCAACAGATAAACAGCACCTGGTAAACGAGGAACCAATGTGGCTGGGTTGAGCAGAGACCCTGTGCAGAGAAAGACGCGGAATGCACATTTACCTATTCAGGTGATTCCGTGAAATTTTTATGTTTTGTTCGTCTTTTCGATGGATGGCCTACATGTGTTTGATATTAACAGTTAATAATGCTCATCTAACCCAAGACCCCATACGAAACCGGCTCAACTATATTGCTGGTGGTATCGTATATTCCTCAGGGTGGCGGGGTTTTATTTGCCATCAGAAAGCCTCAGCCTTAAGCGTGCAAATTTGTCAATCGGCCAACGCCATTTATAAACGCCTTGGGTTCTCTCCTCTCCCACTTACCGCACTGGTCAAGCCTTTGTATCAACCCCCTTGAAGAACAGCCGTACGCCCCAAAGAGACCGTTTGAGGCAGAAAGTTCCTTACGGTCCCAAATAGAAGCGCAATGGGCAACAGCAATAATATTCGTATATTTTCGGAAACTTTGAGAGGCATGCTTAGTTGCATGGTCAAATTTCACAGGGGTGTTGCAAGCCACATTGAACAAGCAGATGAGCATTTGGGTACAAAATGAGAAGAAATGGCAAAACTATCTTATCAAGACGAACATTATTTATGCGCACCAAAGATGCGTATTGCAGTGCGGAGTTCAATTGGACGATGATAGCGGGCGTTTTGTCTGCGATATTCGGATTTAACGGTATTTGCGAAACATCCACCATCGCAAAAGGGCAATGTTTCTGCGGGCAATCAAATCGTTGGACGCAACTCATTCACCTGCGATAACTGATAATTACCAACTGTCCACCCGCGATAACTGGCAACGGTTGGTGTTAAATGTTAGCTGTCATTATTTTGCAAAGTGGTGAAAAGTGATGAATCAGAAGGAGCGGAGCTAGGAGAATAATATTGACGTTATTTTGTAAGGAAGAATAAAAACGTCTATTTGGCATGCTTAACCCGTAAAAAGCATTGGCTGTGATAGTAAGAATGACCTTTTTGTATAGCGCATTTTCGGTAATGGCTGGGAAGTTGAAAATTTATATAAATATCTGTTTGCTCCAGGATTGCGAAGATGTCCACCTATGTATAACCTATGAATATAAATATATATATACATGTAAACATACGTGTGCACCAGGGTGATGTAATATTTGTATACATTTTTGCTCCATAATCGTCACATGAATTTAGTTTGACGAGTTTATGCGTTTAGCTGTTACGTAAATTGATTTAAAGCGGTTAAAATGTGCATTTGTATATGTACATATATATCTGTCTATATGTACAGAAAGAAACACAAATATGTATTAATAAACAGATGTGCATTTATAAGTATATAAGTTTGACATTTAGATGGCGAAACGTAATGTGTAGAGTAGACGCATACGTATATGAATTTATATATATATATGTTTATATATACAGCTATTTATGTTTCCACTATACATATATATGAAATACGTTGTTCCATCGACATATACAAATTACGCAATAAATGAATGT
Source organism: Fasciolopsis buskii (assembly GCA_008360955.1). Classification (NCBI taxonomy): domain Eukaryota; kingdom Metazoa; phylum Platyhelminthes; class Trematoda; order Plagiorchiida; family Fasciolidae; genus Fasciolopsis; species Fasciolopsis buskii. Next base: position 82,305 of record LUCM01007900.1, on the reverse strand, counting down.
TCATAAACATTTGTTGCCCCATGTGGGAGGACTATATTTATATCTATGTATAGTAATTAATGTCAACGCATGCAATGATTTCCTAATCTGAAAATATATGCATATACCCGTTAACCACTTAGTCGTACGATATATGCATATATTGCAGGTTGCCCCTTAAGGTAGTTATACTAACATACATGCCCCCCGGAAAAACGTACGACCCCTATGGCAGCCCCGGGCCATGTCTGTCTTTAGTCAGGTATATATGGCTAACAACACCTATAAGCATTTCTAGACCAACTCAAGCCTATATCTGCCTCAGCACACACTGCTGACATTTGCATGCCTATAGTGGACTAGTTTCATTACTGCTACACGAATGAGCACCAAAACCCCAACCTTTGTTGCGCACGTGAAAGAAGACTCACGTACCAACAATCTAATGCACACAATGAAGCCGTAACAGAAATAACCGATTTTGGAAATCGGAGCTGGTAATCAGATAGTCGTGGCCCCAAAGGGGGCCGTGGTGCCGTTCACGTCAATCCCGTCTCTCCCGCGATCCTTTTTCCTTGCACCTTCAGGGTCCTCTTTATCCTCTTTGTCCGTCCTACGTGGTCTTCGGCTTTTCAAGTCTGCCTGCAATGGAAATGGTGAATATTAGTATTAATATTACTTACCTTTTGCTGATAGACAACGCGTTCAGCTGCGCCACGCTGCGGTCGACGATCATCGTCCTAACTTTACCTGTCGCTGGCAACATATCCTTCATGGCTACTATCGCCCTGCGGTAGCTTGCTCCGCTTTTGTTAGGGGGCAGATCATAAAACACTGACTGACCTAACCCACTGTCGTCTACTATCATCGCATGCCAGAAGACGTACCCACCGCAGTTAAGCTGGTGGGTCACGTCTGTTAACCTCACTTAGCAGTAACGCTCAGCTAAATGCCGAAAACTATCCGGCACGAAAAACGCAAACCTAAATACATCCTCCCGTTTGAGTAACCTAAGATTGCCTTGTCCGCGCAATAAGTCTTCTACGCGGACGACATCCTTCTGGTCATCCATTAACCGGAACTTGCGCCTAAGACTGACAATATCCCGAACAGTAACTAGGCGGGTGAACTTATCCCTCGCATATCGACAAACCTCTCTAGCATTTCCAAAATTTCCATTACGCTACTTACATGATCCTCCTGCTCTAAGGTTGGCTAAAGATTGCGCGCGCGACAACGATCATGAGACCGATGGAAGGAATGATTGTATTGCAGAAAACTTCCTACCACCTGGTATTGTCTGATGACTGCACGCAACATGACGAATGCCGGGCAGTTAATATTCGTAAATCTGCAAATAAATTTCACTTGAAAAGATAACAGACTTACCGAAGACCACTTTGATTTCTACGACGTTTTTGTACACAGCAGTACTTGATCCCATAGTAAGAAAAAAAGGAAGAGATCGCGTATGCTCCCGCGGCCAATTTTCGGAGCTGGCACCGTGATATTCATAAAACGACATCAGCGTCTTTTGCTAAAAACCCTAGAATCACATTGAAAATCTAAAAAACTAGCATAAAAACAGCGAAAGTAGCGGACAAACACTCCTGATTCATCTATATGGGCAGCAGCCGCGTCCGCACGAACAGCCGTGGCAGTCATAAGAAGACAACTGACGTGGTTTCTGGTTTTATATGCATTTATCCCCAAAATCGTCCGTTTAATTAACAATCAAGTTCACCAGATTACCCTTTTCATAGTTTTAGAAAAATGCGCAATAACGTGTTCATTCCATTTCTATCAAAATTCTTTTTTAGCTTCACAGGAGCGACTTTTCAACGTGGAAGTATTGTCACTATCCGGATTTGACGGGTCCATAAAATGGACATTAATGTTAAAATGTCAAGCAGAAAGTCTCCAAAGACCTTGAGTGCAAGGAAAAACTTGTCAAAACGGACCAAAGCAGCTGGCGGGAACAGTATTGATGGCCTATAGATACCCTGTATTATAATGGATATGAAAAAGTACGTCGGTCATCTTACCATGGATCCCGGAGCCAAGAAAATAGTCAAAGTCTTTTAAAAATGCGGAGGGACGAAGAAAACTGGCTAACCATTCTTCAAAGACATGAAGAATGAAAATGTCATTGGCATCAAGGAGTGAGGACTGATGTGATATGCGTTGAACAACACATATTTTACGATGGTAACCCAGTGTGAAACAAAAACGGGTTTCTTTGCTTTGTTTGCGTTTGTTGGCTTAGCTGATAGGGATTACTGGCAGAGTGATAGCCGCGAGTTCCGAGGCGATGACTGGGGCGATGTTCGCGATAGAGGATGGTAGCGACATCTGAAACAAGGATCCAAGTAAGGGTGCCTTCGGGGCAATTGGATGTCAACGTGGACGCGGGTGGTGAGTTCCAGCAGTAACTCTGTCCAATCGGGAGGACTTGTCCGCTCAAAGAGTCACAGGCTTTGTGGATCACGTTATTCGGCCTCGATATCTAGATAGACTAGCAACGTTGGTAATTCAAGCGGATTAGAGGCAATGTCCACTTCATCGCGGACGTGGAGCAGGTAGTATTTGTCCGTCCTGGGATAGCTCATCTAAGCCTTAGGTCGGCTTGTTTTCACGGTGTGTTGATGCGCGCGAGTATGGAGTCAGAAATTGGAGGGTAAACTCTTGGCGAGATACGAGTGCAACCGCACATAACTGGAACGGAAAAAGGGACCGATGGCAGACTGGGGGTATTCCAGCTGAGGGTTATGGTGCATGCAAATCGAAGAACGAGACTTGATGAATGTTATGCAGAATGAGGTATTTCTTGCTTGGAATGGTCTAATTGTTAAATGCATGCAGAAAAAAGAGTTTAGAATGGGACATTAGATATTAGTTTGGCGGTAAGTGAGAATGTGATGTGAGTATATCTTTTTATATGCCTTGCTACATGCGCACTAAACGAGATGGAAAGTCAGGTGAAAAATTGCACTGGCTTGTTTCATTGACGGAGGTTTTCTGCCAATGCCTAGTGATTTGTACTTGCGGAAACTACTGGAAATAAATAATGGCCAGACCTTGTTGAGTGGGTTGAGATAAGACTTGCAGCGTTATATTCAGTCAGTACCCTAGGCCCCATTCGTAGGGTTCTTCTATTGGAGTGTAAGGATCATGCATGCTTACCAGGATTTGTATGATTATTGCCATCCTTGTTTCGTTATTAAAAGTGACGGAGCCAAGAGAAGTAATAATTATATGTGAGAATAATTTATTACACAGAGAAGAATACTTGACGATTAAGAAGTTTTCCCTAAGTGCTATCCTCGACATGGAAACTGACACCAAGAACTCAGCTCGACGCAAGGCATGAGAAAATTTATTTCTTACTTGGGGTGCAAAGATGCACAAATTTTTATCAATAATCCTGTGAAAATGAAGAGGTTGATGTGAACTCGACGCAGCCACAAGGGAATGAGGTGTAGTATCATGCAACGTTCCATGTAGTTTATCGAGAAAGAGTAGGCCAGAAGTCGTTTTGTAAGTGTTCGTTGAACATTCTCAATCTCGAGTCTCTCAATCTGCCGCATTTTGGAACACACGATGGAACAGTAGTCTAAGGTAGGTCTTAATTGCGTTTTATATATTAATAACTTGCTTCCCTGGTTTTTAAAAGTTCTGTGAACCAACCCAATTCGTCCCCTAGCTTTTGCAACTTGTATCCGGGTGTGCTCTGAGAAGTTGAAGGTGCTGGAGTAAGGCAAACCCAGGTCTCTGACTGTGGGAGGGGAAGGAATGACTTCCTGGTTAATCTCAAAGATTCCTGCAGGAAGGTGACATTTATGTGCAAGGATGCTGCTTTTGTGGGCCGAGAATTTCATTGACCAAGCTGCGCATCATGAATCAAGCCACAGTAGATCATATTTTACATTATCTATGATGGTTTTCATGTCAAGAGGGGGAAACTTGCATTCAATTTTTATGTCGTCTGCAAACAGAAAAGGAATACCATGCCTAACGATGTGAGAAATGTCGTCGATTTGCAGCAGAAACAGTAGTGGACCTAGTACGCTTCCTTCAATAACCCCACTAGTAATCGGACGAGGCTTGGTTAGGGTTTCATTTACATTCACTGCCTGCATTCTAGAGTCCAAATAAGGGGAGAACCAAGCCAGAAGGGGGGTTTATACCGTATCTCTTGACTTTCATGAGAAGCTTGCGATGAGATACGCGATCAAGAGCCTTCGCTATATCTAAGAAAATCGCAGTTACCGACTTTCAGTCCTTGTCAGCCTTCGTCCCTATGTTTGAGTAATCGGTCATGCAGGTAGAACATGATTTACTTTAAAGGAGATTGTGTTGGCCGGAGTTAATGAGGTCACGATCTAACAAGCAAGCTGCTAACTTAATTGTTATAATTCTGTTCCTATTGCGAGCGATAACTGAAGTTTGATTGTTGGGTCTGTATTTAGATGGTCGCTTTGAACCCTTTTTGTGAATTGGGACAGTAGCAGAAGCTTTTCATTGGCGGAGGAATTGTCACAATTTAAGGAAAGATTAAATACTTTAGAAAAAAGCATAGGGCTGTCTGCACCCCCAAATTTGAAGAGGGCTGGGAGAATGTCGTCCGGTCCAACGTAGAAAGACTGTCTTGTTTTTGACAACCGTGGTCTGATTTCACTTGAGTGGAAGATGAATCTTGGCGGAGATGCAGATGAGACTGTGTGAGTGTCCGATTTAATAGCGTTATCATCTGTCGTCATGGAGGAGACAAAATAATTATTGAATACCTCTGATATCATTAGAAGGCCATTTGCGCACGTGCCCTAAATATGATGGATGTGGTGTGTTTAATAGGTAGAGAGTTATTAGTTCTCAGTAGTTTTGCCAGTGATGCAGTCCTGTTGGCAGAGTGCAACGATCAAACTTATTCTTTTTTGGACGAATCTAAAAGTGTCTTTATCTCCTTAGACAGAAGAATCATCCGCAAAAACAGAGCAAACTCACTTGTTTGTCTGAATCTCGTTTGGATTTAAAAATACTTTATTTAAGTTGGCCCAGTGTGCTCACTCTTTTTGGGTTTGTGTCACATTGGGTTGGAGTGATTAGATCAAGGCAAGATTAGTTGGCGGCCAGTTGGAGATCTACCGATTAAACGGAACAGTCCCAATTTTGACTATGAATTATGGAGGGCACACGGCCTCAGGAGGCTGAATGTTGTGGTTTAATGGAAGCTGAGCAAGAAATAACGGACGACGAAACTGAGAACTTGCAAACAATCTGGAAATTATCACATCCGATTAATTTGGCGTGTATGGACTTGCGCACCTGTGTTACGTCAGTCGTGAAGATAAGGTATAGAAAACTGTCGGCCGTTGTGGGTAATGAAACATGCTCTGTCCGCCCACTCAGTCGTATACTGGAACCAAACGCAGAAAGGTATTTTGGGGAGGAGAAAGATGACCAACAAAGCCCTGGGGCGTTGAAGTCTCCCGCCACTAGCTTAGGGCCTGGAAGGTTGGCGGCCGCGTTAAGCGCGTCAATTAGTGGTAAGAACTCTGACTGGTGCGTACTAGGGGGACGGTAGATGCAACTGATCAGTAAGTCCTGATGCCCGATATTCACAGTCTGCCAGATAGAATCTTTTAGGTTATCACAAGTGGGGTGGTTGTACAGGAGGCTGAAAGGGTGTCCCTTGTGTACATGAGACAGCCTCCCCCGCGCTTATTTATCCTGCCTTTCCTCGAAGCATTGTAACCAATTAAAGCAATGTTTCTGTCCGGAGCACTGTCGGTCAGACATGTCTCCTTAATAAGAATGGAATCATCTACGTGTATACACCAACAGGCACACCGTGTGCACTTTATTTAGTATCGAGCGAGCATTTAATAGTAACGATGAAAATTGCTCAGTAGTATTACAGTGTGATAATTAGAGTAGAAATCGTCATGGGCTTGCGGTTTCATTTGGGGTGGAAAGTCATTGCGAGGCAAGCAAGTAAGAATGGATGTTGTTTGTTATGCCTCTGGGTGATCATGTCCTGCCACGCCTGATTCATAAGCTACGGTAGGTTTCAATCTGTTCATTGGTACAGGCGGTGAGCAACGTGCGCTTGTTAGGGAGTGAAGAGGCTGTGCAACGGTCATGGAGGGTATGGTATAGTTGAGGGGAAAACCGGGTAAAATAAAGGGTATCCTGACGGCAATTGAAGCAAAACAATAGGCGGCAAGATGTTGGAGGGCCTGACATCTAGCGGATTGGAAGCCTGGAGATTTGGTCTGGGAAGGTGGGGCAGTCGATGTTGGCAGGTCGGCTTAAGCAATGTGTTTTAAGGCTGTAGATGGTCAGTCAACGGTAATTTGGAAAAGTGTGGTCTTGTCCACAGTTGCACATGATTCATGCGTACATTTGGGCGAACAGGTGATGGGCTAGCACTACGGACGGTAACCGAGGTTGAAGTTATGATTATTAAATAACACCGTTGGATGGAGTAGCGAGAGATGGTTCTTAGTGTTGCGGGGTTTGTTTGCGGCGCTGATATGAGGAGACTGAGGTCTAACGGAGTTAGCCATACATCTTGAAGGGGCTGAGCTGTGTGACCATGGTAGATTTAATGGCACCGGGATATTATTTAGGGGCTTGGAGGGGATCTTAGGAGATTGAAGAGGTTTGTGTTTTGCGCGGACCTCTTCTACTGAGAAGGGTCGCAGCATCGTTAGCTAGAGAAAAGTCGCTTTCCTTGGTGTCAAGCACATCATTCGCCACTTGAGGGGCTGCAGCCTGTCGGAGCAGGTTGGAGTATGCAGTGAACTACAGGTACTGGCCTTTTCAACAGTACTTTAGAGCGGGCGCCGGGTGGTAGGGTGTTTGAGTTTAACTGAACAAGGTGACGCTGTGTTGCTGTTGCCCGGGTGGGGGCGTTTGGACGGGGCTGAAATGTGGGGGGCGAGCTCGATATGTCTAGGTTTACAAGGGTAAAGCATGAACCAGTGGACGGTATTGGCTCTAATGAATTTCTGTTGGGCCGGCGAACGGGTGAATGTTTCGGAGACACATTGCCCGTTTTAGGCGACTCCGCTGTAACGGGCCGTGCAATGTTTGGTGGTAGCACCTTGGAAATCACACGCGTGTGACTGGATTCTTGCGAAGTGTTGGCGAAAATTTCCCATCTGGAGAGGTGTTTTGTCCATGGTTATTTTTGTTTTTAAACGGTGTAGTTGAAGCAATAACGCTTTGCTTTTTCATGAAGAGCTTCACAAGAATCTTTGTCTGGAACTGCACCATGAGGGGGCGACTATGACGCTGTGTCCGCTTCCGCAGCTTCGTCGTTATACATGGTATGTGCGCCATGCCGCTAGTCGCCATGAGTTGATCTCTAAGGCCATTCAAAGGAACACCATCAGGGATTTTAAAGACAATAACGTTACGTGACCTTTCCACTCTACTCGATGTTTCGGACGCCAGCACATCCAGGAAGTCGCCAGCGGCCACCAGGTCATGCTTGTCCAGCCGTGTTTCAGGGTCGATGAGGTGGGAGAGGGGTGCAAGCTTTGAGATAGCGCACTCCAAATTGTTAACATGATCCATTTACGCCCTGTCATGGGCTTCACCTACTAGGTCATCAAGTACTACGGAGCATTGGCTCATTGTTCCCAAACGAGGGCCAACTTTGGAGCGTCTTGTAGAGTTAGTTGCACGAAAACTGTCATTGTCGCGTCTGCCTCGCTACCGAACACCACGAGCCATTCTGCTCTCACTTGGAAATTTAATTTGGGAAAAAATCTAAATTTGTTAGAGGTGACCACCTATGGTTGTTACAACTATAGTGATGACAGGATACTGTGTGTAATCAGGTTGGCACAGTTCTTGTGAGGGAAATACTAAGAGTTACTGCAGAACGACGTAACTTCTGAGTACTTCACAAGAATAAGTGGGCATCAACGGTGGGGAGCAGGTTGTGAGTCTACAAAATGGGCCAGAAGATAAATTAACATAACAATAACACACTATGGCAAATGACATCCGTTAATTTCTGGCTAAATTAAACAATATACTATAATGTGACCTAAACCAAAACGCCCTGAGTCACACTGTACGTCTGAGCAGCAGTTTGATGTTGAGGGTTACGGAAACTTGTGGATAGAGAAATGAGAAGAAAAGCCGGAAGAAGTATTTACTCTTGAGGTGACTAAGCAGACCGATTGAATTTATGCTATATAGGATGAAAGCGTTTATGCTAAGGGCAGGTCAGGGCTGGAAATGTGGCTGCGAGTGCTTAGACAAAATTTACCAAAGTAATTAAACAGTGATCAACTCGTAAATTTCAATAATACGAAAAATCAAGCTAATTTTTTTGTCTAAAGAAATAATTCTTACTTAGCGAATAATGCCAGAATAACAAGGCAGTAGCTATAAAATCTCCACGGTGTACCGCAAAATGAAGTAGGTAAACTTTGGCCGTGCAACTGTTTAACGTTGGGCCTGGCAATAGGCAAATCACTCGGACCGAGATGGGCGCTATAGTACGTAAAAATCGCAGGTACAGAGGCACTTACGTTATTAAAGTGCACGTCCACTTTTCATCATTTTTACAGTTTATTACAACCTCTTGCATTTAAAAGCTACGCTACCTTATGCAGCTAATAGAAAGCAACCAAAATTGGGGTTTAACAGAACGTCGCACGAATTCCCAGTAAACGTAACTACAGACGCGGCTCTTTCGGCCGAGTCTCTGTAAATCTTTGGTGATTATTGATTTCTGGGTTTTTTCTTACAATAACTCTGGTATATATTTCCTGATTGCCGGTGAGCATACTCAAGACAAGATCGAAATTACGCAAGGAAAGCTCCGTGAAGACAGGAAAAGCAAAAACCAAACGTCAACCCTAAATGCGTTTGCCCCATGAATAATTCGAACACTATTATAACCTGCTGCGGGTTACCCCAGTCACCCACCTTCCGGTTTGAAATCAAAGAGGGACATTAGTTTGCTAGGTTAATACAAGATTTTCCGGAACTTATTCTCAGTCATGGACTGCGAGTCATTTCATGTTTGAATGCATCAAAGGCTCATATCTCTGGAGCAAACTTTGGCTATAATATGATGGCGGAAATCGCGATATGGCCGGATTCCCCAAATATAGCGAATTATTTGATTGACCCATAAGTTAAAATGAGAAGACGAGGAATAACATGACGTGATAAAGGGGTGGAGACGAGCCAAGACTAGACTGGACATCGTAATTTGTGGATAAGAAAGTGGCAGTTAACCATAATATATGGCCAATGTAATGCTGACGATTGACCAAAGAGAAACAGCCAAGGTTAAGCCAGGACTTTTCAGGCTGAACTGTTAGGAAGAACTGCGTGCGAAAAGACAATGGAAATAACAAGATGGCCCAGTGAAATGGTGTGTTGGTAATGGACTGCACTGAGATGTATGATGGGAGAAAATGAGTTCATGTGAGTAAAGGGTCCTTAAACGCGATCACCTCGGATGATATCCACGTTATCATTTTGGATGTCAGGTTTTTGGTGTTCTGTGGCAGCAGAGTTCCGGAAGTTTTTGGGTTGCAGATCATTCCTGTGGCAATCAAGAGCGTTTTGACCGGTTGTAATAGTGCACCTGAGTACGGGGACCCAAGGCGGCCATCTGCGTGTTTGGGTTGAATAAACCGGTACACGGTCGCCAGATCTAACTAGCAGCTTCATAGCAGGGATAAATAACCAGTGCACGGGCCAGAATGGAGCTGCAGGCGACAAGGTCTGCGTTTCATCCGCATTTATTATTAGCCAGCGGACAGTTACTGTGGTCCTTGACGAGCATGGAGGAGAGAGGAGGCATTCCGGAATCGGTTTCAGCTCTTGCTGCCGTGAGCAAATGTGTCAACAACCAGTTACTTGCAAGCATTTCGGGGTCCACACGACTGCCTTAAAATGCGCAGATAGATGGAACCTTATGCCGTAAACTTGCCATCTGCTCAATGCCTATAAAGTTCATGGCTCGGCCAGTCGTATGCTGTGTGACCCTTATTTGCAACGTGTTTCTCGTTCAATTTTTAACATCTCAGCAGAAGCCAACTGTAATGGTTTGATAAAATGACCTGCACAAAGATTAGGGAACAAAAGTCAGCCTCACGTGTTTGTGGAACCGCCTGGTTCACGAAACCGCAGTACGTGCCTCGGGGATCAGTTATAAGTGATCATGCTGTTCAAAATAAACCACATGGATTACTCTTATGATTGCACAATTCCCACCCATTGTCGCCAATTTCCTTGCTCGTCGGAGTGCGCTTTCAAATTTGTCGCGTTTTATACTGCCTCACACGATACCTAATCTGGTTTTGACTCATCTCGGTTCCGTTATCACATCCATATTGATCCTCATCTTCACTATATGACTCTCTTGGTTTTAGAGGATCTCGGCCAACCGGCGGCGACAGCCACTGCCTTCCAGCCAAAGGTTGCGCCCGCGATACGCACCTTTGATGCATTCAAACATAGTATTACTTGCAGTGCGGGACTGGTAACCAGTCACAGAAAATCTTTGTGAATTATTATCTAGCTTTGACTTAAAACTCGAAACCTCGTGCCCAGCAAATCACATTGCCTGTTATGATCTTATGAGCAAAAACAAATTGCATTGCATGTCTGGCTTCCCTTTTCCGTGTCTGCTGTGTGCCGCCCCTGCACAATTTTGATCTTGCCTTGCGTGTGTCTCTGGTATGTCGAAAAATACATACAAGCTAACGAACTTTTCAAATTACCCAAGGTTGTTCTCACCCTTTTTTACTTCCTATTTATATTATTCGAATTCTGTGTATCACCCTTGTGAAAACCTTGATCTCGCCTTGCGCATGCCTCTCGCAAATCGAGAATCATACATTATTGTGTGAGCTATCAGCAATGGTACTACTTCGGTTTGCCGATGAAGTTCGTCACTGAAATGAGTAGCGTACAGCAGAGTTGACCCGATGCTGTAACTGCAGTTGCCGCGAAAACTCACAAATTCGTGGGAAGTCAGAAGCAAGAGAATGCTTGGACCAGTAATCTTTGTTTAAAAGGGGATGACAACAACTCCAATCACCTAGTAATTTCAACAGCCTTGCCCGATTACGTTAAATCTTAAAATCAGCATATGCGCCACGTGTGCTTTTGTAGGTCAGGAGCAGGTTGAAAACCAGGGAGGTTTGTGGCGAAGCATACGCGGCTCATCCAATCTGCTGCTTCCCAGATCTTCCCGCAGCGCGGCCAGATGCACGTCTGTAGACCAAGTCCTGTGTGCAGTATCTCTATCTGCAGGGTCAGGTCTGAGCTGACTATGTACATATAAGTTCTGTAAGGAGGACCATGTCTTCATAGCTTTCGTTAGGTTTTGCTGGAGAGTTCAAACTTATCCCAGGAGAACCGTTTTCCCTACTGGAGGGAAGGTTGAGACAATATAGATATTTTCTATACTTCCTCAGCCTGACCATGATTTTCCGCGTTATATTTTTCGTAACTACTTGCGGTTATGTGTTCCGCGCATTTAGAGATGCTGAGGGGAGCACGCCGCTCTCGTTTAGGGTTTCTGATGCACGGTTGAAAGAAAACTATAATGGTGGTCAGCAAACCAGCAGAGGATGGCGGCTTATGTCGTGGAGCATAAACCTGAACATGTGAATATGTCATCTTCAATGCCGTACCTTTCTTTCACTAGCGACTGCCACTTGACTGGTTTGCTGCGTAAGGAAATCAGGTCATGTTATTTGGGTGGTTTTTATGAAAACTCGTTGGTGCCCACGGGACATCGAGTCTACCAGATTCCATTAGACAGGGGAGTGTAAATCAAGAAGGGTAGGCAAGAAGAGTAAAAGAAGCCTTGATTATTTCCTCGGGTGAAAAGTCTGAAAAGTAGGAGAAGATTCTGGTGATGCACATCAAGGAGAGAGAATCCTTTGTTTTGACACGGTAGGCAAATGGTAGAAGAATAGTTGAGAAGTTCATGAGATGCAAAAGTCAACTTGAAAAGACATTTTTTGTGGCAAAACCTGCAATAGATTCCAGCCATCAAATGAGGTTTAAGTTTCGGAAACCATACTGTAGTAAGTACTTAAGTCCTGGACCAAATTCGCTTATGTGAATAAGGGTTGGTGCGTTCAACAGCACCTGGACTTTGTTTCTGAAAGCGGTGATGGACGATGATTGTAGAATCAACTGTTGGGCGGTGAATTTCACAAGAATAGCAGCATGACTGGCCAACGAAAAATTACGGTCCCTAGTACAATTCCGCCCGGAACTAGAAGCAGCCTACGTGATCTCCAACCGTAGCTTGCCGTGAACAGAATGATCGTCTTTACTGCAAATCTTTATCTAACTGGTGACAAAACGCCCGTCAATTTAAAAGTGAACATTTACAAAATCATCTACAAAGAAATCCTGCCATTCAGCTACCGTCATACCGTCAGATACCTGTTACAATTTTCCTTGGGGTATTGTTCTCAATGTGACTACTAACAATGGGATCTCCCAATGAATGGAGCCAAGAAGATCCAACTCTATTTCACATTGCCATTGGATATTTTATTCACCGTATTCCATACTACTCTAGATTTTCCTCTTTGCATTTGGTGACGCTTTCTCTCGCAGCGACTTCAAGCAATGATTCACCATCGTGCGTGTCATTATTCTGCTTTACTCCACGCTTCCAAAAGTTGCGGAAGCCACTGTGCACTGCATTACCCTTAGCTTACATCTCCATCTTGATATTATTCGTTTATTGTACAACTTCTTCCCTTCCTCCGGCCATTTTAGTCAGGCTTGCAAATTGTTCATCCGCCATTCATGTTTCACTGACCTTATTTGCCGCATATTACCTTCCGTGCACATTGCATAAAGTTGTCAAATTATGAACACTTCGCCCAGATCTCGACATTTGCCACTGCATTCTAACCGTAGTTCGAGCCTGCGATAATTTCCACTGGTGCATGTAAACGCAGGGCAAGTTGCTAAACAGTGGTCATGTTAACCTGCTGTTAATTGTGTGTAATATTAGCTCACCAGTTTTCTGACTCCATCTTTGAGCAATGCTGCTGGATGGGTTTTGTTGTACCATTACAACGCGTGGTGGTGCAAGAGCCTGTAGTCGTTGATTTCTACTATGAGAGTGTATTACCTTTTCCACTTGTTTTGATAGGTGATTGATTAGCAGAAACGAAGATTTCCCTGAATCAAAGAAAGTTTTTATAAAGTTTGGCCACTTTGCGGCTGGATCCGTCAAGGCTATTCGTTTTGGTGCGCACCGGGGGAGCCTTTTACGGAGTAATGTTATCAAGGAATTCGTGCAGGACTGAATAAAGCTTGTCAGTTGTCATTTGTACCTCACTTAACATGAAGCAGGAGTCCCAGGTACAACTGTGGAGCAGACTTGGTAAGTGATCTCAGTTTGCCCTAAGGTGGGGTCTATATATTGCAGATTTTAGGGTACTGCTTTGGAAAGGTGATCGCATACAAGGAAACTGCCTTCAACGGATGTGTTAACGCGCACTAAGCCTAACGTAAAAATTAGATCTAGGATATTTTGTTTTCCCATCGGGTCGTCAACGTGCCGTATCCATCTTCCTTCCTGAATGCTGAGGACGAAATGTAACAAAAAGCTTGGACAGTAGACGTAGACTAATAAACGCCTGAAACACTGAAGTCTTCACTAGATACTTAGAGACCGGGTAAGGTGGAAATGTAGATAATTGTGTAGTAGTAGTAGTAGTAGTAGTAGTAAATCGTTCCGACAAGGACCTGGTGGACAATATGTTCATCCAATCAAGAGTTTATCGCTACCAGCATCAGCCCTAATCCCTTTGGCATTCTGAAATCAACTTACCTGAGAGCCTTGGCACGAAAGGGCTGGTACTGATTTGCGGACATATACGAAACATCTGCCACCATTCTGAGATTGGCGAAATTTTCCTAATAAATGCATCATTTGGAGTGCAATCACAGGATCAAGTATTGGTGATTAGTAAGAAGCCTTAATATGGAAAAGTGGCTAAGAGACGAAGAGATTGCGTTTTTTGTATTACAGAACGAGAATTTAGTCAAAAAAGCGGCAATCTGGGGGGGAAAATTTGTCTTTCAATTAATGTTTTCTAATGTTTGGTTTCTCATTTTTACCTCCCTTTTCTGGGATGAGGCATCAGCCCAGGACAGGATGATACTACATTGGTAAATAATTGTCGGGCGCCGCGTAAACCGTCGCCGTCACACTCAACCTCAGAGAAAGTTGCCGTTCTGAGCAACAGAGGCATAATATGTTCCCTGACTGATTTCCATGCCCAGAGTGGTAAACCGCAGTGGCGCTAATATTTTTCACAATTTGTGATAGGAACTTTTGACGATGATGGCTATTGGTGGGGTGGCGGTAATTCCGAGGAACAAAATGGCCGGTATGGAGTAAATGGCTAATAAAGGAAAGTGAAGCAATCTGTGAGAGGTTTGGTAGGTGTGGGAGAAATGGACAGTGTATAGGAAAAAAATTGCGCGGGTTTTGATTGTCGAGGAAGGGCTAACGAACCACGAGCATCTGCGGACCCGTGAGGGATGGGGGCGTGACACTCGCAGGGGCTAGGTGTAAAAACTTGCTGGAAGGAATAATTTGCTGTGACCCACTTCACCTCCAAAGGATAACAAATGAGGATGACTGATCGGCATGGGCAGGCAGAGTATCTGTATAGTTGCAGTCGACAGTCTGGGGGTTGTGAGTAAGAAGGTTCATGGTGGATCGCTAGATGCCCGTGGTTGGACGGCTGTTGAAATAACCTAATGGAGGAAATACACATGGCGACAGGCTTCTAAAGATGAAGGTTGAGGTCAGTAGGTGTGGAATTTAGGTCGGTATTTAGGGACCCAGGACCAACTGGTAGAACGTAGACACAAAGGTAGTAGGTAATAAGACATCTGGCCGATGGACTCTAGCCTTCGCCGGATTAAGACTGAGTTTACGAGGGTGGTTATTAGTTATGTCCGCGGAGGGCGAGTCAATGGTGAGTAATAATCTTGGAGGCCTTATGAAGGTCTTTCTATGAGTAATTGGCTGGTGGCTAGCTTTAGAAAGAGTGGTTGGTAGCTTGCGTATAAGGATACGTTCTGGGGCAGTACAGAGGTAAATCGGGTGCACGTAGGCACGGTATACCTGGACACCACGGGGTTTAAAGGGATAAAATTGTGCTTCTTTGAGGAATAGGAATTTTGCCTCTAAATGTTGAGAAACAGGAGGTGAAAATTATTGTGAAGGCGGCCGGAGTGGCCTTCGTGAATGGTCAGTCATCTTCTTGGGGTTAATCGCGGAGGAGTGGATTAAGGCGTCGGATCCATGGTTGCAGATATTTCGCCATAACACAAGGTGGAGAATTTCGCTTGGTAGCTGAATGGTAAAAAGGGAAGTAGACAGATCCATGCGTATCGTACATGATTGTGCGACGGAGATCCCAGGCAGAGATTCTTGTGAACCTCTTGCGGGACTTGGGATGCTCGGGGGTAAGAGGGTTTTGAGGCTGCAAACACACAGGGTCCACGGGATATATTATCAATCAGCGAAATAGCCTCACTTTCCGGGGAGGTTTGCCGGCAAATCTTTTACATTTTGTGAATATGGCGTTGTTGATAAATTGTTTATCCGTAGGCTCATCTAAATAATGGAAAAGTAAGGAGCAATCATTGAGCTGTGACGTTTTCCATAATCCAAGTTATAATGTTTATCTCCTTATTCGCGAGATGAATGCGGAAAGCAAGATCAAATTTGAAAGCGGATGATGCAGAGGAAATGCGAATGATTAGATCCAGAAGGGATATTGGGATACGTGCTATCTTGGATCACTCGGGAAGCATGATCCTTATCTGTAAAGAAATATGTAATGCACAGACAAGCCAGTTAGAAATCAAACTGGACAATCAGTTTTGCAAGATTATACAGGGTTTTCTGGAACTGCGCATGAGCAACGGACTGCGAGTCATTTCATGTTTAAGGGCACTAAACATGCGTAGCGCTGGCGCAAAACCTTGGTGAAGGCCGATGTTAAAATATGACCGGAGGCCGCAAACGTCAACAGCGTTACGGGATGGACGGCAACGCTAATGTGGGAGGAGAAAGATTAGTTAGAATTTGTTAACTGGATGGAAATCGATCAACGCCGAGCGGAACTTCATGCAAAGTAGATAAGTTAATCGCGTTTAACGATAACAAAGGGCCGATAAAATTTTAAAGAAGGAGGAGCCATACTGTTAAGATTGCGAAATCCATGTTGCGTGAGATTTTGTGAGAGGCATTGCACAGACATTATGTGGAACTCCCAAGGCCGCTGACTGCATTCTTATGCGGCTGGTGGCAAACTGGACTGAGAAGTGCAAAGGGAAAGGTAAATGTTTTGCGAGAAGTAAGATCAATTCCTAAAACACTATCATTTTTGTTGTCGCACTTTTGGATCTTGGGCGGCAGTACGTGCGGGGAATTGAAGGGGTGCACAATCCATTTCAGCGGCAGCAGTAACTGGTTTTCCACAGTCATGAAGGTATCTGAGCAGAGATATCCAAGGCGATCAGCGGCGTGGTTAGGGTTGAGCGGAGCAGTACTCGGGCGCCAGATCGGGATAACCGAGTCTTAACAGGAGTGAGAAGCTAGTGGATTTGATGTCGCCCCTATGAGGGCGGAACTGGCAGTAGCGCGTTTATCAAGAGAAGTAGTCTGGCTTGGGTTCCAGCTTGGAGTCACGGTGATCAATGAACCCCAGAGAAATAGAGGCATCAAGCCACCTAAGGTTGGTTGTGTGAATGAAAATTTAAAGAGACAGGTTGCGAATACTGCTCTCAGTTTCGGTCTATCAGTGATTACTAATCTCTATATTTGAACACGGCCGCAAAGATATAAAAAAGGTAAGGTGAAATGGCAAGATTTATGAGAGAGGATAGGGAGTTAAGGTGGATTGCCCTGAAGTCAACTGTCGAATGGTTTATAGGTGATGCACGGAACTGGCGTCTCGGTTAATTATAAAGAACTTACGTGGTATGGTGCCCGGGGTCATACTGGGATCAAGTAGCCACTATGCCGCAAAGTAATTTAGCTGCAAGCAAGTTGGTAAGTTCTCCGGAGTATCCGGTGTTGATTTTTATTGACAGTTGTCATGATCAGCATGCTCTGCGCTGCTGACCCAATATAGGCAATAGGGCGGTGAATAGAGAATTACTGTTATTGAGTTGTTGAAATTGGAGAAGACGTGAGACCAGAGCATAGCCTAATCTATTTTCGTCGATTTGTTACGTTTTTTATGGAGCTGCAGGATGGATAGTATAACGGCCAAGTAGTTGGTGTCGGTGGTCCTTAGAAAAAAACCGATGTACTGCGGCACAGCTTTGTGTACCTAATTTGAGTTGAGGCTAAAAGTCCAGGTGGCATTCGAAAGTTTGATCCAGATTGACATTAGTTTTAGTTAAGCTGAAAAATGAGGATGAGCTGGAAGATGAGGACAATGCACTCCTGAACTGTTTTAGATTCTGATAGGATCGGATGTGGTCCGGTAACCTATTCCGTAAGATAGAGTAAATGGTTGTGAAGAATCTTAATAATAATAATAATACTGTATATTTCTCGATTTGCGACAGGCATGCCCAAGGCAAGATCAAATTTTCACAGGGATAATGCACAGGAAATGTGGATGATAGAAGTGGAATGAAATAAGGGGGTGGGAGCAAAACTGATGCATTGCAGGAGCTCACTGGAAAGTGCAATGAGGTGCTGCAAAGCAATGGGGAAAGTACAAGTATGCCAGTGAAGAGCAAAAAATACAAAACCTAATTTTCAAGACCAAAAAGGGGTTTCCTGAGACTGTTTGCAAGCAGCGAGCGACGAGTGCACTAAAGGCGATCATTGCCGGCGCACAACATGGACGGAGCCCAGCGGTGGATATCGATATATGGCTAGAGACACCAAACGTCGGGAGCGTTGCGTAATGGACGCAAACGTTGAGCTGAATGGACGACAAGCAGTGGTAATGCGGTAATTGGATGAAAGTGGTGAAAACCAGGCGAAACGTCGGGCTAATTGGATGAGACACGTAGTTGACAACAAACGGCCAAAAATGCTGAGAGCGGAGGAAAATTGTCTTAAACTATCTGGAGGTAATTTGTGAAGCTTTGGATATAGAACTCCAAGGATAGTGATTATATTTACATACGGATGGTGGTAAACTCTACCGGGAGGCGCGTCAGATAAGAAAAATTATGCGTATGAACACTCCTTAAATACACTAGCCAAGAAGGTCCTTTATGCTGTCGTTTACGTTGTCGCATCCCTTGATCTTAGGCAGCGGTACGGGTGGGGAATATGAGGCGCGCAAATTGTTCCGGAGACAGCAGCAATCGCGGTTTTGCTCGATCGCAAACATGCGAGTTGAGATATCCAGTGCGATAATCCGCGTAGTTACCGTTGACAGATTTCAAGCGCCAGTTCTAGCTAACATGTTCCTAACAGAAATGGGTGGCAGATTTGGAATCGCCAGTACGAGGACAAAAGCGTTAGCAGCGCGTCTGCTGCGGATGCGAGATCTGAAACGCAAGAGAAAAGCTATCTGGCTTGGGTGCCAGCTTGGGGTTATGGGCATTATTGGATCGCGGCCAAATACCTGCAACATAGTGCATTTATTCCGTAAAATTTGGTAACTAGAGCAACCTATGTTAGCAGTTTTAGGCGTATTTGAATGTTAGGTGCTACCAAGAACGACCTATTAGCTCTGTCAAGCCAGTAAAGAGGATAAGATGGCATGAAAAGCGAGAAGTACACAGGCTGGTGTTTAAAATCACAGGATATGATGAGAGCATGGATCCAACAATAAGTACGTTGACATTTTATTCCGCCTACATTGGGAGAATTTTGAGAGTTAGTTGCTCAGGCCACTGGTGAAGAAGGTACATCACTACAAGGGAGGTTAAAAAGTGCATTAGCGGAGACGTGCGCTAAAGTGAGGAAGTTAGAGCTGAAGCCGAAACCCAGATGGTGATCTCAGCAAAGATTCGGTCACGAACTAAAATTGTGTCCCATGTTCGTAAGCCTCGTCGAGTCCAATGTTAGCTCGTGTCAGGTTAATTAAGAACTGGATATCTAGTATCTTTGCCAGCTGGGCTTTAAACTGGGCTAAATTCAGGCATGACCGCAGGAAACTAGGGAGTTTGTTCCACAATTTAGCCCTAATCGGTAGTCGAGTCAGGGGTATTCTTAACGAGTTTTGTCTACTACGAAGTGGGTATGGGGGACTATCAGCGTCGCGTGTGACATTTGTAGTAGAGTGGACTTGATTATGGCAAAGATTAAAGCGAACTGCAACGTTTAATTTAATGCGACGGAGCCACAATGGTTCAAGTCCAAGCAGCTCGCATCTGGCCCTGTAGTTTAGGCTAGATGAAGGATCTAGGAGATTTCTAGTGAATGCATGCTGCACATTCTCGGTTGCAATTCAATCGACTTTAGGCATATGCGTAAAGATTATCGAGCAGTACTCGAGGTGGGACCTAACATGGGACTTGCAGTTGATAACTCTACAGTCTTGAGTGCGGAATGCCCTTAAGATCATTGTGGCGGTTCTCTTAGCTACAGCGGTCTGATGGCGAGATTGCTCATGGAAGTTGAAAGAGCAGGAGTATTGCAACCCCAAAGCATTAACTGTGTGTGATACAAGAATTGGCATGCTGTTTGTGGCGACCAAGCCCGGAGGAACATGACATTTATGTTATTAGAGAACATTTTCAGCAGAGAACTTCGTAAGCCACTTGGAACACCAGTTATCAAGAGACTAGGTCTCCCTTGATAAGTGCAAGAGTGGAGCTGACTGAATCAGCGTCAAAAGAGTGGACTATTTTAATGTCATTGGCAGGCAGGAATAGTGTGCCGTGATGAATAACTTTAAAGACATCGTTAATGTATAGCAGGAATAGGAGAGGACCTAGGACGCTCCCCTGAATGACCCCACTGGTAATGGCAGAGGGCTGGGAAAAACAGCGGTTAATATTGACTACCTGAAAGCGATCGGAAAGGTAGGATGATAGCCAAGATAAGAGGGGATTTCTTATTCCATTAGTCCTAATTTTGATCAGAAGTCAGGTGTGGGAAACGCAGTCAAACGCTTTTGGCATGTCTAAAAAGACTATGAGCATCGACCGGTGGGAATCAGCACTTTGGGTAACAAAGTTTATGAAGTCAAACTGACAGGTGAGACAGGATCGGCCCCTCAGGAAGCCGTTTTGGGAGGGGTTGATAAGATTGTAAGCAGTAAGGAAGTTAACCAGTTGCTCTTTAACAATCGGTTCCATAAGCCTGAATAGAGCTGGATTTTGGTTAATGGGGCGAAAGTTTTCAGGTTCATTCATGGAACCCTTTTTGTGATGTGGAACAATAATGAAGGTTTTTCATTGTTGCTGATAAATAGCGCCAGACATGGAGGGCGAGAACAGATTTAAAAGGAGCAGTGCAAGATCTGGACCAGCGGTGCGAAATAGGACTGGTGGGATGCCATCATGGCCAGGCCTGTGGAATGGCCTGGCATATTTCCTCCCTTTGATGATGCCAGCAACCTCGAATGAGATGGAGAATAATCTAACCGAAGTTAACATGGGATGGATTTCAGAGTGTATCCGATTGTCATTACTGAAATTAGAAGAAAAATATGTTTTGAATGCTTCTGTTATGTCTACAGGGGACTCGACGCGTAAGCTATTAAATATGATGAAGTTCGGAATAGTTGACGATTTAGGCTGAGAACGAGCTTTGAAAATTTGGGAAGTCTTCCGAACTGGGTTAGGTGACCCATGAGCTAGCATTTCCTGCCTTTTTAACCTTAGTTCGGACTCCATAAGAAACTCTTGTTGCAAGTGATTGACTTGCACTAAGAGCGGGAATTCTCTTATTTTGTTGAAGATTTTTTGAGCCTTCAAAAGTTTCGTCTGGAGCCGACAAACCTTACTAGGCTTCCTGGGTTTATGTTGAGAGGTCGGAGTGGACAGGCGATTAATAGCAAAAAAGAAGTTTACCGTGAAGCTCGTCTGCCGCTCTCTGTGGGTCAGACGATGAAAAGAAGCTGGACTAATCAAGGGTTCGCAGGGCGTCAGGGATTTTGTCCCAACGAGTCGACATATAGGAAGAGGCAGCATGGTAAGCACACATAGTTGAGGAAGGTTTGTTAAGGAGAGGGATGCTACGCTTGACCATCTTGTGGTCGCTCCCAGGGAAAGGTTGCAGCACTGAAAACTTAACATTAGGAGTGCTATGCGTAAAACCTAGGTCTAAGATACTATGGGACCTTGTGAGCGTAGTCACATGCATAGTCCATCCTTCAGCATGCGTTGCAGAAACAAAGTTGAGTAGGGTAGGTGGAGTGGATAAAGGGGGCGAACAAACTTTGGAGGCATTTAAGTCATCTACAATTATCTCACGGCTAGGGGAGACCAGAAAGATAAATGAAGGCTTGGTTTAGACGGGAAGTATCAGAACTTTTCGAGTTTGGCGGTCGGTATACACATCCTATGTGGATTGGGAGCTCGGTTAGTTGTACCAGAAGCCAAATTGTGTCAGAGATTGAATCAAGAAGTGGGTGATGCAGAACGGAAGCTTTGTGTGGCTGCTTCACTGAGGCTAGGCAACCACCTCCTCTGCGATTTGATCTGTTGGTTAAGAAGGGCGTATAACCCGCCAGTGAAAAAGATGGAGTGGAGCTGTGGTCTGTTAGCCAAGTCTCTGTTATCAAAATAATATCGTAAGAGTTTTAGCCGCTAACAGCCTCAGCTCCCTTACTCTATGGGTCAGTGAGCGGGAGTTCAGGAGGAGTAGGGAAAGTTCACTGGAATAATTAAGTCCACGTGATATCCAAGGGGCGGGTTCGATGGGGGTCAAATAATCAACGGATACATTAGAGGTTCCGATAGTGCATAGCTGTGATAGGGGAGTAAGTTCAGTAGAGTTAGGTATACTGGCCGGCGAGGGACTGTCTTTGTTAATGAATTTGTTGGCTGAAGACCAAGGTGATAAAAGAAACTTGGGAGTTGATGGGCCGGTTGTTAGAGGATGCCAGTGTGGGGGATGTGGTATCAGTGGGGGTGAGACCGTGTTAGGTGGCCAAATTGTTACCTTGTCACGGCGGGGATGGCAATCTGGGGGTTAGTGAGGAGGGGGCTTTGGAAAATGAAGACGAAAAAGCCGGTTAGCAGGCATGCGTAGGAATTTTTGGGGATAGGCGTTACTTTGAAATTCGCGGGAGTCATGAGAGCAGAGTTTTCTAGCTGAGGCAATTGGGGTAAGGGTTCGACAAGAGTGGGTTATTAAAGGGGTCCCATGATAGGTTGTCTCTCAGTGGGAGAAATGCATTCATCAAAAGTTTCCTAGGCATCCTGGGAGGATCCAGGGGTAAATCGTGCAAAATTATGAGGATACTGGTGGTTGCGGTGAGGAGTTGGGCGTGCAGTAGTAGGAAAGGAGCATTGGAGTGGCGGAAATGCATCTAAATAGGGTTGACTGGTAAGTGGATGGATATAGGGAGGATAAACGGCAGGCCCTAAATAAGCAGGGGCATTAGTATCATGCTGGAATGTGGCAACCGTGTTACCGAAGGATGATGGAGGCATGAATACAGTGGGCCAATCAACTCGTGATTGTAGGCGGTTAGCAGACGTTCGTGAGTTTGTGGATCTTTCGGTTTGGCAGAGCTCATGCCGGGATGGCTTGCTCAAGTTGAGTGTTCCGAGAGTGCCAGACAGTCGAGGTGTATAGGCTTTGTTGAATAGCTCACTGGTATGCGCCCCCTGTGGAATTAAGCTGATTTTGGCTGGGTGCCATGCTGTTGTTTGACGGAAGGACGAGGAAGTGCCAGAGGGCGTATCGGGATGGGGCATAGACCAAGCGGTTGATATTAGCCTGAGAAGATATCGGTGAGAAGGGAGTCTTCGGTGTGGTTACACCGTCAGTGCTTTTATCTTGGGGTACCAAATTTGGTAGATTAAGATGAGAAGGTTTGCGGGGTGGCTGGAAGGGCGAAGGGGCTGAGTTTCATCTAGGTCTACCGGTATTGGTTGCGACCAAAGGAGCTGATGTCGAGGGATCAGCAATTTAGCAGCGGGGAAACGTAAAGGTGGGGTGCCACTGCCATCATCTGATTTATTCTCAGACAGACTAGTAACAGATTTGTGGGGTGAGGAGATTGCACATGAAATTGAGCGGCGTAAGTACGGGAGAGGTCGGTTATGCTAACTGCTTGAGGGCGTAGTTTTCTATGGGTTTTGTATTTTGGTCCCGGTAGTGGTCACCGGGCACGGGTTAGCCGGAGATGTGGGGCGATGGAGACTGTCACAGGGAGATGGTGGGTTAGTTGAAACCTTGGCATTATTGTCATTTGAAGGGCCAATTAAGCTGACAAATGGGGACAATTTCAATGACAGGTCCTCGATCTGTTGTACTTTGAACTCTAGGTCCCTTGGTCTTTTCGAGACATTGAGTTTTGGGGCCAAAACTACTAAATATGTCAATAAGTGGGACTGAGCATGTTTTGGTGGGAACCAGGGGTTTTCAGGGTTTTCTTAGAATTACGGTGCGGCGCTGGCGTCGCTTTGGTTGGCCTGGTGAAGGCATTGTAGAGGTTGCAGAAAGTCAAGGACATCTGAAATGGCCATGAGAGGCTAGAAACGTTTGGTAACGGGCAACGGGATGGTGTCAAGAAGTGCAGGAGCGTAAAGGTGAGATGATAAATAAATAGTATAATTGGTAAAATTGCTCTTAAACGTGGATCTATAGACGGGCAGAAAATGTGGTTAGCAGCATGAAGACCTCTGAAAAAGTTCCAGGCGAGAGTTCAATAAGTGCCGGTCCAGGCTTGAGGCAAATATTGACAGAAGGGTCAGCGAGAGATGAGGTCAGAGGTTAATGGTCAAGAAATTTAGGGAATATTTTCAACTAGGAAAACGGTTCTAACTGTGCTAAAAATACCACAATAACACCCTAAATTGCAAAGCACAACAGCGAGAACAACTCACAGCGAGGAACGGTGTTTTGCAGTTATCTTGAGCTAAAAGAATTTGAAAGGTGGTATACCAAAGGACAGTGGTCGATTCCTGGTCGGAATGGGGTATGTATACCTATTAGCGGATCGAATGTTGTTTCCATCAATGCGCTTGTGACCTCAGGAGCTTGAAGAAGAATGTAAAGCTCCGCTTGACACGATGTAGCCGAGGGTCAAGGTGTAACAGATGGCATCATTCTCCATAACTAAGGCTTGATGTTGGATCAAGAAGTTTTTCTGCGGATGCCTGTTAAGCTTTTTATTGCAAATCGATCAGCTCCAAGCATGTTTGAGATTATTGGGCGGCACTCTAGTTGCAGTCTACCATGTGACGTGTATGGTGTCTGGTCACATCCCGCAGTGCGAAAAGTTTTAATGGTTGGGTCAATAGTCCTGTTTTCCTTTGCGATTTGAGGAGGAGCAATGTAAACCCAGACCTTTTAAACACTGGGTAGTTAGCACTGAGAGACCGTTCATAAGAGCCTGTCCGAGGAACTTGGCACTAAGAAGCAAAAACATCGTCGTGGCGAATAAGGAAGGTGTGCCCTGACGTATTGCTCGGAAGAGGTCGTTTACGTAGAGCAGGATTAGCAAGTGCCCCAGGGCACTACTTTGGATTACACCGATAAAGATTATCTGGGGTTGGAATAGGGTTCCTGGAAGAGGTGGGAGTTTAACCGAGGGCAAAGTGGACCTGATAATCCGTAGGGTTTGATTTTTAGCAACAGTTGTTCATGGAACACGAGGTCGAACGCCTTGGTCAGATAGATGAATGAAATGAAATTTTCCTTATCGACTTTCAGGTTGACCGGATCGCAAACCCACGGTGGCAGAAAGCACAAGATCTGGGCTTAATAAAGCCATGCTGGGAACAATCAAATAAGTCACCGGTTGCGAGAAAGTCAGTTAGCCTGTCCCTAGGAGTTCTCTCCACGAGTCTGGCCAAGTAGAGTTTGTGGCTTGTCGAGCAATAGTCTTGTGGATCATAAGGTCGTCCGTTTTTATGGAGAGACAATGTTCGGTTTGCCGAAGCAGAGCAGAGCAGGGGGCCGCCGTCTGAAACAGGTTGGTAAGTTGGTTTGAAGATGGCGATGACATTCTCCATCTTTCCTGTGTTAAACAAGATGGACGAAAGTGTCTGGTCTCTTGACCTGGGGAAGTTGAGAAAATAAGTAGCAATGCCGGTAGCTAGTGGAGGAAAAGTATGAGTTAAATGCCTCTGCAACTTCCTTCGGATCATCGGGCTGCT
The DNA here is from genome assembly GCA_008360955.1 of Fasciolopsis buskii. Taxonomy (NCBI): domain Eukaryota; kingdom Metazoa; phylum Platyhelminthes; class Trematoda; order Plagiorchiida; family Fasciolidae; genus Fasciolopsis; species Fasciolopsis buskii. Next base: position 57,021 of record LUCM01007900.1, on the reverse strand, counting down.
GGCTGTTGCATATAATGTACGTAGGTGTAGTAGATTTGTTGCGAATAGTGCGGGACCACCGAAGTCTGACCAGATTCGATTGTCAAAGAACAGTTCGTTCTTACTTACAAAGTGGAGTCTCGAATGCAGCAAGTGGGAAGGTGATAAAAATGCTTGAAGGACAATAATTGACTTAAGTCAGGATCCAAACTATAGTATTTAGATGGAGAAGAGTTATTGGCTGAATAACTCTTATCGGTAGTGAAGAAAAGCAACCTGGTGTTGACGGGAAATTGCATCAGCGACGGAGTTGTCTGCCCAAGTAGAATAATGTATATTCAGTTTGAGGTTTGAAAAAATTTTAAGTGCAAATTTTCCGTACCCAGCAACGATCAGAAGCTGATCGCAACGCGTATACCAGCGAAACATCCGGTAAAATCCGGTGAGTCCGGCCATTACATAAGGGAAAAGTCCAGAAATGCTATCGGTATCGAATGGGCATTGGGAAATCGGCGCGTCCTTCAGCACATTTTGTTCACTTTTTCTCTTTTCCTTTTTACACCTACTTGACCTATCGGGTAGCCTGTTGCGCACCGTTTGTTTTTTAATTTATACCTATCCTCGAGGCCCGCGGTAAGCCAGTGACAGTTTCTCACCCTAGCGGGCTGATTCGATAAGTAAGCACTACGCATGAAAGACAATGGTTAGTGCCCCTCCCTCAAAAAGCATTTACGATGCTACGAGCGAATGATCTGAAACTGTACACCCGTAGAAGAACCGAAATGAGAAATTCAAAACGGGTTACGAAAAAAATTGTATTCAAAAAATAAATAACACGCTACATTTATTTTTGTACAGACATTTTAGTTTAATTGGCAGCGTCTTCTGCAAGGCGGGGGAAGTAAAAAGTAATGTACTTTTGTGTTTCGGTGATATTTAAAGTGATGTCGATTACTTTTGATGTAATAATTTACTGAACGTCACCAAAACATGAACTATTAAGGGGGGATTTTCACGTTTACCCTGTTGTCCCGCGCCCGTAACTATGGTCCCGAGCGCTCGTGAACCAATGCTTAAATATCCGCTCGATTCTTCTTGAAAGGCTGATATGCTTCTGATAATATTGGGTGTGATTTAATCTTACCTATCGCCAGTGATGTAAATCTGTGGTTCGCGATAGATGGTTTTCCGGCTGAACTCATCTATTTGCATCTTAGCCTCAAGTCCTCCCCATCAGCGATGAAAGCATTCGTCGGATAATGGTGCCCACATCACTGTAGAAGCGGGGCTTCATGGCATTAGGCTGTACATCACGTGCATGAAAACGGTGAAACTCTGTCACGTTATAGTTGTTAACGCTGGTGGGGCAAGCTTCAGTTCGTATCAAGTGAGTGTGAAGGGGAGAAGAGCAAAAAGCGAACAAAAGGTAGTGAAGGGCGTGCCGATTTTCCAGTGCCCATCCGGTACCGGTAGCATTTCCGGACTTCTTCCGTATGTAGTGGCCGGACCCACCGGATTTTACCGGACTTTTTCCGTGCTGCAACCGGATCCGGTATGCCATTTGGGACCGCTAGGCAGTGTATAACGAGCTTGTTGGCCTTTCCTCGCTCTCCTTAGCCGACCTATTACCCTATACCTCGTCAGCTGGGGCATTGCTTGTTTGGCAAAAGGCTCACTTGAATTCCATTCTGCAAGCCAAAGCTTCCTCTTGTTCCCGCATTCAATTTAGCGGAGTTGTCCTCCATCAAGCAAACCTCTGGACATGCCCGGAAGCCTTGTCTGTGCGAAACAAGTGAATCGGATAGTTTGTTGTTTAGTTATGAGGCATCGCGGCGTTTATTATTCCAGTGTGCATCCATTTTCTTCTTGAACCCCTTTAAATTCCCATCCTCCATCACCGACTCCGGCAGGTTGTTCTATTGATTGATTGTCTTAAGCGTAAAGACATGGAGTCGCACTGCCTTATTGCATTTTTGTTTTGAGTTTCACTTCGCGACCTCGAAATCTGTCGTCAGCGTTCCTATGAAACACTTCTGCCTGCACCAGATATGATAGCCCCTAAATGGTTTGAAAGGTTTATGCACAAAAGAAATCCTAAGGCGCTGCGTCCTTTCCTTCTAGCTCTATCCCGTAGGTTCTGCGAACATCCTCCACTGTTCCCTTATCTCTTATTAGAGATGGATATGTTCTCACATTAGCCCGTAAAAGGGTTACTAATGCCTGTTGTTTTCTTGATCCTTCCATTCTTTGGAGCTGTGGCGTGCCTCTATTCACTGTTTTGGCCGCTTCCAGATTTTGCATCCTGGGGCTGAAATCTGCTTTCATGAGAAATTCAAGAAGCCTAGTCATGAAAACCCCTATGGCTAAGGGATTGTTATCAACACCTAGTGCTCTGGGACTTTTACCTTAGACATCTACCGTCAGCAGCTCACACTTATCAGTATTCAGTCGAAACTGTAGATTCTTTTGCATTCCACTAGTCCTACGGTTGCCTATCGGCTTCAGTTTATCAACAAACGGGAAGTGCATACTTTCCAGCTCGTTGATTAAACCACTGATGTAGATCAGAAAAAAGAGTAGCCCCAATATTGATCCTTGAGGCAAACCACTAGCTATTTCTCCCATCTCCGACTTCCATTCTTCCATCTCCACGCAGAATTTTCGGTCGTGGAGAAACTCGGAAGTCCCAATTAGTAACCCGTGGTTAACTGAGTGGGATGCCTCCCCGAAATTGAGTTAGCAAACATCCACTCTTTCCGTCGCATCCGACCTCCTCGCTACCCCGTCTAGGAAGCATCTGTGATTGGCAGTGCACGATTTCCCGATAAGAAACCCGTATTGGCTGGTGTTTGGGCGGTGTTTGCAAGGCACTTGGCAATATGTCACCATAGGATCTTCTCCAGTATCTTTGGAACCATGGGCGTCACACTCACGGGTCTGTAGTTCGATGGTTCCTTTCAGTCGCATGCGGATGGGCACAATTTGCGCAAGCTTCGAGTCTTCCGACAGCTGAAATTTGCCCAAGTATCCGTCGAACAGTCTTGTAAAAGGCACTGCTAATTTCCATTGCAGGCGTTTAGGGTTGGCAGGGCATACCCCATCAGGCCATATAACTTTGATCGCTTTGGTGACCTCCTTTTTTGGTAATTCCGGTCTGGCCTCTTCGTTTTTCCGTTCTGAACCCAACAAGTGTAACATCAATGCTCCTATCCATAACTTCAATGCTCTCCACAGACTCCGCGTCCCCCCTGATTTCCTCTTCTCTCTGAATAGTTCTTACGGTCGATGACCATTCGAAGCATTTTAGTGAAGCAAATTTTCTTTCCGCTATTAATTTTCTAAGAAACTTTTCTTCTTCTTAGTATTTGGAAATTGACATTATTTTAAGTATTGCGCGGTTGAAAATTTCTATATGTCCGCGAAAAGATTCGTAAAAACTCGTTCCGTGATAGGCTATTCCGCATATCAATCAAGGCCACCCAGCAAAACTATGTAAACGATAGAGCTCACCTGAAATCTGTTTTGTGTTGGTGGGTCCCCAATAAACGCACGGCAGTAGCCTGTGTTCCGCTAGCGGGCTGGGTTAGCTGTTCGTATTTCGCACCGCTTACTTTACCGTGTGGCTGTCCCATCCCATTCGTTGTGTGACTACGGACTTTGAGTCCCAAGCCCGAACTTTTGTGTCCCCAACCTCGTGTCCAGCTAGCACTAATCGCGGGGATCCCTTGCTTCCCGTCCGATGGCTGCTCATACTATGGGGTTCCAGTTCTTCATCCTAACGGCGTCGTTTGGTTCCACAACCACCAGTCCGCCCAACTTCCTCTTAATTTCCTCCGCGGCTTCCGACATTCGTTCTTTGTGTCTGGGGTTGGAAAACTATGCTAATTAGCATAGACCAGCGTTAACGCTGACCTTGGTCACTCCTTTATTTTCTCAACCTGAGAATCCTCTTCAGTGTGACATGCTCAGAAAGCCCACCGTTTTTGAGCCAATGTGGCACGTGGTACCTCATGACTTTTATTCTCATGTCTCCGATTTCACGACTAACCTCATTACTATACTTCTGTTGCAGTACCACTGGCCCTTTTCAAATGACGTTGATCGTCTGTCACTCTCTTAACAAGCTCTCTATAGAGAGCTAGCTTGCCTTGGTTCTCTCTCGTAACTATCACCTGAAGCAATCCGCCATCGGCTTTACTCACTCCAGGACTACCTGATTTTTTCCCTCTTGCCCATACACCATTTCTAACTTTCCACCTCTTATAAACTAGAACACCATGACCCTGTTTCCCGCTCTCCGTTCGTCATCTCTGTTTGTTCCCCTCCACTCCTGCCGACCGTTGGTTGCTGTCTCCAGAGCTATTATTTCTACGGCCACACTCTTCTAACGAATGGCTTCGTGATATCTTATTTTCGGCTTCCTTATTCCCTATTACCCTTAACTCACTCGATCCGATCTGGACAATTACGAACTAAAAATCAGAACTTAAGGAACTTGTGCTTTCCCTTTTAGCTGCCTTGCTACACGCCCGGTGGTACCGACGCTTGCAAGGATGACGCTGGATACGGTCATCCACAACGCTACCGGCGACTGTTACCGCAGGATGTCTCACTACTTATCGGGGCACTTTACTCTATTAACTGAAGTATCTTGTACCAATTTTTGCTTCTTGAATCTAGATTAGCAACGGGTAGATCGTAACTGGCACAAAAAATAGAACTTACTAGATACGCTGGAGCGCAACAAATGACCAAACACAGAACCATCAATCGTAACCTACAGCCACCTGCAGAAAAACCTAAACAACTACAGAAAGGTTGTCATCTTATAAAAATTTACCAAAAACCTCAGCAAAACGCGGTAACCTGGATTCATCATTTTTCTGTTTCTATTCCTTTCAGGTCAGTTAGACAGCTTCTTCGAAGATTGGTGTTCCAGTAAATCCCAAACGACAAGCAAACGAATAACTCACTCATTTTCCTCCTTTGGCTTATCGACAATGGCGTTGAATCATCGGCACCAAAAGATGCTCGATCATCTTACACAGATAGAAGAAGTCGGTGAGCTCATCTTAGCTAAGCGTGAACAATGCGTTTCCTGTGATAAAAGTCGTCAGAAAGCACGGGAGGCCATCCACGCCCTGGCCAAACTGAGTGTGCAAAAGCAATGGACTTGTCTGTCTAACCAATTTTTTCTCCTACCTCGTGGGGCTCTGGTTGAGGCTTTGCGGGAAGATATGAGACTATATGATTTGGAAATCGAGAAGACTCGAAAGCAAATGAAGGAAGATATGAAGCTTCTCGGTGAACTGGAAGATAAGGAGTCATTAAAGGGATTCGGTCTTATAGCTTTGTCCAAAGAAAATCTTCCACAATAAAGAAAAAATTCATAGCAGACATTTAACTTTTTGTGCTCATTTCTGTGCTGCTGATGCATGTGAATTCCAAAACATTTCTTTGTTGTTTTCTAGCGTCATGTCGGCCGTACTCAACAGTGCTCGCCCATCGTGCTTTACCCTTTCTCATCGTCGCTACAATCCGTTATCAGGGGATTGGATTGTTGTCTCTCCTCGTCGAATAGATCGCCCCTGGTCTGGAGAGACGGAGCCCTCCAAGCCTGTCACAAATGAAATCAATAACGAGGGCGAAGGCCCAACTAAAAATCCTCTTTCACCGGGTGCAAGAAGATCAAGCGGTGTTGTGAATCCCCCGTACACGGGCATTTTCACTTTTCGCAATGATTTCCCGGCACTGGTAATGCTCTTTCGTTCCAGTATTTTTCCTGCCCAACTGTCACTCCGCTGAACTCTGAAAAGATGCTTTTCCAAACCCTGAGCATTAAGCTCAGAGTACTGTGTCCATTTTGCGATAATTATTGTCAGAAGTTCCAGCCTCTACCTCTTGATGTGAGCAATACGGAGATGCTCGTTCGTTTTTCTCTAAACCACAGAACTGCAGAATTGCAGCAATATTCAACTCTGTTGTTTTTGTTCATTGGCCTATGCAACTCAGAAGTTGGCTTTTGTTAGCAGTTTGCGAAACAGAAGGCATGTAGTTGATACGGTCAGTTTTTCCGATCCTGCAGTGAGAAGTCCGAGAACAGCTGACGAATCCCATCATTAGTAGGTCAACCATCACAATGAGACTGCACCTTGACGTGATGTGACGGCTTGCGTGCCTCCGCTATCCAAAGAGTTATACAGGATGGCTTATCTCAAACCGGAAATCCAATCATGTCTGAAAGGTCAATGGGCAGAGGCCTGACGAAGTAGTCTCCTGCTCCTCCGAGTCGGGGGTTGATCTGAGTTAGCAGCTCAGTTGGACAAATGAGTGGAAGAATAACTGATCTAAGTAGGTGCGCTTCCACTCAGCTGTGCCCCGCTGCCTTGGTTAAGAACCCTAATCGTTCTTCTGCTTAGTTTCTGGACTCCCTAGCAGCACCCATCCATTAATCCGCATGAGTTACACGCCCACAAGTAATGCCATACTGCATGGATCATCGCGCAGGGTAATCAGCACCGCGCTGCCCATTGAATCGAGTGGGAGAGGTAGTGATAAGTATGCTAATCCTCTCCTTTATTCAACCTGCCACTTGTCCCCAACCGAATCTCTTTGCCTCTTATGCCAACCCACAGCGTCTCCGTCATCATCAACATCGTTCAGCATTAAACAGCAAGGCAAGCCTCACTTACCGCTGCCGTTCCCCAGAGTTACACGTTTCTATAAAAAGAGTGAATATCCAAGGGGAACAGGGAGTGGACCTACACAGGCGGGAAAAGATAAGACGCTGCTGCAGCAAACACACGAAACACAATCTAACTGTACAAACGCACGAGATTTCAATCATTGATTCGACAGAAAATGACAACACGAACGCCACTGTCCACGGCTCACTGTCATATCCTTCAGTGTCTCCAGCCAGCTAGTTGATGAGTCTTTCGGACCCCAACCACGAAGACGCAAGACACCTACTTTACCCAAGTTCGCTGTACATTCTCTCATTCCACTTTGCCACGTCATCTGTTGACCTCCGCATGGCTTCTTTCATTTCTTGGGAGGAACACAAAGTAGGGCACGGTATGGTAGGCGACTGTTCAACATACGCAACACGCCACCCAACCAGCGTAGTCTACTAAGTTTCATATTTTGAAACAAGGTGTTATGGGAGTCGGCACCTGGTACTGGATTTCTGACCTCTACATTACTCACCCGGTCCAGTTCATCCAGTCCTATCCACGCTACGTGGATATCGCTGGTTGAAAACCTCTAACAGACGAACATCCACAACAGAACTGAGCGCACTGTGGCACAATACACACGACCTTTCAACTTCAGTGAAATAACAGGCCGATGCCACAAGTGCTTCAGTCCGGCGTAAACTGCTCGAGCCTCCGGTATACGCGTGTTTACCTCCACTGCTGAGCTATCATCGTTCGACACGCAGCTACCAAGGTAGGTGAAACGGCCCACAACCATTAGTTCCTTCTCCGCTCAGCACCAAGTTCGGCACTATTGTCGTCCAGTCCTGTAACACCACTTTGCATTTGGAAGGTGCAAAGCACATGCCAAACCGAGCAAGCGATCTCGACAGTCTATCTAGCGCTTGTTTTGCATAGTCTGCAGACTCGAAAAGGAACACAACGTCATCTGCGCAGTCTAGGTCACATTGCTTCTCTCCATTTCCCAATTCGATTCCTACATCCCGGGTGAGTAATGTAGAGGTCAGAAATCCAGTACCAGGTGCCGACTCCCATAACACCTTGTTTCAAAATATGAAACTTAGTAGACTACACTGGTTGGGTGGCGTGTTGCGTATGTTGAACAGTCGCCTACCATGCCGTGCCCTACTTTATGTTCCTCCCAGGAAATGAAAGAAGCCATGCGGAGGTCAACAGATGACGTGGCAAAGTGGAATGGGAGAATGTACAGCGAACTTGGGTAAAGTAGGTGTCTTGCGTCTTCGTGGTTGGGGTCCGAAAGACTCATCAACTAGCTGGCTGGAGACACTGAAGGATATGACAGTGAGCCGTGGACAGTGGCGTTCGTGTTGTCATTTTCTGTCGAATCAATGATTGAAATCTCGTGCGTTTGTACAGTTAGATTGTGTTTCGTGTGTTTGCTGCAGCAGCGTCTTATCTTTTCCCGCCTGTGTAGGTCCACTCCCTGTTCCCCTTGGATATTCACTCTTTTTATAGAAACGTGTAACTCTGGGGAACGGCAGCGGTAAGTGAGGCTTGCCTTGCTGTTTAATGCTGAACGATGATGATGATGTTGATGATTAGTTCATCATACATCATCTTACACGTTGTTAAATTAGTTTTGCATTCACCTTGTATTCTGATTGGATATTTTAAGCCCCGAAAGGTGGATAGCCTTGAGATGCGTAGACAAAATTCAAAGTGTTCTGCGTTTGTGTGATAGGGTTCTGCAAGTCGCTTGGTTGAATTCCAGTTGGATGCAATGAAATGGGGTAAAGTGAGCTAAATATTTGGCAGTGAGTAGTGGTTGGTTAAGAGTAAAATTGGACCAAGCCATTAGTCAGATTTAGAAAACATTTATGTGATAAAGCATCAGCCTAGCAAGCCGAAGTTTCTCAGTTTATCTATGGTTTGTGAAATCAACTTTTTTAGTTCGTGATATGTAGATTGGTTTTCCATTGTAAATGGAATTTGGCTGGTCATGGTTGCTGCAAATATCTCAAGTACTTCTGGTCTCGTTGTTGATGTTCAGTATCCACGACTTTTTCAATTGGTTTGCTTACAGAAATCTGTGGAAGTTCAGATCAAGTGCGTAAGGGATAAACCACTGTGGAGGGTAGCTATGGGCAGCCGCGAAGTATCGCTGGCCCGAATACCTACCCTCTCTACGGCCCCTTATCAATCCTCGTTCCTTCGATCTAGGGCCCATACAAGGTGCCACAACTTATTACGGTTCGGAAGATTTGGTTGGTAGTAGAATCATTAAAAGGGCGGAAACTAATTTGGACAAGCCTGGTTTTTCGCCTCACTTAAGTGCCTTCAATGTGAAGTATAAAGGGTAATAAGCTACCCTAGTTAGAAGTCTCAAAAATACTAGAATGGTGTATTCTACCTCTTCGAAACGCGCACGCATGACCCCACTTGTGTAATCACACTTCACTCTCCGGATACAACCTGTCTTTCTGGCTTGACTCATCACGTGCCAAATGGTCTGGATTGGAGCGCCTGTTGACATGTCAGGGTAATCTTGAAGACGAGAGCCGAATATTCAGTGTTAGACTGTTCTCGTGAACAATCATTTGTGTGTAGTTAGTTGGACGGTTTGTATACACGCCAGTAACCATAAACCACCGCGTTGCCCTCTGTTCGTGTAGTGTGTATGCAGCCCCAACAACAGTAAGGTTAATCTTTTCATACGGCCACTGCTGACTGTTGTGTGAAGACTTTCCAGGTTTGGAGGGGGTTGCCAGTAACTCAGAGCTTAGGTGAGACCTGCTAGGTTAGAGAAATTTTTAGAAGCGGATCTGAATCTGACTAGATTAAGGTAGTTGGGACATTATGTCAAAATGAGACTGCACCCTGATGAGCTGTGACTGATTGCGCGCCTCCATGATCCAACTGGCTACACAAGATGACGTATATCAGGCCAAACATTAATCATGACGTGAACATCAGTGGATAGTCTCTTGCTCCTCCAGTTTGGGGATTAATTTGAGGTAGCAACTCAGTCGGGAAAACTGAGTGAGAGGATAATTGATCCAAGCAGTTGAGCTTCCCCTCTGCTATACTCCGCTGTCTTGTGGTCGGGTTCCTGTTAGCATGTGCTTTACATCTTCAAATTACTGGACGACGGTAGTTCCGAATTCGATAGTGGATGGAGAGAAGCTAACGAATATTGACCGTTTCACTTGCCGTGACAGCTTGTGTCGAACGATGGTAGCACAGCAATATGGGTGAATATGTGTACATCCCAGGCTCGAACTGCTTGCGCTGGACTGGAGCACGTGTGGCGTCAAGCCTGATATTTCCCTGAAGTTGAAAGATCGTGTTTACTATGCTAAAATGTGTTTAGTTCTGTTTTATGGTTGCGAGACATGGGGCATGCTTGTCGGAGATGTTCGTCGCTGGGATGTTTTCGATCAGCAATGTCTACGTAGTATCTCTACGACTGTATGGAGTGACCGAGTGAGTAATGTGGGGTTAGAAATCTAGTATTAGGTACGAGTTCTGAGAATACCTTATCTTAGTGTATGAAGTTTAGTAGCTGTCACAACGAGACTACTCCTTGACGTGGTGTGACGGCTTGCGTGCCTCCATGATCCAACGAGCTATACAGGATGGCTTATCTCAAGCCGAAGATCCAATGATGCCTGGAAGGTCAACCAGTAGAGGTCTCCTGGTCCTCCAAGTCGTTGGTTGATCTGAGTTAGCAGCTCAGTCAGAAAAAAACGAGTAGAAGACTAATTGATCCAAGTAGATGGGCTCCCACTCAGCTATACATATCCCGCTGACTTGCTGTCAGGTTCTTGTCAGAACCAAAGACATTGGTTGAGAACCCTAACCGTTCTTCAGCTTAGCGGTTGGACTCCCTAGCAGTACCCATGAGTTAAGC
>LUCM01007900.1:12573-44804 GCA_008360955.1 Fasciolopsis buskii | reverse complement strand
CGGCGAACTTCGGTTAGTGAAGTCGTGTGTGGTATAGGAATGGAGAGCTCATCCATGGTAGACAGGAAAGACTGGACCGTTGGGCAGAACATTTCAAGGATCAGTTTAACTGGCCATACGCTATCGTATCTAGTCCGACGCCTGGAGCTGTGAATCCTTGGGAGGTGTCACTTGATCCCCCAACGGAAGTGGAAGTGCAGTCGAATATTCGGCTTCTGAAGAGGGGAAAAGCTGCCGGTCCCGAAGAACTTCCCCCAGTTCTTTTCAAATGGGATGGAGAGGTGCTGATGAAATCACTTACCTCCTTGCTTCGTGATATTTGGAAGGAGGAGCGTATCCCGCTATCGTGGGGTGAGTCACTGATTATATCCATCTTCAAGAAGGGTACAGGGAGTGACTGCAGCAATCATCGTGGGACTAGTTTAATTCCGATAGTTACTAAGGTGTTGGCTTCGATATTGCTGCGCCGTTTGACTCCGATTCGCGAGAGTAATATCCGCGAACAACAGGCCGGATTTCGGCCAGGTCGAGGTTGCATCGACCAAATATTCACTCTTCGACAGATACTCGAAACGCGCCACACGCACCGGCGCCCTACGATCGTAGTCTTCCTCGACTTGAAAGGTGCTATCGATTCCGTGGATCGACCAGCACTACTCAGTGCTCTTCACCGGAAGGGTATGCCAACTAAGTTTGTGAACCTGTTGCGAGCATTGTACTCGCATACCTATGGTCGCGTGAGGGTATCCGGTGAACTGTCAAGTTCATTCGAAACGACTAGTGGCGTTCGACAAGGGTGTCCCATCTCTCCATTCCTGTTCAACTTCGTCATGGACGAGGTGATGGAAGATGTTTTCGGAGGTTTCCGGGGTGTAGGAATCGAATTGGGAAATGGAGGTAAGCTATGCGACCTAGATTACGACGTCGTGTGCCTGTTTGAGTCTGCGGACCATGCACAGCGGGCACTAGATAGACTGTCGAGATCGGTTGCTCGGTTCGGCATGTGCTTTGCACCTTCAAAGTGCGAAGTACTGTTACAGGACTGGACAACAGCAGCGCCGAACTTGATACTGGATGGAGAGGAACTAACGGTTGTGGACCGTTTCACCTACCTTAGTAGCTGCGTGTCTATCGATGGTAGCTCGTGATTAGAGGTAAGTATGCGTATATCCAAGGCTCGGGCAGCTTACGCTGGATTGAAGCACTTGTGGCATCGGCCTGTTATTCCACTGAAGTTGAAAGGTCGTGTGTACTGTGCTGCAGTGCGTTCAGTTCTGTTGTACGGTTGCGAGACGTGGAGTATGCGTGTGGGCGATGTTCGTCGGTTGGAGGTTTTCGACAACCGATGTTTATGTAGTATGGCTAGGATTGGATGGAGTGACCGGGTGAGTAATATTGAGGTTAGGAATCTGGTATTGGGTTCCACTTCTGAGAATCGCTTGTTTCAGCGTATGAAACTTAGTAGACTACGCTGGTTGGGTGGCGTGTTGCGTATGTTGAACAGTCGCCTACCATACCGTGCCCTACTTTGTGTTCCTCCCAAGAAATGAAAGAAGCCATGCGGAGGTCAACAGATGACGTGGCAAAGTGGAATGAGAAAATGTATAGCGAACTTAGGTAAAGTAGGTGTCTTGCGTCTTCGTGGTTGGGGGTCCGAAAGACTCGTCAGCTAGCGGGCTGGCCACAGTTGTGGATATGTTAGCGAACGGTAAACAGGGAGATCATGTTTTCATTTTTTTGTGAAATTAGATTTTTCGAACGATATTTATTTATACCGTTGGCCTATATTTTCGGTGCTGCGGCATCCTTTTCCCGCCTGTGTAGGTGCACTCCCTATTCCCCTTCCATGTTCACTCTTCTTGTGGTAACATGTCACGCTGTGGAAAAAGTAGCTGCCAGCGGGGATTCGCCTGGTGTTTAATGCTGAACGTTGATAACGATGCTGAGCAAAAACGCCAGCTCCATATCTATTATTAGAATACGATGCAGCGACATCTACAGTAAGCCATAAGAAGGACAGCGAAAACGGATGGGTTAAGGATGCCGTAGATTTAGAAGCAGTAGCTGCTTCATTAAACAATCTAAGTATGTTTAGGCTTTTACGCAAAACCGACGGGCGGCGAGCTGCCGTTGGTGAAATCGTATACGACAGAAATGGAGGGCCAATTCATTACAAATGGCAAAAGCTGAACCTTTGGGCTTAACACTTCAAGATCAATTCAGCTCGCTGTGAGCTAATACATTTAGTGCAATGATCACAATTGTGAATCGTTAGGGGTGTCTCTTGACCACCAAACGGAATTGAAAGTAGAGTTTAATATTCGACTTCTGAAGAAAGTTGAAGCGGTCGCTTCCATCAAATTTCCTTCAGTTCTTTTCAAGCCGAATGGAGACATTTTCACAAAGGCGTTTACCTCCATTCTCCCTAATGTTTGGAATGACGAGCGTATTCTGCTGTCGTGTGGCGAGTCACTGAATGTCCCCGTTTTCAAGAGGGACACATGCATTGACTGTAGCACTCATCGTTGGATTAGTTTGATTCCGATAGTCGCTTAGGTAATGCTGCGTCGTCTGACACCGGTTCGCGAGAGTAACGTTCGTAAACAACAAGCCGGATTTCTTTCAGGTTGAAGTTCCATTGACCAGACTTTCACTTTTCACCAGGTACTCGAAAAACGCTGCACACTGGTGCCCCACAGTCGCAGTTTTTTTCTCGACCTAAAAGGCGTCTTCGACTGGGTCGGTTGAACTGTGCTACCCAGTTCTCTCCACTTTAAAGATTTTCCAGAAAAGTTCGTGGAACTCCTGCAAGCATGCATGCCTATGGGTAGCGCGAGAACTTACGGCGAACTATCGAATTCATTCGGTATGATTAGAGGTATTCGATAGGGGTGTCCAATGTCATTCTTTGTCGTGAACGAGGTAATTGAGGATGCTTAGGTCTGCGGGATGCAGGGGTCCAACTGGCAAATGATCTGTGCGAACTAGATTACCTCGTTTGCCGTTTCGAATCTACTGAACATGAGCAACACGTACCAGATAGGCTCGCATGGGCTGTAGCTCCATTCAGCATGTGCCTTTTACCTACACAGTGTCGAGTGTTGTCACAAGATTGGGCTCAGTAGTCCCGAACTTTATACTCGGTGGACAGTTAATTAGTTAGTTGGGGTAGTATGACCTTGAATAACTAGGTTGAGAAGCCACAAAGAGGTCTGGGACACTAGCAGTTCAGGCGACAGAATTGTCCTCTACTGGGAATAAAAATCCCACCACAGCCTGAATTCGAGTTCGATTTCCGCCGTATAAATGACGTCCCTGTCAGCCACTTCTACTTGTTTTATCTGTTACAGGGTCAACATCAGGGGTAAAACAAACTGTAATCTTAATTGGTGTATCTCAAAAGCGATTTCGAATGTGCGTGCCTGTTAAACTAATGGCGAAAATATAGTGTTTCTCGAGTTCAAATATGAGAAGTTTTCAAGGTGCAACTAAATTTTGCTATTTGTGACTTTTATGTTCATGCTCTGGTGTTCATAGATGGCAGGTGGTGATCGCTCGAAATATTGAATACAACGGTACGGAGGAAGAAATGGAGAGCCGAATTTTATCCCCTCCTGATTTTGTGTTTAACTTCTTGAATGAGGCAACCCGCCTGATCACTACAGTTATGAATTTGTGAGATATATGACAGTCTTAAAAAATACCTGATCGGCAATAGTTTCGCTGTTTTTCAAGCTTAATTTCTTACGGTAACGACTAATATCACAGCGATATCGGCTGATGATGATAACGTTTGAGGTCTTTGCCCCTTTGTATCTTTGCCGTCAGATACTTAAACTGAAAAGATTAATCGGCAGCTTTTAAAATTTTTTCCGATAGTACAGAACACGGAGTCATTCGACCCCACCGCGGATGACCGACACAGACGTGATTCACTGAAGAGAAACGAACTTTTCGCCTGGACTCCGGCACATGGCGAATGTAGTGTAATGTGTTTCCACCCTCGATCGGATTTGACGCTGGCCTTGATGAGTCATGGTGAAGTATTGCGTGTTATCCAAGCTTGGTGCGACTTAACTCGTGAGTATCGAAACAAAAAGTCATATCGTTGGTTGCAAATATTTGAAAATCGAGGTGCGGCTGTCGGTTCGTCGAACATGCATCCACATTGTCAGGTAAGACCACTCGGTATGTACCGTGTCCTGGATATCCTACATAAGTTGACATAAATTTACCCAGGTCACAACCTGGTTGCTTGGCTTACACCTTTGACGTTCTTTGTGAAATCGTATATATATATCCATCTGTCTCTTTCCCTCTCTATCTCCTCTCTAAGCTCACTGTACATTTGTGTCTGTGTTCCCCCTGGTTGCAATGTAGAGACTTTCCTTTCTCTTGATTCTTTCGACGTACTTGGTGTGTTTCGACTGGTAAACGTGATATTCACTGGTCTTTTCGTAGTCGGTTTTCACCGTTTTCATCGACAGTATAGAACAACTTGCCATGTGCGACAGACAACAAATCTTTCAACATGTTGTGCAAGGGTTTCAAAGCCTGATTTCTTAACTGTACTTCAGATCGTATCACGGCCTTTTAGAACTGCTTCACTTCGGAGACTCACGGAGATCATAGTCACTATGTGACCGCGTACGTGCGATGAAAATGAAAAAAAAGCAATTGGGTGTGTCCACTCCATTTGCTTGAAGTTCCGTTAATAATTTAAAGCACCGTAGACTTGTATGCGTTTGTGTTTGACTACATGTACACATCACTACACCTGTAACCGGTTCTCATCAGCGAATTGAATTGTTTTCTTCGAAACATCTGGTTCAGATATCTAGCGGGACTGAGTAGTGTCTTAGTATAGAAAAAGTATAATGTCTATGCCATGGTCGAAAACAAAATTCTTGGCTTGATTTTCGAAACGAAGTAAGCACAAAACATAACGAAATGGTTAGAAGGTTATTTACTTCGGACTAAATATCCAAAGACCTAGATTGTACCCGACTGCTGCTTGTATGTTAAGCGAAACTGCAATCACTTCACCAGGTATCTTCTATGGTCATGATTGCATCAGGAGGGCAATTTTCACGGAGCATATTCACAAGGTTCATTCACGTCCTCGAATTTTTATTAGCTTTGTTACGTTTGACTTCCTAAATTAGATAGACTGCTTCCATATACAACCATAAAATTTCATGAAAGTCATGCGCGAAAATGCCTGCACGTTCAACCGACTTTTTTGAAGCTCCATCTCTGTCATTTTCAATCAAATGCAGACTGTAGAGGACCAGCATGATTGGACACGACACTCGGTGACTGACTATGATTTGGTTCTTCATTCTGTCAAATTGAATGCACTCCATGGACCCACGAAACCCTGTTCATTGGAGTCGTTTGTTTTTTGACGTTCAAATCAGGCGGGAAAGTTAGTCCACTCATTCAGTAGCCACTGTCTTTGCGTGCCATAGGTCGTTTTATTGTTGGTTCCAGGCCTAGATTACTTTAGACCCAATCCAGCCTCCCCGTCGAATGGTAGCCGCAAGTACATGTCGCAGGTGAGATGATAGTTGGTTAAATAACGATAGAAGATCCCCTAACGGATCGATAGTCTATAACCTTCGATTTCCTGCCAATATCAGATCCCACCTGCGTCCCCTTATACAACTTGGATTTAACCTTCTGTTATGGTCGATGACCATTCCAAGGTTTTTGGAGCCGTAGATTTCATTTCTGCTACTAATTTTCCGAAAGAATCTATCCTTTTCTCAATATTTCGAAATCGACGTTATTTTAAATATTGCGCGGTTGAATATTTTTATATGTCCGCGAAAAGATTCATAAAAGCCCGTTCTGTGATTGGCTAGTCCACACATCGATCAAGGCCACCCAACAAAACTATATAAACGATAGAGCTCACTTGAATTCTGATTTGTATTGGTGGGTCACCAATAAACGCGCGGCAGTACTCTGTGTTCGTCTTCTCTCTTCCGCTAGCGGACTGGGCTAGCTGTTCGTATTTCGCGCCGCTTATTGTTCCGTGTGGCTGCTCATTCAAGGGAGCAGTGATTCGTTAAATGTGTGCAACTGTTGATGCCGACTCACAGTCATCCGCATAAAACGGCACCAACGGAGCATAATAACGAAGCGGTTCTTCCACTAGATTCATCCTCTGACAAGCGCGGTTAAGTATGCGTGCTAGTGACGCACATTTAATACTAGTCCACGGAATTGAAATAACATTGATCAATTTTTTAACTGTTACGCGTCCCACAATAGCGGGCAACCAAACTGAGAGATGCTGAAATCAAATTTCACGAAGCAAACAAATTTCTGTCACAATTCGAAGTCATTGTCCTGGGGTGATTTGGGACTGACTTTCATTGTCAGGTTATCTGAAATGCAACAAATCGTGGATAGGCAAGGCGTGGCATGAAAGCTCTCGCTTTCTTATGGTCTCTACCTATGCAAGACCGGTCTGATGGGTGGCCTTCGGTGAACTTATAGGTAGTTCGTAAGTTGCCCGAAACAACTTTTCAATCCACCTGATTTGTCGTATATGCAAATTACAAAGTGATTTCGTTAGTACTGGTTCTCAGTTCCCGACTTAATTGCTCGTAGTTGGTGATGTTTCGTTTTTCCCCTGTAGCTGCCGAACGACAACTGGGTACGGAAGGGATCAGCAACGAATTTTGCTGTTAAGCCCCCGATACGAGAAGTTATTCATGATTCATTCAATTAGCATTTTCATATGCTGTCACTTGTATTGCTCGCACAGTTCACATCTTATTACGTATCTGCTCCATCAAAGTTTGAGTATTCTTTCGAGCCAAAATCAGAGCGCTTCAGCCCGAATGTTGCGGGTTCATATCCTCGCGCCGGCCGATTCCCTCATTTAACAGCCCTTTGTTGTGCATGACCCTCTTCTTGAAAATGGTTTGCACTATCACTTTGTTAACAAAAAGTAAAAACAATAAAAAATGAAAAAGATTAAAGGCGAAGTTGGTTTCATCCGCTACCCTTCGCGTAACAGCTTAGTCTGGTTAGTTTGTTTTTTTATATGATGTAGGTAACAGAGTATAACTTAATGATTAACACCTGACATTTCTTCCGTTTTTTATCTGGTGATCACAGATATGGGCTTGCGGATTTCTCCCCTCGTTAGTCGAGCGATATGATCGTAACCAGTGGCGATATTTTACAAATAATCAAATTCCGCTCCTTTTGGATTACGCACGCCAGGAGGAAGGAAAAATGGGTCAGGCTGACTGTCGCATTGTGTCTCATAATGAGCACTGGCTTGTGGTTGTCCCCTGGTGGGCTTGTTGGCCATTCGAAACGCTGATCATGCCCAGAAAACGACACGTTCGCTGGTTAGATGAGCTTACAGCAGACGAGCGGCACACTTTGACTCAAGTGACCCAAGAATTGCTTATTCGCTATGACAATCTATTTCACACTGAATTTCCCTACTCTATGGGCTGGTATCAAGCCCCATTGCATTATATCGGGTGTGATTTGTTAACGTCGCAGGACAGCTACCAGAAACAGGACCATTGGCAATTGCATGCGCTGTTTCAACCTCCGCTCCTCCGCTCAGCAAGTGTGCGCAAATTTATGTCAGGTTTTGAGCTGCTTGCAGAGGCGCAACGAGATCTTCTACCAGAAAAGGCTGCTGAAATTCTGCGTCAGCTTCCTTTGGTGCACTACACATTGGAGAAAGCCTGATTGAATATATTCGGTAGTTTTCGAGATCTCTTAGAGACCAGGTAGACGAAAATCAAGATACTAGTGATTGAAAACCCGTGCTCCGCTTTAAATGTTTGTAGTTTGATTCTTATTTGAAAAGTAACATTTTTAGTTTGCTAAATCGTATGATTGTATACTACTACTCCATACTGGGGGAATAGTTTGATTTTCTCTGACTGGTTCCAATTCTCACTTGTCCGAGTGTAAGCTAATGGACCAAACGGTCATATCCATTTATTTTAATTCCCATCATTAACTGTGATTAACGATATTTGTGAACGTGTGCTCATGCACGTGCATCAATGTGTGGGAAAAGCGTATCGATAGCTCATTAAATATCCTGCTTTGTCCAGGCTCCTCTATCGAACCCCTCAGGACTGTTTTCATAGTTCTTTTAGTGAAGTGAATTTTTGTTCCTGTGTGACAATTACCGTTGAATGTGATGCTGTAGATGAATTCGTCGGCTTCATAGTGTGGAGTGCTGTCACAAGATTAAACGACAGTATTCCCCGAACATGGTGCTGGATGAGCAGGAACTAACGATTGTCGACCGTTTCAGTTACCTCGGCAGATGCATAACGAATAATGGTAACAGCAGTAGAGATGAGCACGCATATATCCAAAGCTTGATCAACGTACGCTAGGCTGAAGTACTTGTGGCTTCGGCTTGATATTTCATTGAAGTAGAAAGGTCGTGTATATTGTGCCACAGTGCACTCAGTTCTGACGTTTGGTTGCGAGACATGGAGTTTGCTTGCCAAGGCTGTTCGTCTCAGGAGTTTTCCATCAATGATGTCTGCGTAATATCGCCAGGATTGGATGGGGTGACCGCGTGAATAATGTGCAGGTCAGGAATCCAGTATTGGTGGCGGTTCTGAGAACCTTTTATCTCAGCGTATGAAGCCTAGTAGATTTCGTTTACTGCATCACGCGTGACGAAAAATAGGGCTGTTTCACGGCAATATCCATGCACGAAAAACAAAGTTAGGCCAAGAGAGCGTAGCGTAGCACGGTTTATTGTGCAGTCTCAACAGTCGGGATGACTGAGGTCGATTCCGGTTAGCGATTTAAATGTAACCTAGTCTTCTCATCGGGACAAAAGCGAGACTACACCTTGACGTAGTATGATGGCTTGCGCGCCTCCATGATCCAACGAGCTATACAGGATGGCTTATCTCAAACCGGATATCCAATCATGTCTGGAAGGTCAATGGGCAGAGGCCTGACGAAGTAGTCTCCTGCTCCTCCGAGTCGGGGGTTGATCTGAGTTAGCAGCTCAGTTGGACAAATGAGTGGAAGAATAACTGATCTAAGTAGGTGCGCTTCCACTCAGCTGTGCCCCGCTGCCTTGGTTAAGAACCCTAATCGTTCTTCTGCTTAGTTGCTGGACTCCCTAGCAGCACCCATCCATTAATCCGCATGAGTTACACGCCCACAAGTAATGCCATACTGCATGGGTCATCGCGCAGGGTAATCAGCACCGCGCTGCCCATTGAATCGAGTGGGAGAGGTAGTGATAAGTATGCTAGTGCTCAGAATTCCCTCTTTTATTCAATCTGTCTCTTCTGTCTCCAACCGAATCTCTTTGCCTCTTATGCTTACCCATAGTGCCCCCACTGGTCACACGCCCGATACTCGCAACGGTTCGTTGCAGGTAGTGTAGTAGGTGGTTTTCGATCTGCTAGCACCCATTTTTTCAAGCCTCGTCAGCCTCTTAATCTCGGTTCGTTCAACGTGCGCACTTTAATGCTGGCGGCCCAACAGGCGTGTTTGGCTCTGACAGTGAACTCGCTTTCGATTGATGTTTGCTGCGTAAATGAAACACGAATTCAGGATTCGAGTAGAGTAATTCAACTAACTGCGCCTGATGTCTCGTCAAGATATTTTCTGCACCCTTCAGGAGACGAAGCAGCTCAAGCTGTGGATCAACGCGGTATAGGAATAGTCTTGAGTGAGAAGGCTGAGGCAGCCCTTTTAGACTGGATCCCAGTGAACGGTCGCTCGTGTGCCATGAGACTTTGGGGATCAGTCGGCGTCCGGAAGGGTAGTAGTGTTAAGCGCAAATTATTTGTTGTCCCGGAATACGCTCCAACCGACTGCAGCACTGATATGGAGAAAGACGAGTTTTACGATGGCCTCATCACCCTTGTTCGGAAGAGCAAACGCTCTGACATTGTAGTGGTAGCAGGTGACTTTAATGCACAAGTTGGAAAACTGTGTGCATCCGAGTCCCGTTTAGGCGGGCGGTATGCCCTGCCTGCTCAGCGAACAGATAATGGAGAAGGACTTCTCCAGTTTTGTGCAAACAATCATTTATTCCTATCTAGTACGAATTTCCGACACAGTTCGCGTCGCACAACGACATGGCGCTTTAACTCGCCAGGGGGTCTGAGTCAGATCGACCGTATTGCAGTAAGTTACCGTTGGCGCAGTTCTGTTCAAAACTGTAGATCGTACTGGACCGCGTACGTCGAATCGGACAGTGCGTTAGTGTTAATGCGATTTTTGCTGCAGCTCAAAGGCCATCGATACAGGCCACAAATGCGATCGGCTGTCGAACGACTTTGTGATTCGGTTGTTCGCAAAAAGGTGTGAGTAGAAACTGTTCGAGAAATTGAGAAATCCGACGAGCAGCGGGTTAAAAACAAGCTGGTAATGCATTTGTCAGTAGATTTCGTCTGTAGTCTTAGGTCCAGTATTCATCAAAGACACTGAATCTCGCAAGGGTCGCTGAGTCTAATGGAGCAAAAACGCCAGCTGCATAACTGCAAGGAAGTGAATAAGGTGCATTGACAGTTGCAGCGTCAGTTGACAATAAGCTTTAAGAATGAGCGCGAAAACTCGGAGGTGAAGGTAGCCGAAGAAACGGAGGAAGCGACCGCTTCAAATAACAGTCAAAGACTGTTTATGCTTATACGCGACTTCGGTGGGCGGCGAACTTCGGATAGTGAAGTCGTGTGCGATAGGAATGGAGAGCTCATCCATGGTTGACAACAAAGGCTGAAACGTTGGGCAGAACATTTCAAGGATCAGTTTCGCTAACGTAGTTAAGCCGACATCTGCAGCTGCAAATCCTTGGGATGTGTCACTTGATCCTCCAACGGAAGTGGAAGTGCAGTCGAGTATTCGGCTTCTGAAGAGAGGAAAAGCTGCCGGTCCCGAAGAACTTCCCCCAGTTCTTTTCAAATTGGGTGGAGAGGTGCTGATGAAATCACTTACGTCCTTGCTTCATGATGTTTGGAAGGAGGAGCGTATTCCGTTATCGTGGGGTGAGTTACCGATTGTACCCATCTTCAAGAAGGGTATACGAAGTGACTGCAGCAATCATTGTGGGATTTGTTTAATTCCGATAGTTACTAAGGTGTTGGCTTCGATATTGCTGCGCCGTTTGACTCCGATTCGCGAGGGTAATATCCGCGAGCAGCAGGCTGAATTACTCGGAACGCGTCACACGCACCGGCGCCCTACGATCGTAGTCTTCCTCGACTTGAAAGGTGCTATCGATTCCGTGGATCGACCAGCACTACTCAGTGCTCTTCACCGGAAGGGTATGCCAACTAAGTTTGTGAACCTGTTGCGAGCATTGTACTCGCATACCTATGGTCGCGTGAGGGTATCCGGTGAACTGTCAAGTTCATTCGAAACGACTAGTGGCGTTCGACAAGGGTGTCCCATCTCTCCATTCCTGTTCAACTTCGTCATGGACGAGGTGATGGAAGATGTTTTCGGAGGTTTCCGGGATGTAGGAATCGAATTGGGAAATGGAGAGAAGCAATGTGACCTAGACTGTGCAGATGACGTTGTGTTCCTTTTCGAGTCTGCAGACCATGCAAAACGAGCGCTAGATAGACTGTCGAGATCGGTTGCTCGATTTGGCATGTGCTTTGCACCTTCCAAATGCAAAGTGGTGTTACAGGACTGGACGACAATAGTGCCGAACTTGGTGCTGAGCGGAGAAGGAACTAATGGTTGTGGGCCGTTTCACCTACCTTGGTAGCTGCGTGTCGAACGATGATAGCTCAGCAGTGGAGGTAAACACGCGTATACCGGAGGCTCGAGCAGTTTACGCCGGACTGAAGCACTTGTGGCATCGGCCTGTTATTTCACTGAAGTTGAAAGGTCGTGTGTATTGTGCCACAGTGCGCTCAGTTCTGTTGTGGATGTTCGTCTGTTAGAGGTTTTCAACCAGCGATATCCACGTAGCGTGGATAGGACTGGATGAACTGGACCGGGTGAGTAATGTAGAGGTCAGAAATCCAGTACCAGGTGCCGACTCCCATAACACCTTGTTTCAAAATATGAAACTTAGTAGACTACACTGGTTGGGTGGCGTGTTGCGTATGTTGAACAGTCGCCTACCATGCCGTGCCCTACTTTGTGTTCCTCCCAAGAAATGAAAGAAGCCATGCGGAGGTCAACAGATGACGTGGCAAAGTGGAATGGGAGAATGTACAGCGAACTTAGGTAAAGTAGGTGTCTTGCGTCTTCGTGGTTGGGGTCCGAAAGACTCGTCAATTAGCTGGCTGGAGACCCTGAAGTATATGGCAATGAACC
Organism: Fasciolopsis buskii; assembly: GCA_008360955.1. NCBI lineage: Eukaryota > Metazoa > Platyhelminthes > Trematoda > Plagiorchiida > Fasciolidae > Fasciolopsis > Fasciolopsis buskii. The sequence goes on along the minus strand of LUCM01007900.1, from coordinate 32,501 downwards.
GCGAACAGTGGCCACCGTGTTATCCATGTTCTGTCGAATGAGAAGGATTGGAAGATTGTGTTTGACAGTTAGACTGTGTTCCGTTTGTTGGCTGTAGCAGCGTCTTATCTTTTCTCGCCCGCTTAATTGCACTCACTGTTCACCCTGGATGCTCACTCGTTTTTTTAGAAACCTCTGACTCTGGGAAGAGGGCAGCGGCCCATGAGGCTTGCCTTGCTGTTTAATGCTGAGCGATGATGATGATGATGTCTAATGGTTTCCTGTTATTACTTTTTGGATTCTCGTACCTGATAGATATAAAGAAGCATCGGTACATGTCACGGATATTTTTAAGGGTTACCCTTATCACATTTGTTCGTGCACTGTAATCGGGCCAGTTAAACCGGGTGACTTTGGTTGTTAAGGTGAGCTGGTCTGAACATGAAAAATCAAATCTTACTGAAGTAAGCTCAGGGCATAACTGCATGCTTCTGAACACATCTCTAGTTTGCGGATAAAGGACCGGCCACCACTCAGATGGTTAGCCGTGAATAAGGTAGGCTAAAATCCACCGAACAAGTGGCCGCGGACAAGCGACTTCGGTGTCGAGGGCGTGATGGGTTTTCCCCTGATAAGCGATATTGATACCACAAAATCCCGCTGTTGGCACTGACGTGGTGAGTGTGGCCCACCAACTAAATGATGCCATTTCCTCTTTTCGTGTTCCACCGACCTGGCAAGGATTTCCAGAAGGGGTGTATGAACCGACCAACCACCCACCGGCTCCTCTGGAATGATTCTGCTGCCTTACAGAAAGTGCCTGGATGCGCAAAGGCTACAGATGCTTCCTCGAATAAAAAGTTCTGCTCTCCACTAGGCGACCGAGTAGTACATCAACCCATAACGCATACCGTGAAAATGACATGGTTGAAGGAACGTTTCTTGCTTTTCTGTCATTGAGAGATGCGACCTTTCATCGTACACAACTGTTTGTTCCTCCAATGGCTCTTGGTACTTCCCTTCCCACCCGATCTTCTCACAGTCTTCCGGATCTGCAGTAGGTCATGTTAGTGGTAATGTCGCTGGACCAAGTCCTGACCGTTTTCTCACGTTCTTCCTCAGATAGCATCCAATTCTCACCGAACCCACCCCTGCCGACTGACGCACTTCTTCATCTAGACGTCTCTTCATACTGACGACATTCAATTTGCGAGCATTGGTGCACGTAAGTCAACGGGATGTTTTTATTCCGTGCACTGGGAACCTTATCCATCGATGTGTTTTGTATTCAAGAGGGTCGCATTTGAGACTCCAACTCTTATCATACTGACATCGCCATCTAGTCCTTCCGTCAGGTTTCATCTGCTCATTTCTGGGGACCTTGAGGCTTAGTTCAGTTCAGCTTAGACAGCCATTAACCTTGCATCAATGTTACTACCTTACAGCATCATCTCCTCCAACAGGAGAAGAACGGATACAACAGAAGATCAAATGCAGATTAGTAGTTTGAAGAACTATACAGGAGAAGAGGTTTCGAATGCATTAACGCCAATGATTGTGGCACTGAGCCATATCCCCTATTGTCTCCAATCATCTTTTGGGGGAATCTTGTAGACGCCAAACCGGTAGTCCAACTGCACCTGCATCAATCAGTGCGCTGGTTGAGGCTTTCACTTTTTGCGTATGTCATCTACTGGCCACCCCGAACCATCCTCCAACCATTACCTGCCTCACTGAGCAGCGTATAACGAGACAGGCGTTGTGTGGGCATGCGCAAAATATGCCTCAACCTATTCTGATTCAGTGACCATTCTAAAGACTGAACCCTAATACCCAATTTCTGAGTTGCGCACAGATGCCTCCCACCGTGTTCTACCGATACTACGAAGACCACGGTCTTCAAACACTGAAAGTATTTGGATATCTTCTACTCTCAACGGTAGAGAGAGATACCGACCTCACTGCTGCCGTGTACGCTCGGCCTTTAATCGATAACTGGATTTCATGCCGACGCCACAAACGCCTCAAATTAGCAAATACCAATCAGGCCTTTTGTGTGTGTGTGTGTGTGTGTGTGATGCCACCTCCGATGCATGATCCCCAGGTGAGATACAACTATCCAGTTAGCAAAATCTGTCCACCCCATCGAGTCGCTCCTCTGCACGAAATAGATTCGGCTGTTAGCCGGTCCAAGCCCGTGACAACATTTTAAATTTCTAAGACGAAAAACGCATATCAAATATACCAACACTATCGTCCAGGCGATTAATAAAATCCTCCAAATTACTTTAATCTTCACTCCGCAGTGCGGCTTCGTCTACATATTCCAAGTCGCATAGATTCGTGTCTGGGAAAATACCAGTGCTACTATTCTCACCTGATAATAAGGGTTTCTCCACAACCATATCACTGGCAAAGTTAAAAAGAAAAGGGGAAAGTAGGCAACCCCGACGAACCCCACTTCTCCTGGTGAACGCAGGTGAAACATTTCCATAAGCGCGAACTGGGCTACGGCTATTCCCATATAGAGAATGGTCGACTGAAACGAGCGATGATATCACATGGTGAATTATTTCATGAAACGAATTCCTCTGACACCTTTTAGTGTGAGGTAACATCACAGAACTGTACGATAGACAGTCAAATGCCCCTTGCAAATCAAGAAAGAACTGAATCACCATATTCACGTACTCGAAATAAAGACAACGGCACAGCTAAATGGATCAAACTTCTCAGGCTAAATGTCAGTCTTCTGAGATCAAAGGTCAAAGCAACAGAGATCAAGTAGAAAACAGATGCATAGTTTCCAGATTAAGGTAGTCGAATAAATTTAAGATCAAGGTCAACGGCAAACCTGTAATTAGACAACCCAACAGCTGGGCGCTCACACTGATGATGTCTCATCGACTGGTGATGAAATGCGATCCAGACGCCAACCTCAGTGATCAAAACCCCAAGGAAGTGGCATTATATTGTTAGCAGACCTCAGGCATACTGCGTACAATGACGAAATTGAATTCTTCACAATAATGCATCCTTGAGAGAAATAGCGGGATGTCCACGTACCAAAATGGAAACAGTGGCAAATAGCTCAAGGGGTCAAACTTCATGAACCGGATTTCGCTCCTTTTAAATCAAAGGTCAGCTGGGTACAGGCTAAGTGGGAAAGTACGTTTGCTCATTAGATTCAGGGTTCTGGCAGAGATCCGAGGTCAAGGCTAACGGCAAACCTCAAAATACAGAAGATCGCCGCATGCCGGTGATATCACCGCGACCGGTAACGAAAAGCTTGCGGTGTTAACCCCGACATCGACAGCCAGAACCTCGTGAAAACCAACAACCCGAGAAACGACCAATGCAGTTACTCAAGACTATAAATTTGTTTAAATGGACCTCTAAATTGGCTTCTCTTGGTGCCTCCTAGTTTGGCTGAGGCTACAGAAATGACATTTATAAGTGGCTAGACAAGCCGCGAGATACGACTCAGAAGCTAGTGGATTTTATGCTTCATAATGGTACTGATACCCAGTTGTGTCCAGTTACCACTGCTTGGAATGCTTTCAGGTTAAATTATTTCACTTCAAGTAATATTTCGTTGCCTGCGACTGAAATGGTACTAGGATTTCCAACAATGAAACTACTAGTAGGACGCTTTCAAAGAGCCTATAAATAGTGATTTCGAAATAAGGGGCAGAGGAAAACTGTACGCCATCAAAGGAGCCGAGGGTGGGAATAGTCGGATCCGTGTCACTTAGTTCAAAACTCGGTGTTCACTGTGCGATCGCCGTCGGTCACATGTGGCTTCCACGGTGGCGGTCAGGTGCGAAAACATTAAATGCATCGCTTAAAAAAACTATTTATGTTCGCTTATTCACTAGTTAATTTCATTTTACCATTGAGTGGATTGTGTAGCGACCGGATATGGTGCACATCCGTTCAAGGTAACGGTCTTGAAAATCGAGAAATAAATGTTTTCCAAAATTCTTATTCTATATTTTCCCCCATGAAACTTCAAATGGGGCATGTACTTATGTTATTATTTTGGTAAATAACCCACGCTTCTCTTGGGTACTGTGATTATCGGTTAACGTGTACATATTCTCAGTTATTGTATCCAAATTCAATGCGTTTCTGTCTGCATCAACCACAGACTATACGGGATGATCGCACATATTTTAGAGTCTCAAACGCCGATTTGCGGCTTGCTGGTAATCAGGTGGCGTTTCAGTGGCCGTAATTTACTTTTCGAGGCCCATTTATAGTTGGGTTTAACGATGTTACCGACAATTCAGTTTGTTCATGGTTAAACATTCCGTCATCTGGTAATGAGAACTTAACTAATCAGAATCATCTGATCATATCACGGTCTCTACGCAAAGCATTATGGTGGTTGGTGTGAAGCGTACATATGTTACTGCACCTTCTCAGCATATATTTATATGTATGGTGGCACATCACACGCCTGAATATTTGCCATGTGGATGATAGTGCAAGTAGAGCTTTAAAAACGTAATTCCCGGAAAAACTATACCGCTGAACTGCAGTCAGCTCACCTTATTTCAATGTACTCTACGTTTTTGAAGTGGCTGCTCTTTGATCTTTTGAAGTATCAGGGTATTAAGTTTGTGAGCTTAATCATCCGCCATGCATCGTTAATCCTCACCTCACTAGTAAATTCACGGAAACGAGGTTATACAGTCGTTTTCTCCCTGTTCGAAATCATGAAAATTACAACCCTAACACGTCCGTACTGGGACGCGAGCTCTGTATGGACAAAAGGTGAGTGTTTTGGTCACTGCTTTAGGCGGCCAGACTCTCAATGGTTTATCGAACTTCGATAAAACAAGACATGGTACCCATCGGTCACTAGTTTTGCTCGACCATTGATCTTGAATCACAGAGGCTACCTCCTACTCTTATGAGAAACCCGTGAAAAAAATTACAAGGCAACACAATGATACCGTTCATTATCATTTGGTCATTCATTTGAGGAAATAAAATATTGCAGTCCAGTTTAAGGGAGGTTGGCGAAGGGAGAATCGGTTGGTCACCATACCAAATGTACCTTCACTCAGCAATGTAGGTCACGGAAGATTTGTCCCGAACAGTGATGAATATGTGGGTGGATTCCCCTCCCTCCTGTTTAGTCGTCTCAGGAACTCAAGATTTCGATTAGTTTTTGTGCAGCGTAACCAAAATTTACGTGGTGGTAGGATTTCGTTTATGTGCCCTTTTCCGATCGGCCCATACGTACGGCACTAGTTGTATTACCATAGAATATTTGGCAATAGTTGATTATATCGGACATCTAGGAATCAACATTGGTGCTAATGTGAGCGAAGTTGTCCCACATTTTAAGCTTCATCAGTGTAATGTTAAGATCTTATAAAACAGGATCTTAGAGTCCTTCGCAAGTTGCTTTTGATAACCAACCGATTCAACCTTCCTGGTCATTTTTTACGTCTGCAACAGAGTTGTGGTCAGCACGTGATCTCATCCAGAGAAGAACAGACACCTGGGAGCCTAAGAACGGACGAATGCAACTCCCACAGAATGCAGTGTGTCGATTAGCTTGTTTTCTTATCAAATAAAATGCTGATACCCATGTCTGGTCATGGTCCTTGACCTAGCAAGAGCATGATATACCGAACAATCAAGTTTTTGAAAAGAGATCTTAATGGTTGACGACGAAAATAAGCCATGAAAACGGTTAATCTACTATGAATACTGATTGAAGAACGAGGAATGACTTAACTGAGACCGGGCATTGCATTGCGATACCCGAGAATGTAACTTGCAATCTATGATAGGCGAACAGTCCTAGTGCTGGCTGTGTAGGCATGCTTCCATAATGCGCCGTCACTTGCCTCAGCACGGTACTTGGCTTAGTGGTGCCTAATCAGAACCAATTTCAGGTTTACGGCAGCTAGTTCTTGACCAAATAGGAGAATAAGAAAAAACCGCCAGTTGCCTGTGGACATAGTATAAAACTTGTCCAAAAGATCATACCTATTTTTGGTCAATTTGTTTGAAGAATAAATAGGGTTTTCTGCTGCACAGTTTTCTGTCGAAGAAGTACTCAGTTTTCAAGTGAAAATTCTTCTTTCTTTATCCCGTTGGTCTATATTCGCATGAACTTTTGAATGGATCCGCTCACCTCCGATTTTAGGGCTTGACGACGATTGCAAAACCACACGCGGATTACTTCGCGGTCGTAAGTCAAGATTTCTGATAACCTGGTCATTTCTTTTCCTGTAAAACGAGAGAATTGTCAAGTGAGACAGAACGAAGTGGGAGAAATAAATAGAAACGACTGAAATTCATCACTTTGGGTAAGGCTCCTAAGGTGTATTAATACGCTTGGTTTTGGAACTGCTAAATGCCTCACCATTCTTTACCGGATGGGAATGAAGAACAGATCTTTTACCAGACTCCTCATGAGTAACGTATGGAAATTAATTTAGCGGATTATCAGCAGCACGGGAAAGATCCCGTGCTGGGTTTTAACTGTCTACTAAGTTAATCACCGTAAAATCGGCAACAACATATTGTTTGTAAGGCCGGTCCATCGATGCCGCTCATTCGCTTAGCGTAAGAACTTCGGCAGGTCAATCAAGACAATTGGAAATCTACTAATTTCCTGTTCGCGAAATGCATACTAAAAGAAAAATCTTACCTATCTTTCATTTCCTTTATTAATGAAATAACAATGTACATCATTTTTTAGGAAGGGTGCCGCGGCCAGCAGTGGGCTGCCAATCGGGGAAGTTGACTGGCGGGGGGCGAATCTGAACCCGCGCCCTTCACGTGCAAACACCACGGCGTCATCCGTCTGGCCACCGCCGGCCAAGTATGAACCACTGGCAAGATTACTCAACTTTCCATTATTTTCTGTGCGCCAAGTATGTGGATGGACCAGGGTATACATACTACTGAGCTCTCTCTCAGAACCAGATTTTAATGGGTTTTCTTGTGTAAATCAGAACTTCGAATTCAGCTTCACCTTTTCACTCACTATAGCGATTTCCCAATGCTGCATGGTTGAAGTGCGACATTAAAGTTGATGAATGATGCGTTGACGGGGTGTAACTGGTTGCATGACAATTGAGTAAGCAGCAGCAAACAAGAATTTGTCACTGACACCGGCGTAACTGTTTCGTACCTGGTCGAACCGATCGGCACACAGTACCGGCTTCGGGTGGACTGTTGAGAGTCAGTTCGGATAAACTGAAGGTTTTATTTTTTAAGCTACCTGCGTTTCTTCCCAAATTCCAGTCGCAATCAGACATGGTAACCGCGCATCAGTGATTTTTACCAGAATTCATTTCTGCTTTCGCGAACACTAACCCGTTAAGAACGCTCTGGCTGTGGGTGCTCCCTCATAGCACCGTTCATCCAAAAAATAAAAAGAGAACGGGGAATAGTGAAGGACTGCGGAAAAAAATATTTCAAATTCAGGAACGCCGCTGACGCCGGCACTAAGCTGTCACCTGAAGTCTCCAGCCATCAACTGGAGGAGAGGCGAGATCTTGTAGACTACAATCCAGCCAGTCAACTGCACCTACACCAGCCAGTCCACTGGCTAAAGCTTTCATGTCGACTGGCCATCCCTACCCATCTTCCAACCATTACATTTCTCGCGGAACATCGTTTAGCGAGGCGGTCGCTCTGTGGGCATACGTAAAACATGTACCACCTGAACTTAATCTGCTTTAGTCCCGGTTCGAATCGTTGGACCCTTATGCTGAATCACTGACAAAATTCTCTCACTGTATTCTACCAATGTTATAAAGACAACAGCGTTCTAACACCGGAAGTCCTCGCATATCTACTGTCATTGTCCCTGACTCAGAGATGTAGAGCAGTGCCGACCTCAGTGCTGTTGTATCTACTCATGCTAGCATAAAAAGAGTAGCATCAAATTTTAAGAATTTATGGATTCACTTGTAATTAAGCTAAGCTTATACAGCTTATTTCAGGTCCATAACTTCATCAAAGAATCATTAGAGTTCCTAGCTTCGTTAGATCTCATGCAGCGTTTAGTCCGATTTTAGTTTAGTGATTCGCTTTTGTTCACAGGTGAGCCATTGTCCTAATTTGGCTGTATACATGGTACCAAATATGCGACTAATTCAGAGTTACTTACGAAATCAGCTTAAATCAAGCCGGATCTTCTGTTCACCATTGTTATTTTATGTCCATCATTCACATTTGTTGAAAGACTTGACTAGTTTATTTGTTTTAATTTAGATATGATACTTGCACGAGACTCATGAAGAAACGAATTACTCCAAAATGCTTTGAGCTCATTCCATTGCTTCCCAGTATCTCGATGTGATACTGCTTTGTTGCTGACCTCGGTTGGTCAACCAAAACTCCCTCTTTCCTCAATGCTACGGATGTTTTACCTTCAAGAAATGACTGCTGATTGTTACTCACTGAATGAGAAGTCTTACTATTCTGTGTAGATAAGGGCCAAGCAATGCGCATATCTGATTGCCGACTGAGCTACCCAGGAGGTTCGGCTAGCCGGATCTGCTTACGCAACAGTCCCATTTCACAGAGACACACGGCGACAAGCTCGCTAACTCGAATCCATCAGGACTTGCCTACTGTCCGCCTTTAAGGAGGTTAGGTTCAGCGTTTCTCTCGACGATGGGATGTGCACGACCAGTGTAGAAGTTTTCCTGTCGAGACGGCTATTTCTGTGAAAACGTGTACATTTATTTTAATAAATAAATGAGAAAATTTTACACATTATTATCATCGTGATAAGTCATTTAGTGGTCGGCTATTATGACATTTAAGCTTGAAATTGCTATTCGTTAAACTGATTCCGCTAGTAAGGCTATCCTTTAACAATCCAAATTGATTTCATTTGATACCACTTACTGTTCTCATCCCCAGAACTCTCCAGAAATGCAACACCTTCAGTTCAGAACCTTTGGGATGCGACTATTCAAATATAGCGAGGGACTGGTTAACTACAAAGTAGACATTTCAATTCATCCTCACGATGGATTTATCGGTAAGGAAAAGTCAGTACAAAAGGCACCAAGTTGAACTTACTCGTTGGATAAGGGTTCCTTCGCAATTGATCGGTTAGATAGGATAGTGCTTGGGGGCTAAAGCATGTGCGTCGTTTCCTTCTGCGTATTGAGCCGCTTTGAAGTTTCAGGAAGCGCAAACTCCCATTTGATTCTTCACAGATTGTTGCTTCTAAATCTTTATCTGCAAGCCACTTCTCGAGCACTGGCTTCATACGCTTTGCTGACTTGACAGTCACATCCAACTTTTCAAACCTAAAATAAACGATTTAGAATGGCTTTACTCATGAGTAGGCACAGTAAACTAATTTTGTGTCCACTACGTTGCCCGATCGGAGCAGCTAGAGATACCATAGCGAGCATTAACGTTTATCATCATGTAAACGAAGTAATCCGTCGGGTGGGCTCGAACTTTCACATGGAAGATTTGTAACCAAAGTCGGTTGTCCTCTATGATGTCTATGCAGTTCACAGCCTAGCTAAAACAAAAGGGTGCATTCCATTTCTGGATGTCCTGCTAACCAGAAAAAACGATGGGATTTTACAGACGCTGCCCATAGAAAGAAAAGTAGACCGCTCATGCTGTTGACTTTTATGGCTGTGAGTCAATCAGGTGCGTCAAAAGCATCCCTTCGGAACTTAGTTTATCAGCTAACTTCCGGAATAAAATAATCATGTTTAATTACGAATAAAGTAGCATGATTTCCCACCCTAGTAATTATGGTTAAGCTTCCTTTGTGTCTAGCAGTTTTCACCTGTCGACTTTTGCTCACTGCTGACCTTCATCCCGTCTCTGATCCACTTTCTTCTTTGAGTATCGACAATACTGGCTTATTGGTTTAACCTATTGATTTCCACTACTCTTTATTTTCGTTATCTCAGCCCTTTCTGAACACCGATTTCAGCGATGTTAATTTAGAAAGGCGATTTCTTGATGGAGATCTATGCTGAATCGACAGAATACTGTGCAGCTGAATAGTGGATGGCAGGGCAATTCATGGGCCTCAGCTGCTTAACTCGATGAAAGAAATTTAACTGTTATAAGTCGGTATATCAGAGCCGTAGAAGTATCATTACGTGGTCTTCTGTTTTCTACCAGTCGTATACGACTAGCAGAAAGCAATCTGCCACTCGTTTGAAACAATTGGTGCTGGAGCTCGTTAGCAATCTTGAAAGAGCAAAGCACTTGGTGTTTGGTATCCTTATGCCTTGAGTTCTACGATTGACAGGTCTCGACTATACACCAGACGGCCTTCGATTTTCTGGGGTATCATGTGTGAAGGAGTGAATAGGTAAACATATGGGTCGTTGGACTAGAGCACAGAAATCTAGCCATTTGTTAGACCTTCATGATATAAGCTTGGTGAGCGGTATCGCATAGAGGTTCAGTGATGTACATTCAGATGTAACACTCCGAAATGATAGTGCAGAATGTCAGAGCTCCAGTCTATTCCCTGAGTCGCATTATTTTGGTGGTTAGTTTGGCTTCAAGAACCTAGAAAGCTTATTTATTGAAAACTTCACAGAATGAGCTCCACCACACCACTAATGTTCCCAGAAGCCAAGGTTGTCCGACAGGATTTATCCGGGAGACCAACCAAAAATTCTGAAGGTGAGAAGTGAAGTTCTTTTCGTCATTCTTAGTGTAGAATCGATTATGCACTGGAAATCCTCGCGATGCACCTCAAATCCGCCTTGAGTCGCACAGCTATTGTGACTCCTCCTTGACAGGCCATGAGAATGCGATCTGTGTAGTCCATTTATTCAGATCAGCTCTACAATAATACGCATAGATCAATACACTCCGCTAGTCACGATGAGTTGCGTAGATGTCAAGTAGGATATTCACACACTTGCCGACGCGCAAAATGTTGCCAGACACTTAGGGCTGTAGACTGAGTACCTTTAACGCCTGTCGAGCAGCCAAATTTTGTGTGGAATGGATTATTCATTTAGTACCAGGCCTTCAAAAGTGAGCTCCACAAGTCCTAATAGAGTGGATGACTTTCGTTTTCCAAGGTAAGAGTCTATCGGGCCATCTCGGACACGGCTGTTAACCGCGAATTACACAAGTGAACATCAAACACAAGCAGAAGGTAGCCGGTTCGAGACGTTGCATTGGATATTCGATTCTATTTATTAGGAGGATAAAGCAGTAGAGAAACGAGTTTGCTTTTCGATGACTTTCTCCCTTGTTTAGTGCAGTTACAGACATCAGGAAACGAGGGGAGAATGTCAGAATGTGCAAAGAATCAAACTGGTTCACCGACAGGTGGTTAAAATATGAAAGGAAAGAACGCTGTCACGCAAAGTGGCTTAGAAAATAGACGTGGAGAGAAAGTGACTTCGAATGAGATTAGACGTTCAGCTGGAAAGCAGAAAAGAGTTAATCAACTGGGATTTTCGCAAAGAATGTTGCAGAGGCTTATGTTGTCGGTCAGATCCATACAGAGCCAAGATAAAACATGATTAATTCAATGAGCCGTTTGACTCCACCATTAAAAAGCATTGCTTTCATTGATGTGAAGATAGTGAGGAATAATAAAAATTTAAAGCTAGAAAGCTTAATGAGGAACAAAAGAATTTCTGGGTGATCAGAACTAACGCGAACTTGTCGGAATTCGCAAAACAGTAAGAGAAAAACTCACTATTCTATAAAAATAAACTAACGTTATACATCAGGTATAGACTGGTATTGGCGTCGCATTAAGTTAAACGATAGATTCCGCTCCACACAGCTCAGCCATGCGAAATAGAGAAGAATCAAGTAAATCAGCCTGCCACAGCAGGGTAATGACAAACTTTAATAATTTAAACTAGTTGAACCATAACATTATTTATAGTTTGCTGATGGCGGAGCATTGCTGTGTTGTCTGCGTACTCTTGCGAATTACCGTGGGGATCAGATAAAAGTCACTGGTAAAATAAAGAAAGTAAGGGCAAATGTAGTGCACCTCAAAAAATACACACGAGTTCTTTCTCCACAAATTAACGTTAGTCTAGTAGACCTGGTGTTTTGGTACTTAAAAAACAAGTTCGCAAATGAAAAATGGCGGTCGCAATAGCTTATTTGGCTTTGCACTTATTTTTTACATGATGAAACTGGTAATTTTACCGATTATTCTTCCAATTGCCGTTAAGCTAAACAACTTTATTCATATTGCTTTGCAAGAGGACAGTACTTCTCCATGCAGGAACTGATGGCTATGTGGACAATGATCTGTGGCTGCACAATAGCCAATGATAATTAAGCTTGTTCTGATACCCAACTAACGGTTAGGTCGGGCTCGGATGGCACGGTTTCCAAGATGCTCAGTTTGCATTTGTTCACCCCGGATTGGGGCCTTGGTTACGGTATGATGATACTGACGATTGCCAAAATGAAAAGAACGTGTTTGGTGTTTCGATGGTTTTCCAGCTGAATTTCAATTCGATAATAATGATGATGACTGAGGACCCTAATGATCTAATCATTAGTTTTCGCAAGCAGGAGGAGGAATGAAGTTGCCCTGGAGGCACACGATCAGCTTCACGATTAATACTGCTCGTTGGGTGCATGGACCCTGACAAACATCATCGTACGTGTGCAATCCCTTGTTAGGTTGGTACTAGAATTTCACTTTGATCACTAGGAGCGTGAAAGGTTGGTGAGTTCCGATGAATTATCGTGTCTTTCTTATCTGAACTCATCACCCATTCACGCTCCTAATAAATCGAAGGCTGTTCGAGTGCCAACAATGCCTTTGTTCATTTCGATGAGTGAATTTCTGGCCAAATACTCACCTCCACATATATGATGGGTTAAAATGTGGCAGGCAAAATGTGATAAGTGAAATATCACTGGAAAAGTGGTATAATTTTGTTGAAAACATCCGTTTTCGATTTTATTAATACCCATGGAACGGTTAGGAAGGCAAATTACTCAGTCGGGAAATACTGACTTATGGTACGTTGCTGCACGAGAATAAAACTTGAATTTAGAGTCAGGAGATGAGGAGAACAAATACCTGGTTACTTTGGTACGCTTCGGATGAGTCAAAGTAAGTCTCGTAGCGAGGAGCTGTGTCTGTCAACTGTGAAACTGTGCAAAACTCTGTGATGGGTTTCTTAGTGAACCGGGTGTAAGGCTGTATACAAGATCACTTCAAAGCTGAGCACAGTAATCTCTTTATAGATCAAACAAGGTCAATGATCTATGCCAATTTCGCCGAAAAAGACTGTTAATGAAGGTGGCAACGAGAATCAGTCACTGAGTTGAGAGGTGTGCATTCTTTCAATCTGTGAAGTGCATTAAAAGAAAACGGAAGCCAATCGTTGTTTTTCGCTCAAGTCAGCCTGACAGTGTCGCAAAGCCTAACTTGTCTGCGGTATATCTTAACTACGGTCGGCCTTTTCTTTCTGCCACCGCTGAATTCCAGTCTTGTCCCTTATTAATCCCAATCGCTTAATATACAGTGAATGTATGCATGCCCGCTTCTTTTTGGTTGTCATTTGTTGTCAGCTTCCTGAACAACCCTCTGATTTGTTAGCCGCGTTTCTTGGCTTTCAGTCGGACGTGGTTAAAGTCACCTTAATTTGGAACCCTAACTGCTCATCTACTAGGGGGCCTATTCAGTTTGTTCCCCTGTCCTTTCCGTCCAATCACGACTCGACGGTAGGTGTCGGCTGGTAGCCAATGAAGTCAGAGAGTTTTGTTCTAGCTTTACTTCAGCAGGCTTTCACGATATGGCACGGCCAGAATGTATCCGCTTATGATAATCTACTCGTGACTTGCCGACCAAGGTCCATAATCGCTAGACCGCTGATGTGCAATGAAATTGCTTGATTTAGCTCTGGCACACAACGCGCGGATATCACCCACTGAGCTGATGGTTTACGAATATGGCTTTAAAAATTAACGAATAAGCGGGTCGAAACACGAGCGTCATTATCATAATAATCCACCATACTAACTCGAATGGTAGATGACTTCAAGCCTACCATTTAAATTGAATAATTGTGAAGTGGTCCCAATTGTCCTCATCTAGGAGTAGACTTCAACTTGAGGGAAAGTTTCACCATTGCCAGTTTCTGTCCGTAGTGTATTCATTGTATCGACTTTTGCGTGCATAAGTGTCACAGATCATTGATGGATTTCTTGACCATCCACAGTTCAGCTATCACAGGTAATCTGCTCCAGCTTAACTTCAGAACACCGAAGCATTGCTGGTCTGGACCTTCACCTAGTGGAGCTCAAAAACGTATGCAGTAAGCTCAGTTGGTTCGGTCGTGATAATTGGACCTTTTAGCAATCAGATGGCCTGTAATTACAGATTGTCTACGTGGAAAGCCTTTCACTAGTCGCTTCCTCTTTCTTGAATCACCTGTTTTGTTAAATTAACAGAAAAGGAAGTAAAAAATAACGGAAGACAGGCAAATCAGTACGCACTCCACACGATCCATCCTGTTTGATTTATGTTGGTTTCCTTGTACGATACCACAGGCCGTCAATTATGACTATGTTCCATGAGCATTTTCGTAATTGTGCTTATTCCTGGTTGGTCGGGAGCACTTTAACATACTACTAGTCCTCCTGCCGTCTAGTAGTCATTTGTTGTAACTTAAAAATCACTTCGAGTTGTTTTAGGCACACTAAACAGCTGCTGATGCCACTTACCATGAGCTACCAAGTCATGCATTCAGCCCTATAATCGATCGCAGTATAATCGTACACAGTACGGGGAGGCAAAAACAGTGAATCGCAACGTCCACTTACAATCAATAACCATTTAACGAGCTTCAGGATCTACAGAATAACGATAGCTGCAATAAGTAAACCTGACAGCTTATAGTAAAATTAACTAAAGATTAGGGATTTATGCATTAAACAGCAATATGAAAAGTATTGAATCACATTTAGGGTTATTTGTTCGCGTTTGAAATAGATGGAGAATGAAATACGCATATTTAATCACACCTGCATATGGCACTTTGACTGTAAGCCGAACCCTCCTTTGCGTTCAGAGACAAGCAAACCTGAGTTTGGGTCAGGCCCATTGTAAGTCGCCGGAACTTGAAATAGCGTGCAAATTCACAGATATCGCGCAGCTCCTTATCTTTGACAGTATAGTGACCCGAATCCGACAACACCTTGAGCCGGAAAGGTTTTATTGGCATGGTGCTCGTTCTCGATTGTACTTGGTGGATGGAGTCTGTCAGCATTCCGCAAGATGTACTCGCTTCGTTTGGAGAGAGGACATCAACCGACTGAAAGCTGTTTTCCAGTGATGCTTCTACGAAAATAAATACCAAAGATACATCTGTTATTGTGGATTAAAAAGCAAGTACACTAGATGTATTTCCAGTTTTCAAAACACTAACCAAACAACTTTCTGAGGTTGTTGAGATAGCTTCCAATTTAACATAGACTTATTAATATAGAAAAACATCATCACCAAACAATACTAAATAGTAATTAGTAGTGGTTTTTAAGAAGGCATTCACAGTTTTAGTCATTCTGTATAATGATTACATCAACACTATGGTAAATGGAAGAATTGGTCTAAAACTGTTGCATCAAGTAGAAATACCAGTAACCAAAAAATACATCCGTTTTTTCACGTTTTACTTTGTATAGGAAATATTTAAATGTAACTTATGGTACCATCCTTTTGATGTATTTTGCCATTCAACAAATTTGGGTAGTTTTACTCAATGGGTTGTGATAAGTGTGCTGCCTGCGGCTAGTTGCGTTCAATTCAGATAGTCATACGCAAAAGCATATGCACACTCACGTATCCCACAAGCTGTTAACCCTCACCCATCAAATATAAAAAGTACACCTGCATGCGTGTACAGGCTTCAACGATGCTCAAGTTCGAATGATATCAGTACACAAATTCCTGTTAACAAATCAAGTGACCGCTCAATGCATATATGACTGTGACGATATAAATGACAAGTCGGACTGCTTGATAGCTCACCAGGCGGTGAATGGTGGTATATATATATATATATATATATATATATATGCATATATATATATATTTAAGTTAATTTGACTAGTTTGACAATAACTGAATATTTTGCCTGGGAGAAAAATGACTTGAAGTGAATGTTTGAAGCATATCTGGTATGACTGGTAGTCACTAAGGCGGGTGACAAATTGTAACACGTAATTCTACCCCAAGACTCAGTTAAAACATTGAGTAGGCTCGGGTGAAACGGCGAACAATTCCATTTACGCGGAAGTATAGATGAACGTAAACCATCTTAAAGGAGAGAGCTCAGAACGAACCGTCGGGAGAGTAAAATATTCTCCCAAAATGCGATGTGTACAACAAAACGATCCATTTCAAATCGATTCTCAATTTTTCACTGGAAATCACGGAAACAATATAAATTTACTTCAGCTATCTTGGAACAACAGATGAGCGGCATATGTCCATCATGCAGCCAAAAGTTCGAGGGACACAAATGGTAGGGCGTTAATGATATCGTGTATTTTCACAGACTGCTAAGCACAAAGTGAATGACTCTTGTCATAAGTGTCCCTTTTGTGGGTTAAGCACTGAGGTGCACGTGACTCATGACGCATCCACATTAAGTTTCGTATCACCAGAACATATCATCCCGACCAGTGTGAACAAATGAATCTATTATTATATTTGCTGATCATTCACTGAAAGAAGAATAAAGGTCAATAGCAGCTTTCAAACTCGACCGAAATTCATGAGTTTCACATCAACCACTATCTCGAGTAGTCGATTTGTTCTTCTCGGGTTTGATTCCCATTCAATCTTTGTTTGTTTATCCCTTTAATCATGCTAGAAGAATGTTCGTGCAACTCTTCCAAGATTTCCGACGGTAAATAATTTCACCAGAATCCCAAATCTCCCAGTGGAAATCTAGAATTGCTATCGTACTAAATGTCGTCAAGTCAACTTTTGCGTGGTAGTCAATAGTTCTCTAACGACATGCAGCGTGAAGTGTCATGAACAATTTTTTCACTTACAAATCAAGAAACGCATGCCGAGTATAACTAAGACCATGTGATCTCACAACCAGAACTTTGAATCAATTAAATTAATGTTTTCCGCTCATTTTTGCCTTTTGTCTACCGTTTAATGCAATATTACCCAGAGAAGACCTTCCAAACAGCAGCTACTCCGACCAACAACAAACGAGTAACTGTTGATTTGGCCTTCACTATTCCCAAAGTTATCCGAAATGAACAGCAAATATCCGCGTGAAGAAGGAATACCTGATTTGTTTTGAATGTATTCACTTTTCGGGGACCGAAGCACCGTGTTTTACACTAATAATGTTTACTAAACGAGTTCAAGTAATATGGAGTTATTATCTCATGAAACGGAACAGGACCGGCAATGCTACACAAAAGCAACAGAGATCGGACCAGAGTTCCTAATTAAAACGCAACTGCATGTTTCATCATCTGAAAGTCACATAAGTCATTCCAGAAAGTAGATCAGTCTTGTCACTTCAGTGGACTTTGGTATGATGTGAAAATAAACCACTGACAACAATCTAAGATTGGCTATCAAAGTTACCTACTTATTCCATTGCCACAAGTGGAACAGTCCTGTTCTCCCAGGTATGACGCCTCTTTAAAGTGATTGTTTGTTCGACGGGCGGGCGACTGGTTTCCCACAAACTCAGAGAGGTTATCCTGGTAAGAAACCGAATACACGTTGCCTCCGGTAAAACAACGAAATGAATGGGGCAGAAGTTGGTATAGTTTCGAGTCCCACTCCCTCGATTCGTTGCGGAACATTTTCTCGCCGTATTTGTCTAGGCATTTTT
Organism: Fasciolopsis buskii; assembly: GCA_008360955.1. Taxonomy (NCBI): domain Eukaryota; kingdom Metazoa; phylum Platyhelminthes; class Trematoda; order Plagiorchiida; family Fasciolidae; genus Fasciolopsis; species Fasciolopsis buskii. The sequence goes on along the minus strand of LUCM01007900.1, from coordinate 14,673 downwards.
GAAGTCCATTGTCCAAAACAGAAGACGACGAGCATTGCTGCGATAAATCGAAATGGCCGTTTATAACACACAGCAGTTTATCCAACCTGCCTGGGCTGGTAACCCGGTCAGCGGAATGTGTTGTGCCGTCGCACTGTTTGAGAACTGTTTCGTTTCTTATTGCAGACTGCTGTTTTGCATCTATCTCATGAAGTGAGCTGCGTCCAGTAGGACTTTTGAAACTGTTGTCCGAATCCTCTAGAATCTTGGCAACAGAATGAAGCATTGCGGGATCTGGAGGCGGGAGTAGAAGTCTGTCGGTTTTAGTGTCTTCAAAGCTAAACAAGCATTCAGTTCACGCGCCGGGTTTAGCATTTGAAAATAAACATGTGAAATTGCTGTAAAGCGGTATTTTTCCACAAAGCCAGGGGATATATCCTGGTCAACACAAAATTTTGGAACTGCGAGGAATACCAATGCATTTCGAACAGACCATTAGCACAAATTCACTAAGTGCTTTTTTGTGGGCCAAAAAGCAGTGATCTCAGAATGCATGCATGATCAAACCAAGCAAGAGTAGGACAGCTTGAATGACTCAGGGTAAGCAATAATATCAAAGGAGAATGAAGCAGATGAGGGAAACTTAATTTCTGTGTTGCAATTAAGCACAGTCAAAATAAACCATGAGTGAAAATCGATAGACAAAATCATGGAACACTAGTCCAAGTGTTACAAACTTCCAAATACTGAGATGAAGTAGCTGACTATTGCTCGGTCGGCACGCGGATTATATTTAGTCGGATCAAAAACAGATTATATGTGTTCCGGAACGTTACAGATTTTTGGTATGACGATATTGCAACTGAAGACAGGTGTAATAGAATTCGCATTATTGCGCTCCCATTTGTCCTGCTGCACTTTGTTAAATTTCAATCTACAAGTGAACCCAATCGAGTCGCCAGAATATCTATTGAAGTTTAGTGCGTGTCTGGAGCGAGCGAGATTCAACGCGATCAGCAGTTTACTTCTGTCTTGATGGCAGGCTATACCGGTTCATGGCAATTTGTAAAGAAATCCATAATTGTACTTAGTCATTATCAGTTGTCCGTAACCGGCTGACGTCGGCACGAATGCAATGCTTGACCAAAGAACAAGTGATGTGAGTGCTCATGGCAACTGTTCATGAGAGCGAGTTAGCCTCGTCACCTAGCTTTGCTGAGATGGTCCGAGACCTGGAAACCGAGATCGAGCAGATTTGACAGGTTCAAGTGATATAGCCGATGGATACCAACGAAGTGCTGATTGGGTCTAAATTTGAGGCCAGAAACTCACAGAACGAGTCACAAATTTCAGTAATAAACAAGTCAATGAGACTAGGAGCTGAATCAAGGCGTTCTCACTGTAATCGATCGGAATTGTATCGATAATCGAGCCGATTGTAATTCCTACTGTTTGTTACATTTTTCTGAGAGAGGCTGATCCATTAACTATATGAGAAGTATACTGATATCTGATGAGTATTGTGCTAAGCTTGTTACCTGAAACAAGCCTCCTGCCGAGAACTCTCCGTCAGGTGGAAACTGAAAATAAAAATCGTGCCGGTGAACTATTGTGACGTATGCTCTTGCGCCAATCTTAAAGCGGGCAGCGCGATTTGAGATATCTCTGTTTCTTCGCATTGCCCTGTGTGTATATTCGCAATCGTCAGGAATTGAAAACCGCAGAAATTTGCTCATCCTACGCACTAACAGTTGTTTAAGTTAGTTCAATAGACAAATTTTAAACGCGACTATTACAAGGAACAAAGGGAAACCTGCACTGGAGCAAGTGGATTTATTCCAAGTGGGCTTTGTTAATAGACAGCTTAGTTTTTACCCGGTGAGGAACCAAGCCTGCATCATTGTAAAATTCGAAACTTACCAGTGAGGTAACGCAAGTAGTCCACTAACACAAAATTATATAGGGCCTTTGAACCCGGAAGTTAAAAATCACGAGACAATTAATAACCTAAACGTTGCGCGCCACAACTACCCACTGGTAACATCTCTCTTGTGTCACGCCGTCGTCATGATCCGACGAACGACGCCCCGAAGATGGCATGCGGTGGGCTTCCGCGCATGA
>LUCM01007899.1:0-17404 GCA_008360955.1 Fasciolopsis buskii | reverse complement strand
GTGCGTTTGTACGGTTAGACTGAGTTCCATGTGTTGGCTGTAGCATCTTATCTTTTCCCACCTGTGTAGGCCCACTCCCTGTTCCCCTTGGATGTTCACTCTTTGTAGAAACGTGTAATTCTTGAGAAAAGGCCGCGGTCAGTGAGGCTTTGCTTGCTGTTTAACTTTGAACGATGGTGATGATGATGTCAGCCTTCACAAATTTGTTTGTCATACCTCAGGTCGAGGTAATGCTTATGATGTATTTTCCTCACGCTTCTGTCTTCGGTAAAGTGCTACTAGGCCCTCCTGTATCCCGATTTCTTCTTCGAATTATCCATGAAAATGTGTTACTGGATTGTAAAAATCTCGCTTTGTTGAGCGGCGGTGCACAAACCGCTCAACGTACACAACCACGTGGTTGAGATATATGCACACGGTGTGCCCTTTCTTTTTTGGAGTTTAGAGTACTTCTCCAAGGATGTCAGGAGAATGTCTGTACTGGTCAGAAATAGGCAAACTTTAAATACCTTGGGAACGTTATTACTACTGAGATGATGCAGTAGTAGGTTAATGAATAGTGGAGCAACTTATGCGAGGCTGTTGCATATGTTGCATCGTAGTGACCTGCGATTTTCGTTCAAGTGTAGGGTGACAGCACCATTGTGTTTAGTGTTCTTTGCGTTTGCAAGATCTGGATCCTGAACGTTGACAAATATTAGCTACTCCAGGGTGTTTCTCAAATCTTACAGCATCGTCGGATGAGAAACCCCGGGCCGCATCGTCATACTGGATGCGGACAGTCTTTCTCTGCTCAATTTAGTCAGTCCACCTCGTCTCCGGTGAATTGGACAGACTTGCGTATGCCTGGGCATCGTTTACGTGCTGATGCTATCCTCATACGTGCCGGGCAAGGCTAGAAAAAACGAGGGGATCAGACTTTGACTTGGCTTGGTAGTCTGAAGAATCTATTTTCGGCTTTAACTTTGGTTTGTGCCTCCCAATTTCCCAATCGGAACTCAAGAGATGAGGATTATCGTTGGTTAGAGAAGCTAAAAAGTATGACCTGAATGTTGTGGGTACTGTGTGATATTCTCTTTCTCCCAGAAAACATCGCAGAAACAAAGAACATTGGAATGTCCACAGTGGAAACGAAAAGCCTTTGTTTTTATCTACCTAATTTTCCCAATTGACTTTGGCTCGCGTGCATTGTTGCTCTAGTATCCTTGTTTGATTTCAAGCCATATATATATATATACATATGCATAAGTACACATATATACGTATAGCACAAATCTGTCTATGGATTGTGCCTTTGGAACCATGTCGAAAGAGGCAAACAGTAAGAGGAAATATGACCGGGGAAAAAATGCCCAGAGTTCACAACATACGCGATCTTTTCCATTCTCAAATTCCTCGTTGTGGATCATCCATCACAAATTTTGATTCGTCAGTCGGGTTGGTAATACTCGACTGCCGAAACCGAAGTTTCGGCTTTACACAGAGGATGACCCTACCCCGAGTTCTTGACCAACTGGTCTAACATTTTCACAATACTTTTATTTGTGGTGTATAACGCCGCTTTCGGAGCATTATGACGGTACTCAGACAAAACACCTAAGTATGAAGTTTCTTTTTTTCGAACACTACGAGCAATCGTGAAAAGTGCCACTGCTTGTCCGCAAATGGTTTTTGATGACCTAGATGATATTCATCACTAGCTACCCCATTCCAAGTCGCATTTTTCTCCGCCCCCCGAAGATGTTCTAGCAGTACATGATTCCGCTGTCTGTTTGGGTTTTGCGAAGGGGCGTGTCACTTTGCTGTAAATCGTTATGATTATCAATTCACATGAGCCCTTGAGAACTCCCTCTTCTGTCTTCGTTAGACAGTATTTTTTGCTGTATGTGAGGTTGGTTTGTCCATCAGCAGTAGGTATTCAGCCCGGGTGTGTTCGTGCCTTACAGTCCATTAAAACCGTGCACAAAATTGATCGATTCATCCAATCCTGAGCACCTAAATCTGATAAAAGTGGAAAAAATTGCTTCACCACTGAAACATCGTAAGGAGCTTTTCCTTGTCTGATGAAGAACTCATTTAGTTTACCCGTTTTAAAAACTCTTCCTTTCAGGCACCTGTGACTGCCCTTACTTTGCTCGCATTGAGCTATTGGCTGATGAATTGTCGCAAAATTTGCCGCACTTTACTGTGACTAAGATTGTAAAAAAACCCGATGAATGGGAGGTGAGGCTGTTGGTTTGATTCTACAATTCAATTCAAATTTACTTAGGATTTTACCAAGTGGGTGGCCAAGGAGCACGGCTGGGATGTGACTGACTCTCCTGTGGTGTGGAGAGAGTTGGTAGATCAAGGCGGTCCAGGAACACTGGTTGGAGGCTCAGATGAATTTCAAGAATACGTTGCTGCCTATTATAAAACATATAGCTCGATGAAAACTAAACAAATGTGCGATGTTTCCAATGATAATACCGCCTTTAAGGCTGCAGAAGAATCAGAAAAGCGTGCCGCAGAACCTTTACGCCCTTCCACCATCCTGCTTATTGGCGCGAATTCACCAGCGTGCATGCATCTTTTGCCTTATCTGGCGCTTCATGGTCTCTTTGGACCTGATGAAGTTATTCAGCTGGATCTGTTCGACGATAGGGACAGCGAACTTCTTTCTTACATGGCTGACTCACTGTTGGAAATGTCATGTGGGATGCTGGCGGATGTTCGTGTCGTACGCGACTTGGTTCCGAGTTTAAAGGTCGCCAAGCAAATAGTTTTTCTCGATGTAGTCCCTCGGATAGAAATTGGCCACGAGGATGCTCCCGGTTCACCCACAAAAACTTCAGATTTAACTTTGGATTTGAGAAACTTCGAACCAAGAGATAGATGGCTACGCCGCCGCTATTTGTTCTTCACTTCCATTGGGCAATTGATGCGAACAAATTGTTCACCCAACGTCCGAATTCTGGTCGCCGGAAATCCAGGTTTAGACAATGAATCCGCAAAATTTGCCAGCCCGATTAATTTTGATGTTGCGGTTTTGCACAAAATGACTTCCCCTCGAATATCAACACGGCAAATAGTGGGACTTGTTGGTCCTATTGTTCAACGTGTTAAGGCATCCGTTGCGGCGAATTTACAGGTATACACGCACGATATCGTCGATGTAATTGTTTGGGGAAACGTTGGAAGTCGTACGCACATTGACTTATCACATGCACGCGTATACCGTCGCTGGGGTATGGATGTTGGACTGACAGCTGGTCCTTGGTTCTCCTCACCTGTTATGCAGGCCATAAGAAGCACCGAATGGCTCCATGAAGAGATGGAGAATGAAGTTTTCATCAAACGATCACATGCCATATCACGTTATAATGGTCTTAGTCACGCACAATCCATAATAAGTTTCCTTAGAGGATGGTGGACTGGGGATTTCGTCACCAAAGATCAGATCATATCGTTGGTAGTAGCTTCTGAAGGTAAGGATATCAATTTCATGGTGATTTGATCTTTCGAATGCCGACCATTACAAAATGGAACTAAAATGCGCATAATAATTCGTTCTATCGTATTAATTCGGCATAAATTTTTGGTGATTTCCGTTTTACTCCATTAAATAATGGCAACACTCAATATTCTACAATGAAGTAGCCAAGGACATTAGCATTCTGTCCTCACGTTTAGCAAGCCCGAGTCGATCATAAGTGTAATAACGTAAGCGCTACCATGACCCCCGGAGTATGCTGAATATTCTGCTATTTGCTGTTCTTGTCGTTTACTGATATACGACTTGCCAATAACTAACGGACATGCAATGTCACATTCAGTCAATGAAGTCTCAACTGATGAGGCCTGCACAGTCCTGCTCATTGATTGGATATCGTTTGTCAGACCTGATACACGACTGTATTTAACAGCAAACAAGCACCTGTAGACAAGAAAATGTTGCAATGTGACGCTGGGCAGCTAATTTACTTGATATTTGAGGACGAATGTTTGCAGTGTTCTATCCAATCAGATAGTTTTGAAATATTTTCTTAACTCTGGCACTTCTCCGGAAAAATCTCACCTCACAGCCAATATCAAGCAACAGACAGTGAGCCTCTAAATGCCCCAAAATGGTTGCATTTTTTTCAACTACCGTGGACGGTGGACATTTTTACTTCTTATCGCTTAGGCGCTTTTGGTTGCAAAAACCGAATATCAAAAAACGAAGGAGGATTTACGCTAATGCTTGATGAGAGTTTGACTGGAGAGAAGGGATGCTCACTAATTATCGGAGCAGAGCTGCCTGCTACTGGGGGCGTACCCAGGTTGCGGATAGGGGAACAGCCACCATCCAGGTGGTTAGCCGTGGATAACGTAAGCTCAAGCCCACTGAATAAGCGGCTGCGGAAAACCAGCGGCTGTTTCTAAGTGATATGTACTGCGCCGCAGTGTGCCGAGTCCTGTTATACGGTTGCGAGACATGGAGTGTGTCGGAGATGTCCGTCGCTTGCAGGTTTTCGATCACTGATGTCTATGTACTATGGCTAGGATTGAATGGAGTGACTGAGTGAGTAATGTAAATGTTATGAATCTAGCATTAGGTCCCGCTTCTGAGAACACCTTATTTCTGCATATACAGCTCAGTAAAATACGTTGGTTGGGTCATGTGTTGCGTATGGCGAACACTCGTGTACCACACCCTGCCCTGTTTTGCGTCCCACCCACAAAGTGAAAAAAGCCACATGGGGGTCAGCAGATGATGTGGGGACGTGAAATGAGAAACTACACGGCCAACTTACGTAAATTAAGTTTGTCACGTTTTCCTGATTAGAGTCCGAACAACCCATCAACCAGGGGGGTGGAGATACTCAGGCATATCACAGTGAACCGTGAACAGTAGCGATCGTGTTGTCATTCTCAGCTGAATGGGAATGTTTGAAAAGTATTCTTGTCCAGTTAGACTGTGCTCCATGTGTTTGGTGTAGCATATTATTATCATCATTACTATTTTGGCTCGGATATTTGACTACAAATCCCGTTTTCATGTCCCAATTCGGGAGAAGGGGATATGCACTGCTGCTGAATCCTAACAAGGATGAAACAGCTGTACACTGCTTCCATGGTTTTTTAACGGTGAGCCGAGCGATGACATCACATGGCGAACTAGTTAGTAGGGTCTTAGCTTTGATAATGTTGCGCCTTTTGACACCTATTCGCGATAGTAGCATCCGTGATCAGCAAACCGGATTTCGTCCAGGTAGGGGTTGCATCGACCAGAAATTCACTGTTCGATTTAGGAAGTCTTCATAATGTAGGAGTCGAACTGGGAAATGGGGAGGAGCTATGTGACATTGTGTGCCTGTTCAGATCCGCGAACCATGCACAACACGCCTTCGACAGACTTTCGAGGTCGGTTTGACATGTGCTTTGCACCTTCAAATTGCAAAGTGCTGTTGCAGAACTGGACGACAGTGGTGCTGAACTTGGTGTTGAGCGGAAAGGAACTCACGATTGTAGGCCGTCTCACCTACCTTGGTAGCTGCGTGTCGAACGATGGTAGCTCGGCAGTAGAGACTAACAATCATTTCTGTGCACACCACCCTACCCACAACCTGGGGTCTCGCCCGATAGCAAATCGGTCTACTTTTATAAGACAATCCGTGATTTCTTCTTTTAAACTCTTTTACCTGAACAACGTCGAAATACAGTTTATTAGTTTTGTTCGTCTACTTAGATCAACAGTGTTTCGGGCCCTCCTGATGCTTACTGATAACCAACTAAATCTTTCGTCGACTTACTTTCCGTATTGTAGATTGGTACGGAGTACCCAAAGGTATAGTATTTTCGTTTCCCGTTGCTCCATCTACCACACCCACGTGGACAGTTGTGGAAGACATAGAGATCAGCCAGACAAATGCTTCGGAGATTGAAAGTTGCTTACAGGTACGTTTTTTATCCAACTTTCGGTTCATATGATCTTCGTTCCCACCACGTTTTACCTAACCGTGCATCAGCCGAGAAGTCTTCTAAGTCATGAGGTGTCCTTAACGTTTCAGGATGTGCTTGAAGACTGGGCTATTGTCGATCCGGGCCCACTAAATGCGTTCATTGAAAGCAAACAAAGTATGTTATGCGCGTTTGTTTCATTTTCGGTTTGAAGGCTTTGTTCCTATATGCGTCTTGTCCAAACTTCAGCTTTCAAATAGTTATCACGAACGAGGAATGGTGAAGGATCGACTGTAAAATAAAAAGTTTAACAATTACCCGGAAGTAATGAGACGTCAAATGCTACAACGCCAGACTGGAACATTGAGTCTTGTCACCCGCTGCCCGTAACCATCGCTTGGAGGATCTCATGGACTCCAACCCGGTAATCTAACTGGACCTATACAAACCAGTCCACTGGTCAAGATTCCTATGCTGTCGTCGACTGGCAACCTCAACTCATCGTTCGATCATTACCTGGCCCGCAGAACAACTTATAACGAGGCAGTCGTTCTGTGAGCACGCCCAAAACCTGCCCCAAACACGCTCAGCGAATGGTTCTGAATAAAAGACCCCAAACCCAAATACGTTACGCCTAGCTTCTGAGATACGAAATTCTCCCATCATGTTCTGCCGATATTAATAAGAGAAGCACTGTTCAAACATCGAGATTCTTCGCACATGCCATGTTCCTGAACCGGATAGTAGTGCCGATCTTCGTGTTTTCGTATCCAACCTTTGGTCGAAAATGGGATGTGAAGCTGACGCCACAGTTGCCCCAACTGGGTCTTCTAAGTGCGCGAAGACACTTCCTTCGATAAACAACCACCGGGTGGGCATTTATATTTCATCCGGTGGTCGTTTATCGGATAAATTCTCTTCATGCGTACGGGAGGGCTTGGTTGTCATTCAACAATTAGGGACACCAGTAGCGTTGATGGTCAAAGGTTGCGTACATACATCAGCAAGAAGGTCGGTACTACGGTTCAGAAACATGGCCGCTGAGTGTAAAGCATGTGCGAAGAATTTCGGTGTTTCAGCAGCGTTGTCTTTGTGGTATTGGTAGAATATGGTGGGTAACTCAGAAGCCACGCATAAGGTCCCAGAGTTCAATCCGTGAAACATCTTGAATCAGAATAGGATGAGGTGGTTAGGATACGTTTTGCGCGTGCCCACAGAACGACTGCCTCGTTATGTTGTTCTGCGGGCCAGGTTTTGATCGAACGATGAGTTGAGGTTGTCAGTCGACGACAGCACAAAGAAGCATGGGAATCTTGAACAGTGGACTGGTTTGTATAGGTCCAGTTAGATTACCGGGTTGGAGTCCATGAGATCCTCCAAGCGATGGTTACAGGCAGCGGGTGACAAGACTCAAAGTTCCAGTCTGGCGTCCTTGCATTTGGGCATTTGTTCAACTTCTTACTTTGCAATCGATCCTTCACCATCCCTCGTTCTTTCTATTTGAGCAGGTGGTGTTGTCAAGACACAACCAAAACCAGAGCACTCTAGTGCAAGGTTAGTGTTTGCAAAAACTGAACCATGAGCCGCTTGTGGTTTCTGAGACTTACTGTCGATGGCCGTTGTAATTTTATTCTTCCTATGCTATACGGAACAGTATAGGATCACGTTGAATTTCGTGCCAGGCTTGGCTGCATTGGTCAACTCTTTCAAAAGCCGACCATGGTTGACCCTAAACATTCGCGTAGCCCTCGGTCCATCGATAGGTCAGCACTATGGCTTTGGTATTGCCGGGATGAAATACCCTCTATTTTATCCCAACTGCCTCTTCTGTTTTCAATCAAATCCCTTTGCACATTTCTGCCAACTCATAATGTCTCCACTGATCACAGGCCCGGTACTCGCAACGGTTTATTGTCAAGTAGTGTAGTAAGTGAGATCACCTTTTCTCAAGCCTCGTCAACCTCTGAATCTCGGTTCCTTCAATGTGCGCATTTTAATGCAAGCTTGCGAACAGGCGTGTTGGGCTCTGACAGTGGACTCGATTTCGATTGATGTCTGCTGCGTCAGTGAAATACGAATTCAGGATTCGATTAGAGTAATTCAACTAGCTGCGCCTAATGTCTTGTGAAGATAGTTCCTGCACACTTCCGGAGATGAAGCAGTTCAAGCTGTGGGTCAACGCGGTGAGGGAATAGTTTTAAGTGAGAAGGCCGAAGCGGTCCCTTTAGACTGGACCCCGGGTAGCAGTCGCTTGTGGGCCGTGAGACTGCAAGGATTAGTCGGTGTCCGGGAGGATAGTCGTGGTAATAACAGTTCATTTGTTACCCCGGCATGCACCCCAACAGACTGTAGCGCTGACCCAAAAACACGAGTTTTATGACGAACTCGTCACTTTTGCTCTGAAGGACAATGTCAATGGTTGCACAAACTGCACTACACTCCCGTCTCCGCCTGACGCACTTCTCTATTAAGAGCAAGATTTGGCTTCGTACCTTTCTAGTTCTGCAGCAACATTTTGCACTTCAAAGGTGCAAAACGAATCTCTAGACTGCCTTCACTATTGTTTGGACGGCAGAAAAAATTTACAACTCAATTGAATCCTCACTCAGAAGCACAAAACTGTCGGAACAAACATCAATGCCACTAGTCCCACACGGGGATAAGGCTATCTCCATTATCATCTGAATCACAAAATTGAAGACAGTTAGGGAGGGCAAACCTGAATACAGAAATTGTCGGTCTATGAAGATTTGCCCAATTCAACGCCGACGGAGACGGAAACCAGCTCGACTCTCTCGCATACACTTTTCGGCAGTGCGAGACAATCGGCGATACCCACCAGGCCAGTTCTCCGTAATTTTTACCCGTACATTTATCAACTTTCTTGGAGATACGTACTCACTGATTGATGCCATTCCTGAGGCATCCATCTCTTTGTCCTGATTAATTCCAGGGTTTTTTTAATTCTGACTTTAGCGCTTCGTCACCCTCATTGCAGAAGGACAGAGACCGCCCATATGGTCAAACTACCTTACACATCCAGGAAACCTATTTCCCGGATGGTCATTTCGGATAGAAGACAGGTATCCTCCTGCGCATTTCCACCTGCACGTGGACGGTACACTGTGGCGATGGGTCGGCTAAACTGCTCTCACCGCTCCTGAAAACCAAGTGGCTTCTCCAAGACTGCCCCGACAAGAATTTGACATCACTATCTGGGAGGCCCTCGACCGATCTTTTAAGGACATTGTCATTCACAAATTGACAGGATACCCCTGTCGAACTCAGCCGGAGACAGCAAAGATTTGCTGTAGACTCTTGCCTGTCCAGAAATACTTGATACATACTTTCCAGCCACCATATCTCACGAAGTAGTCCCATGAAGTGAATTAAAGCAACAGATGCAAGGACCTTTGACGCCAACCAAATTAAACTGGTTGCCACAGATAGGTCGATAGTCTCTCTTAAGGAGTGGGATAACGATCGACTCCGTCCAATCCAGAGGAACTTTCCCTGGTCCCATACTTTGGAGAATAAAAGCGCCAGTCCTTCCCCTATATCGCATTCTGTCTTTGAGTAAAGCTGGTGATAAGCCGTCTAGCTCTAAGGCCTTGAGGCCCACGAAGAGTGTAAGCGGGGTCCACATTCCAGCTTCGTTGGCCGAGCCATTGATCATTGTTTATTGAGAGTCTTAGCGATTGGCGCGGGGAGATAAACTGCTGAAGTATTCACCCCTTTTTTCCAGGAGCCAACGAAGACTCCGAATACGCGTTTCGTTGGTTTCTCAGATGTGACGTCTTTTGGTACTTATCACTACCCACCTTGCTCGAAGCAACGAACGGCGTGGACCTGATTATCTTGCATCTTTACTATTCATAAAGGTTTGTGGACGGGTGCTGATAAAGAGTCCAGGCACTGATCAGGAGAACCAAAGATCAAAAGCCTGTCCACAAAACAGCGAGGAGTGGGAGGCCATCTGGTTGGACCGATCATTCTTCCACTCATTTTCCCAATGATTACCCGAATCCAACTCAACCCCCACCTGTAGGACGTGGAGCCTACTTCGTCAGGCCTTTATCCATCAAACTATCCGACATGACTGAACCTTCGGCTTGAGGTAAGCCATCGTGTATACCTCGTTTATCCAAGGAAGTACGCAAGCTGTCAGACCAATTCAAAGCTCAGTTAGCCCTAGTATCCTGACGAAGTAGGCTCCAAGTCCTACAGGTGGAAGTTGAGTTGGATCAGCTGCGAACGTGAAGAGAAAGTTCTAATACTTATCATAATGAAGTCGGGTGAGACCCTACTGTAGTCTCAGAACCCGCTGAAGGAAACTAGAGAATGATTTCTATAACTCGGTAGCCTTTCATTTTGTCCAGCATTCCGGAAGTCGTACAACATACAAAAGCTCCAAGAAGCCTGATTTTTGGATATTTGGTGTTGTAAGTCGATTTGATGCCATCGGTGATGTCGCTGTTAACTATTACTAACGCACCGTCTTTAAAAACAGGAAGGAAACCTATACGGTCCAATTATTTGCACCACGTTAGATGGAATCGTCACACAGGAATATAATAACTGGGCGGCTCCCAGTCTGGTTTCAGTGGGAGAGAAAATGCACCTAGGAGCACTAAGACTTTCAAGAACACCAAGAGTAATGCATGTTTTTACGATATTTGGTCAGTTATTGAAATAAAAGTATCTAGAGTTTTAATGACTAGGTTAAAAGCTTTGTTCCCAGTCTTGCCAATTCGAAATTGAGCCAGTTCTACCCACTTTTCTTTTTATGATAAATAATCTTCGCATTTGATATTTTGTTTCCAGCTGCCGCAACAGCTGAAGATGACAGTTCTCAAGCCGAAGAGGACGATATGTAACCAAATTTGTTAATGACTCAGTAGAATCATTTTCAGGAAACCGTCCCAGCTGTAGAGTCAGAAAGATTGTCAACGAACACAAAGTTAAACATATAAATTACATATTTAAAGCATGAAATTTTTTCTGAAGAACAATTGGTGGTTAGAAGATTAAGTTGCTATACTGTCATGCGCCACCTGGCTGTGAATCACAGTGCGGAGTAACAAATGCGGGATGGATGAAGTACAGGACAAGCAAAAGCGAAGCAAAGAACGAGTGGCTGAGCCAAAATATCAGTGATGTCTAAAACACTCAATGTGGCTTGCGGCTGATCTTCTTCGACTTGTCAGAAATTGGCGGTGGTGGATGGTTAGCAGCGACTTGGCGATCGAAAAGACTGAAAAGTAACGAAATAAACCGTTTTGATGAGTGCCAACCAGTTAGCATGTTTTGATAATCCTCAGGTTTGTTTGCTTGTGAAGGTCGTAGACCCTTAAAAAATAGCATTGAGAACACCAATTACACTACGGAGTGACATGTCTTATAACTTTTGTATGAGTTAACGAATGTATTAGAATCACCCCTAAGCGCAATCGAGAGTGTATTTCAAACATTGATCTGTCGATGTATTAAGCTGGGTGTTGTTTCGCTTTTGCGCGATATGCTGCAAACTAGCTAACCGAAATGGGGCATTTTTATGGATATACTGCTGCCGGCGATAGTTGGTTGATTTCTGAGATGCCATTGATAACTTGAGCTGGGACTGTGCTAGGCGCGCCCTTTCGTATATTCCTAACAAGGTACAGGTGGATGAGTAGGCCTTTTGTTAGTTGCCACAGCTGTGACAATCACTAGTCCTGCATTAGTACGCTCCTGTTTGCTGCATCGCAGTAACGAAAAGAGCGAATAATAATAAGTAACAGGACTCAAGGCAGTGAGAGAACAGCAGAAAACGGAACAGCAGAAAACGGAAAACGAAAGTAGGTGAGTCACAAGCTGTCACATACATGTCATAGCCGGTTTAAACTACCTAAATATAAGGTTCTCTCAGCAGAATGGACATCGTTTAAGCTCAGGTGACACGAGGATTTCCCAATGTATTCCGATGCTCAAAAATCGGCAACCTCCACAACGTCACCTCAGATGTACAGAGGAACTGACCTTATTGCTGCCGTGTAAATTTCATCTTCGATGAATAATCAGATATCACACCACTAGGTTTCTCAAGTCGGAAACTGTCAATTCATCCATTTGTATACGCGATGGCACTTTATTTGATGTAAGACCAACTGGTGGGGCGCGACTGCTCAAACAACAAAACTTATCTACTTTAAGAGAGATTCGGCTTCGGGCCAGTTCAGTATCACAGCCTCATTCTACGTTTTGAAAATTCAAATGGCACCTTCATATACAGATATACATCGGCTGAAACCGTTCAGAATTACAACATACCTGGATTTTCTTTAAGAAGCACACCAGCCGCATATTCTAAGTCGGATAATTGACTGGCTGAATAAATACCAATATTGCCATTTTCATATCGGGATAAGGTTATTCCCATAATCACATTAATTAAAAAATTGAGAAGCAAATCTGAAGAATGTTACCTTGAACTCCAACGAAACATCGCTATTAGTACGAATTCGGCTTTAAGCTACTCAAATAGAACAAATAAAAAAGAAATTTCTGTGATATTCTTCAGTAGGAGACTGAGACCGGGATAGGCGGGGGGAGGTTAGAGGTATAGGAACTGGCGAAGCAAGCTCCGAAGAACAACATTCAAAGTAGTCGCGATAGAAAAGGGATGGTGAAGCAACCGTTTGACGATGCGCTAGTGATTCTAGACTGAATGCTAGGAAAAGTCACTGATTATCCGGATGGCCTTGGGTTGAATCCGATCAAGTAGATCTATTGAACCAAAACATGAGGTGAATGAATGGTGTTTAGGGAAGCAGAGAGGATGGACGTTTTTAAAGCATTGAAATCAACAAGACTACGGGAACCCCAAGAAGTGTGTTCAAGATCGGAATTCAACGACATACGGATGATTATACGGTCGCCATCAATATTACAGTTTGCGTGGTGAAGAGTGTGGGTACAGTGGAACTGGAGGCAAGCCGGGAACCAAAAGCCCGGGCTCTCCGGTGTCGTTCACAAACAAGATCACCAGGAGCATCACAAATGAGAGGAAAAGTGGGAAGGGAGGAATCCCGGGAAACGGCTTTCGCAAGAAATCAAAATGTCCGGCTACCAGTTGTGAATGAAAAAAGCGTCCCACTTTGAAGCGGAAGAGAAGTTCTTTGGCTTGTCCTATTACTAACGTACATTTGTTGTTTTATATTAGACAGTGAGCAGGACTCGGGAGTGATCAAGCGTTTCAAGTGAACAACACGACTGAATATGTGGCTGAACCACTCGGAGGGACCTGGTTTGGAGAAGTGCGCAATAAAAAGACTCATCCCTTGAAGGATAATGTTAGTGAAATTGGAGAAAGACAAAGAAACATACGAAACGAAACAATAATCAATGCAAGGATAAGGGCCCAGGACGTCGCAAAAGTCGTCCCAGCCGGGGAATCATGGCCCTGAAATGTAGCTTCAGAGTGGAGGGTTGTGGCGAGTCAGGTTTAAGGAGGATCTGATAACATGGCCACCAGATGAACTAAGAGTAAGGATGAAAATAACGTGGTGGACTGAAGTAAGGATAAGAACGAGAGTATAAACACGCTGGTCAGACCGATCGGTTGTGCATGCGAAGACATTGGTTGAGATAAATCGTTGACCAAGGCGAATTGTTTGGCTTCGCACCCGTATCAAGAATAAGCTAGCCATTCCCGGTTGTCAAATTCGATATCTCCCAAGGCAGAAACATGGACGTTGGGGTCTGCAAAAAGGCTTTTGACGATCGGAGATAGTCAATATCGTTGAGATGACAACAAAGAACATAAAAGTAATGATTGAAAGGAGAACATCCAAGCTTCACCCACGGGTTGGAAATCGTAACTGAAAAAGTCAATAGTTAGGATTCGGAAAGCGGCACTTGACTGATGGACAAAGCTTCCGAAGCACAGGAGGAAGAGTGTAGCTGGGAAAACGGAAGTGAGTGGTGTTTGGCGAGATGGAGATTTCGGTCAAAAATAGACCGAGAGATGACTGAAGAAACTGGTGAACAAAATCAATGTTACAATTTGGTCCGTAGATGTCGGTGAGGGGAACGAGTTCTCAATGTCCATGCAAATTCGCAAATCGGACGTGAGGACAAGAGCTGATCTGGTTGCCTAACATCATGATTAGTGCGAGAAAAAACCGGCGACCATAATTCTGAGACTAAAAGAATATCACAAGAACTCGCTGGTGGCATTGTGGCGTGAACAGTATAGATCCTAGTCGCGTTCCACTGATCCGACGAGGTTTTCCCCAACAACCACATGAACTGATCAACCAGAAACCGACTCGTCTGGAACCGCACAGCTGTCTTGAAAATCGCGCAGTCTGGAGCCGCATCCCGTACCGGGCAACCGGATACTGCAACAGCTTACAATGGATACAACCATATACCGCCCACCCTACAACGAACATATTGTGATCCTTGTTTAACCATAGAAATGGCCTTTCATCTCCGTCTCCTTGATGACCCATATTCCCACCTAACATTAGAGAGCAAGGCGAGCCTCACAAGTCACTGTATTCCCACCAGGTTAAAAGTTGCAATAAGAAAATAATTAATGTTGAATGGAGTGGGAAAAGAAAAGAATGCCGCATCATCCAGCATAGGGAACGCATCCTTCCTGCACAACACAATTATTCAGTCTTGCATAGCCCGTTTGATCACAAAGGCATGCAAGCCATCAAACGCGTTAGAATCCAGTTTCTTCGTGATAAGTTCATTTTCCTACATACTGCTTACTACACAGTATATCTACATATCATTAATCTTTGGAATGGGCCAGTGCAGCAACTATAAAGGGCAAATAAAAAAAGGTATGTTGAACGACACCACATTTGCAAAGCCTAATATTTTGGCTTCAAAGTCCACATAGTTGGCACTTTATATGAAATCCGCCCAATTCCCTTCCGTAAGCTACGCGATTTCCGTGGCTAGATGTAAGAACTGCTGTTGTTTCCTCATTACGATTTTAAGAATGACACGTTCTAATATTCATGCAGGCTCAGCAACTTTTAGCTTGCCAGAAGGTCAGCATATTGACATGGCTCGTTCTCGGCAGCCCATAACGTGTGAAAGAGCGTTCCCGATCCCAAAAGCCTAATAAGAACGGGTATCATTCGGCAGTACGATCCAATGGATCAAAATAGGGGTTGCAACTGGAACAAATTTAGCAAAAGCCCCTCAACTTACAACTTGTAAGTCTCCGACCGAATGTAATCAAACACATGAGAGATGTTCACTTGTAGCTGATTTTCAATAGGGGTGACCCAGGGATTTCCGTACAGCTTGGCAACTTGCTTGGGGCCGCAAAGGTCCAGATTTCCTAAAATAGTGAATTCAATATCATGAGGTGTCACTGAAAACCTACGCAAAACCCTAATAAGCTAATACGAAGTTCTGCGAGGCCAGAAAAGGTATAATTAATCGAGCACAGGAATTGTCCATGTACTTTGTCTTTGGAGTAGAATAAGTAACATTCGATACAATAAATGTATGGTGTGTAGTGCGGACTTAGATAAACGGTTGTTTTTTTAATTTGGTCATTACAGATAGAAAGATATAAATAGCCGCTTCAACTCTTTTCCTATCACTGTTGCAATAAAGCGGGACATTGAAACAGTGAAGGAATAAGACATAAATGGCCAAAAGTCAGCCTTCCGTCTACGAGTTTGACAGTTAAGTGACAACGGTTGGGGAAGATGTGGTGCATGCTTACGGATAGATTATCAGTATACGCTATTCTCCGAGGCAGAAAGAAATAGATAGACTCCTAAAAGTGTGCTCCACCACGTCAGCTACGTTGGACCTAGGAACTGTCTCAGGAATTTTAGGTGTACTAAAGAATGGTTAAATCACGTGCTCAGCTGCGCACTAAGATTGAAACACTTCCTAATCTGAGCAACAACTTTTTTTTCCCGCTTTTCCCTAATTAACACCAGGAAATCCAGCGCGCTGATGACAAAAACACACCAGCTCAGTTCAGTCTGCGCAACCATTAACCTTGCACCAACCTGTTTTGGTTTTTGTTGCTACATCGCAGGACAACATAACAGCGAAACGAAAACTGCCGGATCAGGAGAGGATCAGAGAACTAGGGGTATTTCGAATGGAGAAACGCCAATGACTATGACATTGAGCCACAATCACTTACTGCCTTCAATCGTTGTGTCGAGAGAATCGCATTAACCTCATTCCGGTAATCTAACTGGAGCAATCCATTGGTCGACGTTCTTGTCTTTTCGCCGTGTCATGGATTGGCCTTCTTAACTCATCCTCTAGCCACTGCCTGCCTTGGAGAACGGTACCTACCGAGAGAATCGATCTAGCGGCATCCGTAGCATAAGCCCCAACCATCTTAATGCATTCAAGTTCGGTGGCTGCTCGACTGACCGAGTTCGATGTTCCAGCATTCTATGCTTAATCTCAACATTGCTAATACAATTCTCCCAACAGTCTAGAAACCCTACAAAGGTACCGATATAAAAACACTAACAGTCGCGTATCTTTCACCTCCAATACCCATGGTTCTGAGACGTACAAAAGAACTGACCATTACTGCTGCCCTGTGAATTCCATCTTTGCCACACCGACGCTACAGATTTCTCAAATGTCAATTCATCCATCTGTGTACGCGACGGCACTTCATCCGATTTAAGGCCAACTGACGGCATACGACTGCTCAAATAACTTTAATTCGATCTTCCCTTGCAAGAACTGGATTTGGTCTCAGATCAATCCAGTCTTACATCATTTTACGCTTTCAAAATGTACGAATTCTTGTACCTTGTCTGTTTTTACAGGTAGAACCATATTACGATCCGAATATTTTAAGACAAAGAATTTGCTGTCTGAACAAACATGAGTACAACTACAGATAGGACGGTTACCATAATCATGTCATTTTCAAAGTTGAAGATGAAGGGAGAAAGATAAAAACCCGGAAGGATGCCGCCTTTCCTGAGGAACTCGGACTAGGCTTCAACTACTCGCAAACAGGTGTAAAAGAAGAATGAAATTCTCCAGCACATTATTAAAGAAACTGCTGCGGATAACTGCACGACGGAATGAGTCCAATGCTCCTTTCAAACCAAGGGGGACAACGATTGCGGGTCCACGGAAACTGACAAGAAACCATCACCGTTCGCCTATGGCTGCACGTGAAATCAAGATGGACAGTGTTTGATCGTCGGTGTTTGCACAGCATGGTTAGGAACTTTTAAAAACAGCCCTATATTTAAGCCATGTTTAGATCATATCGACTAGTCAACCAAACGGGGACTGAATTTGAGTATGTTTAGGACAACTGGGGTATGTGTTCACATGTATTAATCCGTCAACACTGACAAACAAACCTTAGTAAAGGCCTCATCCTGTTGATATACATATATATTCAGAATTGGCATCCACTATTAGATTTTCAGCCTCCACATTACTCACTCGATCACTCCACCTAGTCATA
>LUCM01007897.1:13752-24594 GCA_008360955.1 Fasciolopsis buskii | reverse complement strand
TTGTGGCGCGGCCATGACATTCGGCTTTCCCTCAAGGGAAGAGCGCACAATGCCGCGGTTCGCAGTGTTCTACTTCAACGTTGGGAGACCTGGCCTACCCGCGATGGGGATGCCCGGTGATCTTGCTTTCGACCACCGATGTCTCGGAAGCATTTCTCGTACCTGGTGGGAACATGGGGTGAGCAGTGACGAGGTGCATCCTTGTGTGTTGGGTGCAGATAGTCGTCCTCTGACTGAGATAGTTGCTCCACGCCGTCTTCGGTGCCTTGGACAAGCACTGCGCATGCCTGCCCATCGTCTACCTTTTCCTGGTCTTTTTGCACGTGCCGGGCAAGGATGGAAGAAGCGACGCGGCGGTCACGCTATAGCTTAGCGCAGAGGTGTGAAGAGATTAGCTTCAGCTTTGGCCTCGGTTGGTGCTTCCCGCTTTTCTGTGAGTACTGTTGTTGGTTGGAGACTCTGAGAGACATGGTTCAGAACCGAAGTCGGTGGCGCGAATGCTGTGCGGCCTATTTGTAGAACTCATCCAAATTAAAGATAAACCGGAAACAACCAAAAAAATCAAAATATGTATAGTGAAAACAAAAACAGCTAGTGTCATTGTTTATTAATTTGTCCCCTTACTGTATAGTCGGATTGGGATGGTGTTGCCGTGGCACCGTGCTTGTTCTTAAGCCGGGGAAATAATATATGCATATATATTGAACAACAAAAAGGGTACAAGTTGTAAGAGATCCCAGTGGAAGCTAGCACTTTAATCCGACACAGAAATGAAACAAGACAATGGTACACTGATTCCCCGATTGGAACAGATGAGAAACTTCCTCTCGAAATACTACTGGGTACGTTCAACATGCCGAAGCCGTTAGCGCCAGCGGACACAACAGACGTTAACCTACTTTCGCAACGTTGGTCAGACGTCCCACACCCTCAAACCAAGCAGTCCCAGTATTAGAGACGGTGACCATTCTAGTGTCTTTGGGGTCTCAGTTTTCAACTGTTATTATTTTTCTACAAGAAGCTATACTTTTCGGGATATTCTGAAAATGACTATATCTTAAATATCGCGCGACTGAAAACTTATGGAAACATAAGGGATTTCTCAAAATCAAGGTCAGTAATTGGTTATTGCCCTATCGAACAAGGTTAACCTGCAAAACGACAGAGCGCAACTAATTTGTGACGTGTATTAGTGGGTCACCGATAAACGTGTGGCTGTGTTCTGTTCTTCTCTCTCTAGCGGGTTAGGCTGGCCATTCGAATTCCGCGCCCCGTTTTCTTGTGACTGACCATTTAAAGAGGCATCCTGTTGGAGGGACGGCCATGTCTCCCCATATTTTTAAGAGGGTTTTATTATCTATTCCCAAAACTGTATCGTTTTCTTGCTTTTCCGCTACTTTCGGTTTCACCTTTAATTGATTTATCGCCATGCCCTCCATTGCTGCACGCTGATTGGCCAGTTCCATGACTTTCGCATTAATTCGCAAGGTCGGACGCCCGACCTGGCCTAAGATTATATAATTGGTGACGCGAGTTAGAAAACTGGCGTCTTTGCTCCGAGGCCCTCGTGAGATCCGATGTCCTTGATGAATGGTAGACCTAAGACCACAGGCGAAATCTGCTGCCAAATGCATGGCCTGCTTAATTTGATCCCACTGCTCGTCATCGTAAAACTCGCTTTTCTCTATTTCAGTGCTGCAGTCTGTTGGAGCGTATACCGAGATAACAAATAAACTGCGCTTAACACGACTTTCTTTCCGGACACCCACTGATCCCCACAGTCTCATGGCGTACAAGCGACTGTTGACTGGGATCCAATCTAGAAGGGCGGCACACAAAACTGATATCTACCATCTAAAAGGTCAGCATATAATGTATGCGAACCTCTGCCATTTTCCGGTTGAGAAGCAGGTCATCTGTATTGCGCCGGAGTAGGCTC
This sequence comes from Fasciolopsis buskii, assembly GCA_008360955.1. Taxonomy (NCBI): domain Eukaryota; kingdom Metazoa; phylum Platyhelminthes; class Trematoda; order Plagiorchiida; family Fasciolidae; genus Fasciolopsis; species Fasciolopsis buskii. Next base: position 22,655 of record LUCM01007897.1, on the reverse strand, counting down.
AGTTCTGTTGTATATTTCTGAGACATGCTCCGCGTGAGTAAAATTCAGGTTGGAAATCGAGTATAGGGTACTAGCGTGGGATGACAGAATAAACAGTGAATTGCGCAAAAGTAGGCCACAAAATGTCTTCGCCGCTGAGGTCAAAAGAATCACGAAACAGAATGGCTGAAGACAGACACATGGGGGCGATTGGTGTACAAAGAAACTCCCCGTCTAATCAATTTAGTTGTTGCATATATTACCATGTGTAACCCTAGTGGGCTTTGACTCGTCACGCCATCTACCTGGATCAGAGATTAACGGAGCTGAGGCAACTTCGCTTGACTATTCCCATCCATAAATGAAAAATGCGCCCCATAAGAAAGTCGATGATTGCCGGGGGAACGAATTAGCCAGCAGAATAATAAACCAGTCTTACCAAGCAACTAAAGCTAACGTAAACTACATGGGTTTGCTTCATATTTCGTAAGAGAGTTGATGGGAATTAGAGATAACGGCCACGAAAAAAAATCGAGTGAAGATTTTCGGCCGAAGTAGAGCAGACGTCTCACTACATATTCGGTGTTACGAAACAACATGCATCACCGTGATCTGGTTTTCGATGCGACCTCAGGACACCAATCGAACAAAAAGAAGAACAAATACGAGGAACAATGAACGATCAGCTGCGAAAGAATAAGACCAACAACCATACAGAAAGGAAAAGATTTCGGATGCAAAAAAGCGATACTAACTGCAGCATTGAGCCATATCACCTACCGTTTTCAACCATTGCTAGGCGGAATTTCGTGGACCTCGACTCGGCAATCTAACTGCACCTAAACGAGCCAGCCCACTAGTTTAGGTTCTCATATCCTTTCCAAAGTCATCGACTGGCCACTTCGAACCATTTTGCAACCATTACCTGCCTCGCACAAGTAAACACAACCAGCCAATCGTTCTGTAGGCGTGCACTAAACATCTTCCAACCACCTTTAGCTATTCTCATTCAGTACCTAGAACCCAGTGCCTTGCGTCTAACATCTGAGTTACTGAGACAGTTCTACCAATACTACAAAGACAACGGTGTTCAAACACCAAAGGTCTACACGTATCCACTGCACTCAACCGACGGTCCTGAAAGTGAATCAATGTGCCAACGGATTCCTTATTCACCTTGCTCACGTTCTGCTTCCGTGGACCGGTATTCCTAATCAATCGTAAAGGTTGCAACTATTGCTGATCCGCAGCGGTTTTCATTTTGCGACTGGTACCCGCCTTCCTGGTTGGAACCCAAGAGATGAGGACCAATGTTGATCGGAGACTCTGAGAGATATGGCTCAGAACCGAAGCCGGTGGCGCGAATGCTGAGTAACCCGTCTGTAAAACTCATCCAAATTAAAGGTGATCCAGAAACAACCAAAAATATGACAAATATGTACAGTGGAGTAAAAAACGGTTGGTTTGTGTTATGGTCGATGACCAATCCAAGGTTTTCGGAACCGCAGATTTCAATCCTGCTATTATTTTTCTAAAAGAATCCGCCCTTTTCTCAATATTTCGAAATCGACGTTATTTTAAATATTGCGCGGTTGAATATTTTTATATGTCCGCGAAATGATTCATAAAAGCCCGTTCTGTGATTGGCTAGTCCACACATCGATCAAGGCCACCCAATAAAATTATATAAACGATAGAGCTCACTTGAATTCTGACTTGTGTTGGTGGGTCACCAATAAACGCGCGGCAGTACTCTGTGTTCATCTTCTCCCTTCCGCTAGTGGGCTGGGCTAGCTGTTCGTATTTCGCGCCGCTCATTTTTCTGTGTGGCTGCTCATTCAAGGGAACAGCAGATCTGTCCCATTCGTTGTGCGACTACGGGCCTTGAGTCTTGAGCCCGAACTTTTTGTGTGTCTCCAACCTCTGTGTGTGTGTGTGTTCGTATCCTACTAGACCACAGGCTGTGTGCTCCTGTGATATCGTGCGCTGCGAGTACTTGTGCCTTGTGCTTCAGTGTGTGCACAGACTAAACAAACTTGTCAGAGGTATAGAACTTTATCTCACGTCAAAATACTTCACTTCCAAACATGAGTTGTACAAACAAACGGATGATATGGCCATGGGATCGCCCATGGATCCCATTGTAGCAAACATTTTCCTATATTCGGCTGAAGCAAGAACTTTAATGACTTTCATTCACCCCACGTTTGTACCTACGGTATGTCGATGATAGATTTGCAATCATCAAGTCAGCACGAACGGATAGCTTTCTCCAAGCTCTTATTAAGCAATGTAGATCCACTAAGTTCATAATGGAATCAGAAGACTCCAATAGAGTCATCAGCTTTCTAGATTGTCGGCTGAAAGTCAATGACTCTCGAAAGTCCAACATCAGCATTCACAGAAAATCCACACATTCGGACAAGCATTTGGACTTCAGTACGGTTAATCCACAAGGCTACCCACGGCAGTCGAAACGCACATCTACCAACAACACTGTTATTATCATTCAAATGAAAAAGCAAAATGTTTTTTGAGTACGGTTAATGGTTGTGGCGCATGAAGGTAATGGAGGATACAATGACCACGGCCCGATGAGCTAAAATGGGAAAAATGGAAATATTTGGGTAGAGAAAAGAGATAGAAGTGAAAATGCAACAGAGGATGAGTACGATCGCCAGACAGTTCGAGTACACCCGTGAGAGGTCATTCAGAATTATTCAGTTTCACGTTTCATGACCGAGGTACCGGAATATTGTAGTAGTACCGGCTGTGAACACTGATAAAAGCATGACCAATGGGATGTTCAATGGAAGAGTCGCCACCGGTGAATGAGATAAAGAACAAAATGGTTTTAACCGAAGGAAGTTGTGAATTTAAGTTGCGAACAGAAATTTACGACTAGAAAAGTTAATGTTTGGTAGTCGATGGCGGCAAACCGACCGAAAACTGGATCTGGGCGTTACCTATATGAGATAATCCATACCTCGATCGAAAATAGAGCGAGAAGTCTGAAGAAACTAGCGAACATAATCATTGTCGCGGTTCAGCCAACGAATGCCAGTGATGGTCTCCTGATGATTTACAAAATGCGAGCATGGGAATGAGAGCGCGTAGTTGTGCAATGTTACGGTTTGCATGGAAGAAAACTGGAATCCGTAATCTTGAGATTCAAGGTGGCAAACCATTTAAGGCCCCAATAGAACATGGATGACAGTGACCCAGGAAACAGCAGATTCATCCACCATCGATAAACTAGGCCTTTTATTCTGGAATGCATATCGAGTTTTTGCGCACCCAGCACGATCAGAAAGGCCGCAGTTATTTCAGGTTAGTTGGTACTGGGCAGGTAGTTCATGCACCTCTAGAATACAACCCACATCGACGACTAAAATCTCGTGCGAACCAGATAATCGCATCTGTTGTTTTATACGCATCAGTGTTCGCATGTTAAATAAGGCCAGGTTGTGGGGGCATAGAGGACCAAAAAGAGATCAGTCTATGAGAGTAGAATCTGTGAGAACTGAAACAGCCCAAGTAGGACACGAAACAGGTGGGCAATCTTCTTCAGCGATAATATTGATGGTACGGTGGATTGAAATCCCCAATGAATGTTCAAGCGAAACATATTAGAGCAAAAATGGATAATAGCGTGGATGGTAAGCTGACTACGGTACGACTGCGCGCGTTTGTAATTGGAGCGCTAGTTTAGAAAGAACTGAAGGCTTTGCGGTTTAGCGACCTTCATAATTAGTTACGTTGAGTTGTTGTACTTCTTGGTCGTCCAGTCCACAGTAGGCCTGTTTACTTCAGAATGCACGTCTAGCTTTTGCGCAACCTGAAAGGCAACCGAGTTGTTCTAAACGTACCGGTGGTTGATTGAGTGCATCACGCGCCTCTTCTGGAAAACCGTCCTGACAGGGTCAATGGCCTTCTTCCATTGACAGACCCTACTCGCCACATCACAGTAACAGCATCGGATCGTTACGGTATTTTTTAAGAACACTTTTTGGGCGAAGGCTCAACACGTCGTCGACAAGGGCTGCTAGTCCGCAACCGTTTATCCATAGCCTGGACCAAATTTAATTGACAGCTAACCACCAATATTGAGGGCCGTTCGCTTACAATCATAACCCTGGGACGCCTCCGGTGGTATGCAGGTGGGCGTTGAGTCACAACTGGGACTGGGACCAAAGCCAAGCCGGAAAGAAACATTACTAACAATAAATGACTAGGGATACCATGTACATAATCCAACTGGATATTTTATTCGGAAACGCAATCGGCAGTGGATTAGCCGTCACATCAAAAATTTCTGTCTAAACATAATTTGCTATCGAATTCATCCTTATTGTAGAATCAAAAAAAGAAAGTCACATTGAGTAGCGCAGACCTTTCGAAAGGAAAGCAAGTTCAAACAAAAAGAATGAAAAAGCTACATGGAGAATAGCTAAGAGTAAATCGCGTGTTGAAAAGTAAAATTGCAACATTTATGCACAATCAGTAGGTCACGAAGATAAGCCCAGTTATTGCGTTCAACTGGAAGGCATAACTGCAAAACAATGTAACCAAGACAACTAACCGCTGTTTCGGAGTTTTAGACGCAGCGGGCTGGACTGACACGTGTCTCGTCAAGTTATCGCGATCTTTCTCGTTGGCAAAGTAATGTCCTTCGGTTGTTATTTACCGGTCGGTATCACGTGGACAGCATTGACAGTTGCGTCACTGAATGCAAGTTGATGACCTGATTACATTGGCAAGGGGAGGTGTTCTTATCAGAATGCTTAGTTCGGGGTCAAAATCCACAACCGTGGTCGTCATGGTGCGTGGCGATCAGCAGGGCCAGTCAACGATTTTTTTGTCTTACGCAACTCTCTCCATCAGTTGTGAACTACAAAACCAACGCACAATCGGTTGCGGATCGGTGCTCATGTACTGGATCGCATGTACCACACATACTGAATGGACTGCCCATGTGCCCAGAACGTCGCATGACGGCGTAGTGAGTCCCACGAGAGATCCCCTCATCAATTACTGTTTTAACCTTGCCCCTATCCAAAGGAATCGACTTTGTGATACCGTTCGGAGAACTAGGTAAGCCCCACGGTGCAGCCCGTTAGTAGTACAACGGACACGTAATGAAAAACAATTTAGTCGAACAATCCCATTTGGGTAGAGACATCAGAAAAATATTATGAGGGTTTGGATGGTATATTTGTGAATTCCATCTATTGAAATTCCTGATAACAATGCCAGAGATGCAAAGACAGCCTACACGCAGCTTGCTCTTCATTGTGTCGCTGCAGAATGACGGCTGAAAAAGCGAATTTAAAGACAGGACATACTCCTCACTTTACTTCATTCCTTGTGCCTTTGTAATTAGCAACTCGAAAATATGGGCCCGAACATGGGTCCACGATGTCCTACCTGACTGAATTCTTACTGAGCAATGTTACAGACTATTCTATAAACAGATCAACTTAATGTGAAAAACAGTTACTAGTATGATGGGTGTTATTTATCGCCTATTCATCTCATAGTACCTGGACCTAGGGCAATTTTGAATGCATGAAACCCAATCTGTTGATGGGGGAGGGGATATCATATTGATTAGCCTTAAAGGAAGCGACCGCGGATAAGCAGCGGTAGTGTTGAGGACTCGACAGGCTTTCCTCCAGCAAGCGCACTCCTAAACGATAGTCTTAGACCAGTTAGACGGACTGTGATGCGGCGAGTATGATCCATCATTATATAAAGTCAAAACTCTTCGTTTAACTGTCTGATCTGGAGAAACCGTATTGTAGCAGGAACTTGATATCCCGGTGTGGAATGGTCAAACAGCGTATCACACATGGTTGGGAAAATTCCAATTCCCCATAAACCTATGCCTTATACCTCGGATTCGCAGTTAAACTTGTTCAAAGTGGTCTCTTCAGCTTATCAAATTTTTGCACCCACTTAGGAATTCGCGCCAATGCACGTTTGACGAAGCCGTACAGTGAGCACATGTCAAAACGCAACTAAATGTTACAATAAACGACGTTATAAAACCATATCAAAAAAGCAAGGCACGAAATATAACCAGCATCGGAAAAGCACCAAATGTAACAGAAAACTCAAAAGCCTGAACTCCAGCAACCATTCCTGCGTATTCGCTGCCGGTAGGCAGCCTACAAAGGCGGTTCGGAATTGGAAAAAATACGAGATCGAGTGGCCACAGATCTATGCTATAGATCCCGATGTATGGTGCATCCGTTTCAGCAATGAGAAGTACAGACACGTTTCTCGTCATGATCATCCTCGCTAGTACAACAAATCGTTCTGTTGACTGTTTGCGTGAACTACCATCCAGTTTTCTATCGGCAACAGTTTTATTGATGATGCGTTGGGAACGTACGATTGGTACTTGCTGATAACCGCTTATTAAATATAGAGATGTAAACCGAGTATCTATATATTTCGGCTACCATTTCGTCTGTTCCCCTTACTGGCCAAATTTCCAATAACGTAAAACGATTAACTGTCTGATTGTATTCACGGAAACTTGAGAGCACCAAGGAGATGTAGATGATTCGATTATGCTATCTTTCAATGGTTTCTGAATTCTCAGTCGAATTTATTACCGGATGAGTGCATGCGTGATTTGAAAACGATGGATTTACACTGAGACAACAGTTTGATGAAAAGAAGTGACTCTGTTTGGGCAGCAAGTACACCATATAAGAACGACGTTAGTTGTTTTCCGTAAAAAAGGTCCCAAATTTCTCGTATAATTCGAAAGTCATTCCTGAATAGAACTTCAACACAAATTCGTCGGAGTTGAATCGAGGGTCATGGATGACAAGCACAAAGGAAGAGGTATGTTCTAACATGAATACTGTTTTGTCGTCGGATTAGCACAACTCTGGAGATGCACCTATAGGATACAGGCGTCAGCACTAGACGTCTGATAATACACGCCTGATGGACAACACGACGTCACTATTGGAAGTCGTGTAACAAAATGCGGAATATAACTAATAGGAGCGATAACCGAGGGCGCAAAATCCGAAGCTAGGCCTATCGTTAGATAGAGATCACCGAAATGAGCGACACGAATTTATTGGTCCCGGTCAATGCAATGAGCAAACGGCGAGAAAAGCACATCATATTTACAAGGAACTGGTGTGTATATGCAATTAGTCGGAGGTGAATAGTGATGTAAGAGCGTAATGGCCAACCACTCAGGGAGGAGTAACGTCCGGGACCAAAGTTTGATTAACGAATCACAATAAAATTAAGAATAACTTGATAGACAATCGTTTTTACCAGAAATAACCGCGCGTAGAAATTTCTAGTGCCTTCGAATTGTGGAGAATTGGCGGTCTCCACAACAAATCAGTTGCGGAGGGCTTCCTTGAGATATCTTGTCGGACATTCAAAACGTCAACGTTTGTCAAATGCTCCTAATGAATCCTCTTCAGTTGGCGGTGCTGATGAATCCAGCAAAATTGACTCTACTTTAGGAGATAACGCGGCCAGTGGTATCCGACTGGTCTGGAAAGAGGCAGGCTGTCGAAAAGCCATCTCGAGGGACGGGCCTGATCAAAGGCAGTTTGTAAACTAGGCTTTATTTTCCAAATTACCCTGGCCAATGATGTCAAATGTCACATTACACTAACAAAGACGGCATATATAGCATCGTTTCGATTTCGTTTCACAGAAAGGCTTTGAAATTACATTTGGCCAGCGACCTCAGTAAGACTGCATCTTGACGTGGTATGATTGCGTTTCTCTATGAACCAAAGAGGTATACAGGATGGGTTAACACAAACCAAAATTTCAAGCGTAGCTAGAAGTTCAGTAGACAGTGGCTTAGCGAAGTAGTTCCCTGGTCCTGCAGGCTATAGGTTGATTTGAGTTGACAGCTTAGTCAGATAAAATGAGCGGAAGAATTATTGATCCAAGCAGGTGGGCTTCCATTCAGCTATTTCCCGCTCGCTTACGGACAGATTCCTGTTGGAACCAAAGGCTTTGATTGAGAACCCTAATCGTTCTGCCTAGCGACTGGACTCCCTAACAGTGCCCGGCGGTCAAGTAGATTAAGCGTCTGTCACTCTCCAAAGGCTAGTGGTTCGAATCCCAGATCCGCCGGACACTGGTGGTAGATGGTAATTCGCTGTCACCCGGGTCGTTACCACATGTGAACTGTTGAGATCTTATGTGGTTCTGTCCCACTTCAATTTTCAAGATCACGGTTGCCGGTTATCCCGCCCCCTTTGTGTGATAGTCCCTAGTAGCTAAAGGGTATATCTGTTCTTTTACGTTCATGCTTCGAGCGTGCCACAAAACCGACCGTGCGGCTACTTCTAGGCCGGACTACATGCAAAGCCAACGTTGTTGGCCCGAAGGTGAATACTTCACGTCTTCACAAGACCCATCGATAGTGGTGTGTAGCAGAATTGGGAATTGTTGCATTGACCGAAAGTTGAACGATTCCACGCGTAATACAGAATACCAGCTACCCGTTCCCAACAGTCTACGAACACCGTGTTTCGCTCTGTGGTTATGTAGATCAGGCCTTCTGACTAAAGAATCAAGGTGAAGCTCCTTAGGACGATTCCTGCTTCGATTTAGGCGGCCGCGCAGTGTAACAACGTCCACAATCGAGTCACGGATAACGACGAACGATCGATTGTGTAGATGAATGGTCTGGAAGAATTGATAGACAGTGCATCCTGAATAATGCTTTCTATTCTTTCATCTTTCTCTCGTGCTCTCCCCTCACGCTACAGTTCTGATGGCACGTGATCTGTATTCTGATATACTCGTACACACAGCGCAAATCTATTTGTAGAACGGAGCAACTGTTAAGGGGAACATCAGCGAAAGAGGGGAAAACAGGAACACCAAGTAGGGTTCATCACACACACACACACACACAC
>LUCM01007896.1:0-28770 GCA_008360955.1 Fasciolopsis buskii | reverse complement strand
AACTGCAGTACATGTTCTCGTCAGACTTGATTCCTAGCTGGTTTTCGTGTTTATGAACGAAACGGTTTATTTATCAAGCAACTCCAGACCATTGTGACCAATGGGTTTTTCGACAGCGCATAGCCAGCGTAACTACGGAGATGTATCACCTGTGAACCTGGAAAACCTAAGGGACGTTGCTTAGCCGACTGTTACGTTGGTGTTTTCAAACCGAAATCCTTCTATACATATTCATCATATCACTTGGTAGCTCAAGTTTTGAATTGTTTGTTATTTTCTCCTGGAGATCATCATATACACTGGCATAGTTAGTAATTACTGATACTTTTGAAAACCGCAGAAGACGAATCAACAGGCATTTTGACGCGGATGCAAAGTTCAGGTAAATTGACTTACACCAATGCAATCAAAGGTGATATGAAACACCTAAATAAGTTGCATGCAGACAGAGTTCTGAGCAACTCCGGTTGCTTCTGGAATATGGAAGCAATATGAATTCAACCCAAAAAATGCTGCCAGTATTAGGAATCTGCAGGCTGAACTCATTTCGAAAATTCATTTTGAAGCTCTTTCCTACGACCACTGACTGAACTTCTAATTGTAATCCAATGGCTTTAAACAATTTCGATTACCCACCATGGTTGTAACGTTGACGAATGCCATCTACCAACAACGCTGTGTTATTAACAATATGTCATTCACAACAAAATAACTATCACAGTTTGCTTTGCAAAACATTAAGTCGTAAAATCATCGCATTAAGCGAAAATCTAAGTTCCGGGTGTTTCCCTAATTTTCAGACGATAGTGACGACTAAAGGGTATCGCAAGACAGGATTCGCCCGTAATCACAACCTGGACAATTCCAGTGCGTGAATTGAGTGAAGAAACAAGGGCGGCTGCATCTCAGCCAGTCCTCGTGGGATGATGATTTTTCGTGCCTTCGGAAGGTACATTTGACATTCACCAGTCAGACACCTCTTTGGTGTCAGCGAAAAATCCGGCTATTTATCATGTGTCGAGGAGCTGTGAAACATGGTCATTTTGATCGGATGTGCAAAGCTATCTAGTAGGTGAACTCCGTTGCAAAATGTGTTTGTTAAGCGTAAGATATCGGGTCATAAGATTCTATTTTTAGGAACGGGACTGGATTTGGATAGGCTGAAGTGGTTAGATGTTTTGCGCATGCCCACAGTACGATTGCCTGGTTGTACGCTGTTGTCCGAGGCAGGTACCGGTTGCAAGATAGTAAGAGGTAGCCAGTCGATGACCAGTCAACGAGCTTTAACTGGTGGACTGGCTGATGTAGGTGCAGTAAGACAACTTAGTTGTGGTCTACAAGATGCCCCAAATAGAGGGGCTAAGGCAGTGGGTGTGATAAGATCAGCAAGTAGGTTGAACCGTTCACAATGCCAGGGAAGAGTATCGTTCAAGTGTATTTGTGCGATCCACAGATCGATTCCTCATTAGCCTATTGTTTTTTGGGGAAAATCGAAGACGGAGTATTTTGGTGTGTGCTTTAAAGGCGGAACTACAACGTAGCTCAGTTCTCCGCCAAGTGGATATACATGTACATTTATTTTCCATGCTATTTTTAGATGGGCCGTCATATACCAACGAAAGCCCAAGTATATGAGCGCAGCCATAAATACCATAATAACTGGGCTTGTTCGAGTTGTAAAAAACCTTAGAGCGGATAAAATACCAAAAATGTGATGATGCAATTCTGTTCACTAGCTATTAAGCTTATATGAATGAGCGTCAAAACGTTTTGTCGAAGTTCCCGAACGCCTTAAGTGTTTTGGTCCTGAACCGAGTTTGTCTATTGCTGACACATTAGCGTGACTTATATATTGTTCTGTGTAAAGGCCTGTGCCATGCATATTGTACTGTCACTTTCATGTACATATTCTGCTATTCATACTACAGTATGGAATCAAAAGTGTTACAATAAGTGACTGTATGTTGACAGCCAATCCCCCCGTAGGTTCATATGCAGGGATAATCGGCTTGTATAACCACCAGTATGGAGATACCAGGACGCTGAGAGTGACAGTCAAGACATAACTCACACTCAGTGCTGTAATTTTGTCAAGAATTGTTAAAGTCATTTTAGTGTTGCTACGGTCTACCATAATATAATTTCACTCGAGATCCTTAAATTTTTTGTCCTTGAAATAGACTACAACATTTCGAAGATCTTCACCATAAAGTCATGATAGTATAAACTCCTTAAAATACGCCTTTTTTCTGTTTTGCCTTCGTGACTAGGTCTTCTGATCCAAGCTTTGGACCAGAAGTCCCTAAGAATATCCCTCACTCTCATATCGGTTTTGGTAGTCAGCACAGCGAGCCGTGGATTATGATGGACAGTCGATGGCGTTAGAGGGACTGCTCTTAATTTTTTCACTTCCATTCGCACCGTTCTGGTGGAGCATGTTTTGAAAATAAAAAACTAGATGTTTCCCGTACGAACAGTAATATTAACGGAAGTCTAAACTAAAGATGCAGTTCAGATCGCTTCTTTGACGTGGGTTGGTATACAGCGCTATCAGTTATCGCGCTCAGTACCATATAACGTTATTCTATAGTTTTGAGATAAGTGATTCGTTGAGACTATCCTGTGTCATACATAATCGTAGAACACAACCTTTTATCACGTCACTATTGCCGAAGAATTGAAGGAAAGCAACGACCCGTATTAACTCGTTTTCTGTAGTCCAGCTGCACAAATATAAGCAAATTCACAAAATTCGCGATACGTGCAATTAAGATTGTCAAGTGTGCATCCGTGCTGAACAATAAGAATCGTTTTAGAATCTTTCTGAAGATGCTCTCATTCCAAGACAGTCGTTCCAGCTATTAACAACGTTCGGCCCAGGGACATAAAATGAAGTGATGTCCTTCACTTTGAAAAAAATTTCCCTCTATTATTTTAAGGATGATGGATGAACTTTGGAGCGCAGTTGCTCAAGGGGCTCGCAGTACTACTCAACTCCCGACATCAAGAGTAGAATGTTAGAGGAGTTAAACAAATTAACATTATATACAAAAATGCTAATAATATTAAGTGCTTATAAAATTCACTGGTCTATTATTGCCAGAATGTTCGGAGAAAGTCATCAGTTTCCATTCAGTCATTCTGAAGACACTGCTGCTCATTTTGGCAATCGCCTTGTGGAAGTGGGCCAGATCGAAGGAAGAGCCAAAGGCTGGGTATAGAGGAAATAAATCCGACAAAGTAAGTACACTCAGTTTTGCAGTTTCGTTACCGAAAACCCATGTGTAGCATTCGGACTTGAAATTAGTGTACGGAATTCTTTTAGCCACACTAAAGAACGGATACGGATTACCAGCAGGTACTGAACTGGCCGCAATACAAGTTACGCAAACGAACACAATACAAAGACCAAGATCGAAGGGAAACATGTCCAGGTTGTATTTGAATTTGGAGATCTTCCGATTGGTGGAGTACATTCCGTTCAGTCAACTTCGCTGAATGTTTGATTTCACGACTGCTCTTCGTCACGGTTCTTATTGGTTGCCTGTCTATATAGGCCAGTGTGAAGCTGCAACGGGTTGCATCACGTGACTTGCACGAAGACACCACACCATTCCAACAATTGAGGTCATGAGCATGGGAAAACGTCCACAAAGAACTGATACAAATAGGAGATGGGTGTACAACTTTGAAAGCGCTCTCAAGGGGAATGAATTCCATGTGCGCATTTCACAGAAAAATAAGAACACATTAAACCGGAATCAAAATATCCCTATGAGGAAGGTGTTTATCCTCCTTACGCTCAAAGGAGCTGCCTTGGTAGACTTGGCCAACAGACCCCGAAAGCATCCAGTGAGCGGAACATTCAACTCAGCTCGTGTTGCCTTGTAGTGAAGCTAAAATTTCAAAGGATTCAGGAGCAGCGGGGAGTAGGTGGACACAAAAAGCGTCAGGTGAGCAAAGAATCAGACCTTTAAGTCATGCGTCGAATCTCTCCGTCGTCCGAAAAACACCCACTAATGCATCCGCCTACGCGCATTCGGAACCGCGGAGGCCGTTAATGTTCGCTGTTTCACACCCATCCAGTACACACGGAAAAACTCATCTATGTCCACAATTCACCTGACCACCAATAGACTGTTCAGATCAAACAGTGCAGTTGACTCAACCTAATCAAGCCGACTCACATACACCCACATCATCCAAACAAGTGTCTACACCACGTGACCTTTGACCTACGTCTGCACAACCATGTCCAACAAGATATGAAAAATCTAGAAAATGAACTTTGGAAAATGACAAAACTTTCACTTTGATGTTGCACCGTGGGCATTCCGAACAATAGTATTATTAGTTCCTACTTTACTTGATAACTATTCGAATGATGGCGTTTAGTTCCCTAAGGTACCTTGCATATTCGATTTCCTCCCCCATATTTTTGTTCCCGATGCGACGATGAATGCCTAAAACAGTAGCAGTGTTGGAAACAGGACCAAAATTGCAACATTTTTTTCTGCAAAGGATTGCAGTTTGACGTCTCCCGTCCCTTACCCACCCCAATAAACTAGGACAAATGAATTCCACTTCGCTTGTTCGAAGTACCACGCGGTCAGGCCTGATTGCGCTCTCACGTGATAGTGCCTGCGGTTGCGACAGGAGAAATTATGAAGGTGAAACACACCTCTAGCCTGACCGTCAGTAATTTTACTTGTTCATTTGAGTTCACGTGATATTTAAAAAGTCAAGGCCATTCAGCGACTATCAGTGCGTCAGGCAAGGAAACTATCACGCATCACGCTAATTTTGAACTTTTACGGCGGGTGTTGAGGCTTTGGATCTTTTGGTTTCAGATAGCCGCCGGGCATCGACATCAGCAGGAGAGCAAAAAATGTTGGTCACTGTAATTATCTGCACCGAATGACGTGAGGAGTGCATTGAAAAATCGATGTACCATGCGTTGATTTTATTGCGGATGGTATGCTGTTAGTTTCAGAAGTAAATTTGTTAAATCTTATCAATCATATTCCTCGGCTGCAGACCGTAACCCAATTTCTTCATTCCTCATTTGCAGTGTCATTCGTTCGGGTAGCATGGACTTCGATCAGCAAGGCTCATTCTTGAAAGATCATCCAGGAAAGGGTTTTTTAGAGTGAACTATGAAACGGTGCAGTTGGAAGAACTACCAATGGGAGGGGATAATTTGGACCAATGAACCAGCAGTTTCGTGATGCGAGTAAAGAATTGAATATCTCGGGGCGGCACCAGTCCCTTGTGAAAGCAAGGTACTACATCGAAGTGGATTTCGAGCAGATGTCACAAATTACTACCACCTGGTGACCGACATGCATGACCCCACGGGGAATGGAACTAGGGGATAGCAGTTTGGTTCAACGATGTACTTTGCTTTGCCAAGTGTGGAATTGGCTCACAATGCACCCTCACTGATCCCGCACTCCAGAATTGGTTTTGCTTAGGGATTTTTAACTCCGACAAGTGAAAATGCTCATGAGACCCAATTTATTCTCTTGAGAGAAGTGAAAACCAATCTTTCGATTCTATTGAAATAACTAAATTTAATATTTTCAAATTTTGTTGATTATCATTCAAGTACATCCTATGATCATGGTGATTTATGTTACTTCTTTCTGGTATTTTATTGGATCAATCAATCCTAAAAGCAGTGCATACTTTGCATTGAACACCTCAAATTTTTGGGTAATTCGTTCAGTTAGTGTTCATCTGACAATAATTCACAAAACTGTGTACCTAGTTCGAAACCTTGTTGAGGTATGATAAAGAGGACTACCGACGAGACGCTTGTCTTGTTGTTTAAGCTTGTGCGAATGAAAAAATCCTGGAAGGCTCCAACTTTATAAACGTCAATTGGTATTTTCCCCTCGATATGCCGATTATTTCTATCGCGACTTGTAAAAAGCGACCTTGTTCTCGTTTTGGAAAAGAGGTTGCTAATCTTCTACAGGGGATGGTATAGAAAATCGCCTGAGAAAGACTTTTGTTTTTCATCTTGCAAGGGCAAACCTCTATTCTTACTTTGCGAGCGAAGTTGTGTAATATGAAACTGCAGTCAACAAATCTTCATTTTTCTTTCTCACAAATGAAAACACGGTCAGTTTCGAACGGCTCTGTACACGTGGCACGATTTCGCAAGAACCAAAGATTTTCCGTTAATAGTAGTTTGCATTTTGTCTAGCCGCATTTAACTTGTTTGATAGATTGAAACGAAGCGAGTTTCGAATCGCAATTCTGACAGTATTTTGATGACTTTCAATAACGCATATCGCTTGACAAAAAATCAAATCGACTAATGATGGGCGTTTTTCAGGTGTTTTGTCGACGTTATTTCTTCAAGTCGATCATGCCTTTCATTGCTGATGGTGTACCACAAACAGAAGTGTCAGTCGCAATCCAGGGTGTATTTGTATGCTTCTTGTACGACCATAGAAATTACGAGGAATTCAAACGCAACAGGTTCGAATTTGGGAGGAATAAAACGACTAATTATAGGGCTGAAATAGATCACAATCTTACTACTAATACTATTATTATTATTATTATTATCCTTTCAGTGACACTGCTGTTCTCCCAATCATTGTCGGCACCAGCAAATAGTTCGTTTAGTGACGTGCTGGCGTCCATGCTAGACAAGTTAAAATTGTTGTGAAAATGCGTGTATCTAGTGGATTGTTATCTTATTTTACTGTTTTCTCGACATGTTATGCCAAGTTTTGTGTAACTTTCGACTTTGCTTAGTAAATTAATAATATGTAAATACAGATTTACCTCTGGTTTGTTTTAGTAGTTGTATCTTTTGTTTTCATTCGTTCGACAACGTCAATTATTGTTTGAAGTTTTCACCACACTTGCAAAATCACTAACATTAGTAATGAAGAAGCAAACTGATCAACACAAGTGATGACGAAATTACTCGTATGGTATAATGTTGGTCCTCTATCAAACACACCTCCAGTCGGTGTTATTTTAGTCCTGTTAGCTAAAATGAACCAAAGGCCATCAACAATGTTGACGTTTAAAAATTCTACGTGTGAACCTGTGACTTGGATGACGTTAGTTTGGATTTTGTTTCCCAACATGTGACTGGTACGGCAGCCTTGACTGTCATCTTTCAATCCAAGCTCCCTTAGCTTACCGGATGACCACTGAAAACCACTGACCAATGTTGGCTTCAACTACTTAGATTTTTGCTACCCTTCGAATTCGACCACTCACCACTGAAACTCTTCCGTTTGTATCTGTTTTCGTCGACCATTCAATTTCATCTCACTCCGGCATTGCGGTAGGCAAACGGGGACACGATGGGGCAAAACAATTCAGCTATCGATCCGGGTGCTCTTATTCACAAATTGGCTTTGCGTAGTGGAAGCAGATAACCGATTAGATGAAGCAATTCCGTTCAGAATAATTGTTCCTGCCTTCAGAAACACATGGACCAAGTGGGTGAAACGGATGTTCAAACATGGCATTGCAAACATGTTAGAAAATGGGAATTTTCAACCAAATTAATTTCTTTAAATATTCGCGATTAATTGGGACACTTCTCGCCATGCTTGAGATTCCGCTGAATATATTTAAAAGTCGGAGGATTTTTAACTCCTGCCAGTAGTTTGCAGACTTTAAGAAGTTGCTATTTTCCGTAGTTGTTATATAGTTCAGCCTACTCCACTCCCCTCAATATCAACGAATTACGAAATGTTGGTTATCAATTCGGAAAAAGACAACTCCCATGAAAATATATAACTCGACATTTATCACGGTCCAGTGATGACAGGCATCGCAAAATAAACGGTGATAGCGTTTGCAATTAGTTTGAACTGTCCAAAGTGCAGGGGAAAACTCACGGCGCGCATGTGCATCCCCAACCATACGAACACTTTCGACTTGAAACAGTGAATCCTATCCAGTAAAATCTGCAGATTGTTTCGTGTCCGGTAGACTTCATTTCTATGATTTACTCCACCAAGAAAATGGAACACAGCCTCGTTGGAAAAGATAATATCCTTACACAAGGTAGACTGCATTTTGAGTGAAATCTGCGAACCACTGACTAAATGGTACAGGTTCTTCTTCACTCTCTTCGTCTTCCAATACAATAACGCAATGAAATTTAAACGGATGAAAGTTTAGACAATAAAGAATACGTCTTGCGGAAGAAATTTTTATAAAGAGGTGGTGTGCCGACATCAGAGTAGAGATATGAGGGTGCGTTTGAACAAAATTATGTGAGACAATTTCGATTCCTTCATTTGTCAGCGTTCTGCAGATCAGGGAATAAAGCATATAATGAACGGAACCTGTCTGCACGAATTTTATCTTCAGTCTCCCCACAGTGAACGATGTAGATCCCTTTTCTTCAGCACCTAACCGTTTGAATTCATCCCTTGCATCTGACAAATTGTCACCGGATTCGTTTAATGAGATCAATTTAGGTTTGTGATTCAAAAATTAGGTCCACGACGAAGACTGCATGAAAAAGAAATGATCAATTCGAGTGCCGTAAGAAAAACTAAACACAAAAAACTACTTGTGGTCCGTCCTAGTAGCGTTCTCATCATCATATGAATTCCGTGAAGAGCTTAGCTCATCGTACCTCGTCTCTTTGCATTCCGATTTTGTCGAGGTTCTCTATTCGTGAGCACATGAGTGGTCGTGTTGAGCATAGTTGAACCTAGCTCACTTGCCTGACCGAATGAAAATTAAGGTCCTCGTGTTTGAAGCTTGAGCAAATCTTCAATCACTCAGATTTTTCGGAATCAACTGGTTATCATCGAACGTGCACACGACGAGGTAGTCATGACTGAGCTGCGGATTCCATTTTGGCGTCCAAGTGCTGCAAAGAACCAAACAAAATCAGCATCTGTGCATGTTTACGTTTGGAGTGAGAGATTTGGGATTTCGTTTCGGTTATACTGACCCAACCTACAAGATGATGCTTAATGATATCCCACGTAAGAAATGAGCTCCTATCCTCCGGTGAATCTTCACAGTTGCCATGACGAACACAAATCCCCGAAACCCCTGAATTCTGCGACAGCCGCTCAACGTAATCAATATTTACACATCAGGCGAGGAAATGTTCGGCAATGCGTTAGTATTTCACCTCGAACATTATAGAGACGAGCGGTAAATTCTATACACTTATTGCCAAAATTCGTTTCCATTTATGGACCATGACTTGGAGATTCCTCACCTTTATTCCAAAGTGCATCAGTTTTCGACTCAGCAAACCGCGCATTCATTGGATTCGATTTGTTTTCCAAGGTCAGAAATCCAGTTCAGGCATGCTTCGAATTTTTGGCTGTTGGGGACTAATAGCCTCAAGATTTTTGCTTCATGTGAGTTCCGATGAAGGTCGCGAAAGTAAAGTTCTTCTGGTTTCCAGTCTGATCTTGGCAATCGTGGAATTCAAACAATACACACATTATACTGGCCGTTGATTGCTGGATCTAGTGATATCAAAGTACGTGGGCATATGAACGACGTCCAGGTGCGAGAGACTACATAATGATAACACTATCATTTATTGCTCCTGATTCCCAGCTGTTAAACCTTACCGATTCTATTCGGCAGTTCACCATGCTAGGAGCTAAAATTCCACAGGCGATGACTAATATAAATGGACAACTGTGGCTTGCATTTGCACAAAACAGATCAACAAAGAGGATAGGCGACCGGGAAAATGTAAATGATGTCACATCACAATTCCGTTCATTCTAAGGCAAGGCATCAGTAAGCTCACCTACCGGAATGAGTGAAATTTCTCGAGCTAGGTTTGGTGGAAAATTCAATATTTTTGACTAAATCATCTCTCGAATCTCACCAAACTCTGCTGTTTATTCGTTCACTTTCTATGACTTTCCGAGCCTACAGTCTACTGTTCCTTTTGCCCATTCACCCCCCCCCACTTCCCAAAAGTATGCACTGCAGTGTCTCACTTTTAAGGTAGCTAACAGGTTAATGGAGCAGGTTTCTGTATACCTGAAGTAATAAGTTACATGTTGAATTGTTTTAAAGCTCACGTTTTTGCGAATCTCAATTGAAGTTCTACAAATCCGGGACGCAGTCAGACAACAATCTCTGCGAATTCACCGAACCAAAATGTCTTCTGGTGGGTTTATTTGACTCGTACGGGATATCAAGTGTAGTGCGGGATAATAGAATGACGTAGTGACTCACGGGTTGGCCGGAGGCGAGCGTCGCTGATACGGAGACAAAGAACACCAAGAGGGCACAGCTATCAAAGACCATTCATGCGCGACAGAAGACGAGCTGGAGGTATGGATGTGTATTGTTTTGCACCAACAATAATGCGAGGTGGTGTGTACAGTCATGCGTCTCACACCAGTGTTGTCTTTCGCCATGGGTCATATGTGTGAAACAAAGGGGAAGACAGTCACAATCAACCAGTCTTGTTCACGGTTCATCCGTGCATGAACAGTCGGCCTTCTGAAATCATCGACATCTTTATATTGCGGAAGGAAAATTAGAAAAGACAGGTGTATAGATCAATAGCGGAAACTCTGAAACCATGTGTTCACTACATAGGCCAGATATGTTTGATGTGCCTCAGTAGAATGAGGTTGAATGTTCAGCAATTACGGTCCAGATACTCAGGCCACTGAGTATTCGTAAATCAAAACATTACACGTAAGCCTCTCGAGCGAACGTTTGAGCAGAGCGGAGCGTAGCAATCAAACTGACACAAATCAAAACAAGGGAGGATCTAAAATGCTACGATACTATTTAGAACAACTTATTTGTGTTCAATAACCGAACCTGGACAGTGTTCCTTTCGAGCCTGTTAATCCTATTTCTGACAGTAGATCACGCGAACGACTAAGGGCGTCAAACAAAGTCAACCAGTGGTAACCCCATGCTCGTGGCAATGGCTAGAGTCCAGGTTGTGTCAACGGTACAGTCAAATTGATGCGATGAAACAAAAAAAAACGGGGTTTGTCCCAGAAAAGGCAGTTAGCAATGAATGGATCGTACGTGAGGGAGGAAATGTCAATGGTTGGTTCGAATTTCTCTTTGGAACACTTTACAGTCCGTTTGTTCCAGGTCTTGCTTTGCTGATTGAAAATCGATCGACGCTGAACCGTTCCGTTTTGTGATTCTTCTACTGAGAGACTGTCCACTTACCTTACCAACTCTATTAGATTTAATCTGCATGTAAATCCCGACGTGGGTTGCTCGTGTGAAGTTCGGGGGTCTCATTTGGCGTGCTGTAATTGAATTTCACCTGCCTTTCATTTTGCTAGCTGACTAATTCACTTTTAAGCACTGGGTGATTTAAAGCTCTTGTGAATGCATCAGTAAGCATTGTGCTGCATGACAGGTCCATGTCTCTGGTTTGATCTTTTGAACCGCCGATGAGCTTGCGGCTAACCAGGGTCGGAGTATTTTATTATAACATTCCTACTTCGTGTCCGTGTGAGGCTGCAAAACCCTCGGTTGTTTGTCTTGTATGATGCATTTCATTTAATGAATTATTCAATATTTTCGTGACCTATGTTCGTCTACGGTTGCAGAAATTATAAACTTTCCCTTTCAGCGGCCCCATCGAGCAAACTTTTGGTCCCAATGAGAACAGTAAAATGCTTCAAAACAGTGCAACAAGGATCGATAATCTAAGTAATGGCTAATGTATTAGAGCATGGTTTAAAGAGTTCCGAAGAGAAATTTGAACCAACCATTGACATTTCCTCCCTCACGTACGATCCATTCATTGCTAACTGCCTTTTCTGGGACAAACCCCGTTTTTTTTTGTTTCATCGCATCAATTTGACTGTACCGTTGACACAACCTGGACTCTAGCCATTGCCACGAGCATGGGGTTACCACTGGTTGACTTTGTTTGACGCCCTTAGTCGTTCGCGTGATCTACTGTCAGAAATAGGATTAACAGGCTCGAAAGGAACACTGTCCAGGTTCGGTTATTGAACACAAATAAGTTGTTCTAAATAGTATCGTAGCATTTTAGATCCTCCCTTGTTTTGATTTGTGTCAGTTTGATTGCTACGCTCCGCTCTGCTCAAACGTTCGCTCGAGAGGCTTTCACGCGGTTTAGATATAATGGAAATGACACAGGTATTTCGTTTCGTCCACCACCAGTGTGTCTAAACTGTGACAGTAAAAGCTTCCACGCAAAAGTGTACACAATTTTATACTTCCAACACAACCAACTGTCGCGATTGACGGTGGAAACTCAGCTTCCTTTGAACTATTTTTAGATTTGAAATTCAATTATTGATTTGTGATTTCATAGTCGACTCAGATTTGGAACTCCGCCCAACAACCGTTGCCAATCGTGGAGCCCAGAGAAATTAAATTTCGGTATCGTAAAGGCAGGATTCCTACCACATGAAACTGACGATCATTTTCATATGAACTGTCGACGGATATTTATAAGGGGTCATTGAAACACAATTTGAAAAAAGTGAGTTAAGATACATGGCACAATCAGAACTAGTTTCCCGATTTAATTAGGACCTTATTTTTGCTTGTCTATTTAATTCATTTATTAATACCATAACGAAGTACATCATTTGCTAGGATGTGACCGCGACCAACAGTGGGCTGTCAAGTGGGCTAGTTGACCAGCGATGAGAGGATTGGAATTCACAATTCTCAAGTCCGAATACCACGACCTCATCCGTTTGACCAGGGGTCTTCAAGAATGCCCTGAAAAATCAGTGAACAATCTCGGCATGTGGTACAATAACGAGGTGAATCGAATGACCATCGTTTGCGGGTTCATATTAGAATAAACTTGCTTTGGGGCCAGTTGGCTAGATTAAAAAGTTGGCATGCACATTAAACGGAACCATTTAAAGGACGAGTGTTTATCGTTCATCCAGCGAAAACAGAACAAATCTGTTCGCACTAACAAGGTCTGGGATTCTGCCTTTCGAAAAAAATCAAATCGAAATATAAAAATCATGGAATTAGCAAAGAAAAACAATCCAAAAACGTACACCAGTTTTCAATGAATCTGCTAGTGATTTTCATAGATTTGGAATCTTTTGGGCTTCCAATTTGGCAATTCACTTCTAAGGTCATTTCACATCCCCTGCTGCAGGAAATGTTGCTATTTTACTTTCAGCTTTCATTCAGTGGCCAGTCTATTAAGTCTTCGCCGTGTAACATCAAAGAAAACATCTTGATACCGTCGAGCTTCTCTAGGCTGTTGTAGGGCAAATAACTTTACGTATCTGTGCGTATTTATTTGCGTAGATGCCCGAATGGTTATCATCAAGTAAGTGAGTTTGCAAGCCAGGAGGAATGTTGCTAGAATGCGAGATATGTTTAGTGATTGGTAACGTACACGGACGAAAGGATATCATTGGCCCGGAGGCGCGCAACCGGCTTATAATTAATACAAAACTCTTCCTGTGTAATAGGCACTTAATAAGTTTAACTTGGTGCCTACCGGGCATGAATGATTTTCGCGAAAAGTGGGGAACCAATTCAAAGCGAAAAAGTGAATTGATACAGTATTTGTGAAGTGGGATATAACCTAATTCAGAAGATTCGGATCACGAATCAAAAATCCAAACAGTTTTGAAGTGACATATCACAGCACCATAATGGCCACGTGAACAACACCGATTGGTTAGTGTCGACAACGCACCGGATCTATTTTCAGTAACATCATTCCTGATCGTGCTGGATCAGAGTGCAATCACAGATAACGATTTGAATCACCAGACATTTGCAAACAAATTTTCTGCATCCCAGTTCAAGCCGACAAAACGCTTGCGTGACGTGCCAAATAACGGAGTTTTAGAAATTGCCAAAGTTCAGTCGGGTGGGGTGAAACGTGTGAGACAGACAAATGCCGTAAGTATTGGCATACAAACAATTAGGTTTGCATGAGATAAATGAAAATAGCATGAAAACTTACAATATTTGCCTTTTAGACGCATCACATATCCATTGCCACGATCCTCCAAGTCTACAAGACAGGCAGTCAATAAACAGATCCGAGATTCCAGGCTAACCACAGGTCATTCGGTTTGATATTCTGTTGGTATGCTATGCCTCTCTGATCTTGTCCACCAATTCCGGTTCCTGTACAATGTATTTTCAACTTGCTCTACTTTTACTTGGTTCCATTGACAGGACCAACCTAGCAAAAGGATATTCCACTATATTTTGAGGCTTGCTATGGAGAACAAAAAAAGAAAAGCTGACTTTATTAAAACCGTCATTCGTGCTCGGCGTGTTCTTGCTCCAATGCCAAGGTAACTCTCTTTCTGTCTGACCCTCTGCGTATGTGTACGTATGTGTCTAAGCGAGACAGGGCGATACAGGACAAGCAAGTAATGGTCGTGGTTATCTTTGTTGTCTACTTATTGCTGTCTTGGAATGTGATCTCCCATTTTTTCCATTAATATTGCAAACTGCATTTTTACTTCCTGCGTTCGATGTACATTGGTTTTGTGCTTGTTTGGAAAGAGGTCGAGGTCAATAGGATTTTGTCATGAGGAGGAGTGACCAGTTGTTTTAAAAGTCAAAACGAGGACCTTCATTCCTGTATTCGGTTGGGAACATCATGCACCAGGCAAATAACAGCACATCTAGAGACAAATCCACCGCAGACAGACCCAGCCAGATGACAGGATGACCCAGATTGAGAGTTTCATTCTCTGTATCATGAAAGCCAACCAGAAGAATGCCAAATAAGGTTCCTGGTTGATTCATAATTCAAAATACCGATAGTCTTAGTTTGTATTTC
This sequence comes from Fasciolopsis buskii, assembly GCA_008360955.1. Classification (NCBI taxonomy): domain Eukaryota; kingdom Metazoa; phylum Platyhelminthes; class Trematoda; order Plagiorchiida; family Fasciolidae; genus Fasciolopsis; species Fasciolopsis buskii. The sequence continues at coordinate 13,994 of LUCM01007896.1, read as the reverse complement.
CTTGTAATGACTTGATGAGCATAGTGGATGTAAGGTAGTCAAACAGACCCCCTTGGGCTACTTTCGGTAAGACCATTGGATGCGTCCTCCTCGATCGTGACGCGACAGCTGACTGTTTTGCTGATGAGCAGAACGGAAAACCTCTGAGTCATGGCCCACGAGAATACCAACTTGGAAAGTTTTATTGGTCTTGTTGATAAGTTTGATAGCTGAGTGCAAATTAGTTTTGTACAGGTGTGTAAAGTGAGACAAACTAGGCGAAGAAATTCTAGCATATAGTAGGAATATTGTCTCAAAAAATTTGTCAGTGTTAAATTTGAGTTTGTATGAGAGGCGGGTAAAGACAAAAGCAAAAATGCAAGAAGTGACCTAGCCAAACAAATTTCATCGTAGTTCCTCCGTTACTTTCTTGTTAATTGAAGCGCATACTTTAGCAAGCTTTGAGAAGATAATTGTTTTTGAGGAAGGCAATCACTTTTGACTCAAATCTCATTGACTTTGTGAAACGTTGTACCATTTCCGCGGCAAGCAGTGGTCATTAAAGGTTGCGAGCTCAAATTTAGCCTGTTTCTGGTTAGTGTGGGTCTCATGACTACTGCTATTACTACTACTGCTACTGCTACTACTACTAATGAGGTTAGCGGAAACTAGTTAAATGCTATCGGTTTTAGTTGTTGTTTTTTCCGGATGAATTGCAACAGTCTGACGAAAAGAAACGATTGAATTCTGTTCGCAGCCTCACACCCCCCCTTCTGTGGTTTTCGACAACCGGCTATGATTAACCGTTCAAAATCACGGTGCTCCAACCTGAAGGCCGAGGATTCCATTCGTCTCAACCGGTCATCTTTCTCACTCCACTGTTTGTCATTCATCGTCTGAAACAGATGCATTCTTCGGTTTCATTAATGAAGAAAGCAAAACAGAAAAGAATAGGATCACTGTGGTCGTTCACGGATGATTTTCGCTCAAAATATTGATTATTTAGATGATGACCGATTTGGTTGGTGAACAAACTTGATCGTGCACCGGATCTTACATGGAAGAGTCAAGAATTTACTTTACCTGTATCCAGTGAACATCTAATCATCGAAACGTTTCATTTATGTAGGCATTTGACAGACAGAAAAAGCAGTAAACCGTGTTCTTTGATTAAGTAACCAATTCTGATGGAGTGTAATACGGTATTTCAAATTTTGTTTACTTACCTCATTCTCACACAAAAAGGGAAGCACACCTGCCTAAGTGAAATCGAAATATAAGAATTAAAAATGGATTGCCATCAAATTTCATTTGCCTGAGATCTATGGTCACAATTGATTTGCATTTCTAAAACATTCTGCACTGGATCTGATGTACGCCGAAACCGGAAGTTAGACTAATTTGTCATGCGATTTTCACAAAGTTGCTATTTTTGTCAATGGTTTTTACAACGTGGATAATCTAAGGTCAAACAAGTGCATACAAATACGGTCCAAGTACGAATAGACTCATCCAATAAAATACGTGTGCTATTACGTGTTACTTCTGATGTGCTTCTTCAATTTGGCTAAAATTAGACTCACCCTTAGGTAGGTAGAAAAAAACACCTCAAAGAGTGCACTTATCGTCTGGTACATATTATCACACGATCGAACTCTTGATGAGTGATGGGCAGAGAGAGAGAGAAAAACCGATAGAATTTACCCAACTTGCTAAGGGTGTGACTCATTTTGGTGATCCCCAGACTATTGCAACATCACCATTGCACGTGATTGCGGGTTACTACATCGGGTTGCATGGGACATGTGGAATGTCATAAGATCGGCACATGATATTTGTGTTGCACAACTAAGGCATTTGTTGTCTTGCTTGGCTAATTGTTATCTGAAAAAACACTTTGATCCACTACATCATACTCTCCGTTTCTAGAATGATTCTTATTTTTGATGCAAAATAGGTGTTTTATTCGAGCTCCCACAGACAAACCAGACATTAATTAAAATGGCTTACTGATAAATCACTTCCTAGCATTATTTTTACACTGACCTACCAGCTGGGAGCTTTGACAGTAAACTTCATATCATTGCTAATGTTGTTATTAAAAGTGACTTACTAAAACGGAAAGGCCAATGGAAACTCCAAGGTTGCAACATGGATGGATCACTGTGGAGCCAAGGGTTTGCCGTACTGAGAGCAAATGGTCAAAATATCTGTATCACACACTGGCAGTAAAATCATTTAACTAATCAGTATCCACTACATTATGTAATATGGCCTATTCCCACCAAAATATCTGGCTATTAACTAAATAACTGATTCGTACGTTTATTTATTCATTCATTCATGCACTGATCTACCCAATCACTCGCCTAATTACTCAGTCAATCATCCAGTCAATCAGACAATCAGTCAATTAGTCAATCATACAATGATTCATTCACTTACTAAATTGTTTCCTTTGCAACATGATTCACACCAAAATCCATTCGAAATAATGAAATACTGGAAGGATCTTTGTGGAGTTGTAATTGGTGAGTTTCACTTTGACGGAAATGGCCACCAGTGTACGTCAACCTTGTTCTGAACCTGTGACCACGTAGCTCGGGGACAGACACAGAGAAATCAGTTTCAGTTGGGCAATTTCTTTAGAACGTACTAAAACTTATGTAAAGAAGTGCTCATACACAATGACAATCGTTTGCTTGTGTTCCATTTTACACAGAGACAACCAGAATGTAGGCGTGTAGGCGCATGTAAAAACACAAATACATAATATACACATATATGGTTACAAAAAGCATACCTATGAAAACGTGGAGGAATAAAAAGGATGATATGACAAAACAACAGATCTAGTACAAATGAACAATAGCCGCATCAATATATATGAAGGATGAGTCTATTTGCGGATCCTACCGAGAGCCCTCGCAAGTTGTCCGGCTTTCAGACAGGGTTGATCTTCGGGAAGATGACTTGGGATCAGGAGCTTGGTTTTCACGGAAGAAGTGACGTGCATAGAAATGGTAAAGTGAAATCTGCCACACACGACCGGTCTTGCGGTTTTGCTGCTTGCCTTCATCAACAGATGATGATGAGTGGGACTTCTTCAGTAAAAACTGTTTGAGAGCATTTCCAAGTGCACTCAGGGCACTAGTCAAATGTGTGCTTGAAAACGCCTACCCACGACAATAGGAGGCATGCAAAGTAGGAGACTTGAAGACAATCACAATTTAACTAAAAGGCAACCAATCAGAATCATGGTAAACTTTCTTATATGGGGTAAGAAAAAAGATGTTTTACCTTAAACACCATCGACTTGTGCTGTATCCAGTTTATCGTCCAAGCAGCAAACTCGTATTAGAAAATTATGGACAAAAATTATGACCAGTCTCGACCGGAAAACCAATGAACCAATAAATCTGACCATAATGAAGCAGCATGGACGGTTTGTTTTGTATAGAAAGCGTAACTCAGTTCCGGTCTAAGTTGGCGGTTTTTTTCTTCCGAATTATCAGTGCACAAACAACTTGAAATTGTTGTTGCAGTTGGTTGACGATTTACCGCACCTAATGTCTGTGCAAATTTATAAATTTCACAAACAGTCTCATCCAGATGTGTCAGAATCATGCTACCATAGTTTTCAGTTTTAGGATGAGCGTGCATATTACTGCGTGATGAATCGTGAGAAGAATGAATCTCTCACGGCTGGATCACAACACTGTCTGATTCGCAAGGTCTAGCTAAATTTCCCAGACAACTGCGTTAGTTTCGCAGCACATGCCGAACTTAATTGCTCATTTAGTACTTTTTATTCACTGTCAACGAACAAAAACTGACGTACTGGTAAAATTTCGAATTCTTAATTACATACACACACACTTACGAGAATATGCCGAAGCGATTCAATAATCAAGTGGTTAGGTAAATTTTCAGTTTGCCTGACATTGTCAAAGTTACTATCTGATAGAGAAAGTAAACGTTTTGGTTGAACAACTGTGGCTCAGTAGAAGGTCATTCTTTTTTAATTCGGCCCAACTTGTCCTTTACAACCAGCATATGAATTGATTTGCGTTGATTGTACGCTTGAACAATCTAACTGCCCGGTTGTAATGGGTGGATAATTCCACGTATGTATCCCACAACTATTTGTCATTAGTCCCCGGGACAGTAATCTATTTCTTACTAGGAAGACTTGACCTGGTGGAAAGTATTCGAGTGGAGTTAACGGACAGTTAAAACGTCTCCTCGTTGAAAGTGGTATGGCACTTTGACTATCATTAAGGCTGACGCCTGAACAAACAGTAGTTCTCATCAACCTGAAGCGCTGGGGCTTAATGGTAACACACGCTTCCCACGCGAAGGTGCCCAGGTCCAAATCCGGCTTGCGATAATGGATATGCACCACTGATGAACTCTAATGAAAGGGAAACTAGAGTCTGGGGTTTCCCGAACGCAAGGTTGTTCGGAAAATTTGCGGTTTTTGTGCTAAGAGTGCAGTCCGAAGGTGGGCATTCATTGCTTCGGTTGCCAAAGCCGTCCCATATTCAACTTGTTTGAACTCTTTAAATACCATTGTGTTCAACATGCCGAATGACATTCAGCCCGATACGGATCCAGGATGGGAGCAACAATCATACCTATTACACCCTCTTGTCTGTGCTGAAGCCATTAGCGCTAATTCCTTTTGGAATCTTTGGATGTCTCCTTGGCTGTCTTTACGCTAATAATAGAAAACGTAGCTGTGCAATTCAAAATGGACCCTTACTGTCTTAAGTCAAGGACCGAACTTAGGATTTGAGAAAATTGAGAATCGTTCGTGTTATTACAAATATAAGTACGATAAAATTTGCCGAATTTCAATGTAATAAAACTAGTTTTCACGTGAAAGATATCGTGTGTTTCCTTCAGGACCATGCTACCTGCATCAGCCTGAATCGGTGCGTCAATTTATCTACATGTGGTACTATGAATAGCTTATCTTTTTTAAGATGTCACATATTCTCTTGCCTTAGTTAAGCTGCCACAATTGTTATTTACACAGCTCCATAGCGATTGTCATTAAACTTTTATACTACTTTCTATGATTTATGTGTTCAAATCCCAGTAGCTACTGAATTCTGGTCCAGATATTTTTTTCATTATCATCGAATTAAGTCCCCATTCGTCCAACTCCCAGCCGCATTATACCGCGACTAATCAACGGAAAAGTCCTTCCTTCATACGAGGCACATACCTCAGCACAGAAGATTATAGCATTTTATTTCACAGGAGTAAAATATACGCACACATAGACCATTTATCAGTACACAGACCCCAATGAGAGCCGTTTCTGATGCTGAATATTAAACATAAAACGTGTTTTACATACAAATCTCACTCAGCAGTTGTCACAGCAAGACCAAGAACGTTTGCAGGATTTGTGCCCTTCGAGGATTTTATATCACAATAGATCAGGTGTATTTCCAACACCTATTGCCTCAGGAGAACGGTGTATCTCTGGTTTGGAAGCGCAGTTTGCATGGTTGTGTAGCTGTGATCGAGGAGATGACAAGTAGCTAATAAGAAGCAAAGTGCGCCTGAGGCTTGTTGGCTGTTATGCTTAGGAAAAGCTAGGATTATGCGCCTTGAGGCTTTAGTTTTCCAACTTTTTCTGCACTTCTGGACTTTAAAACACAGATTTTGTGGGGCCAGAATTCTTTTCTACCGCAGTAATTAATCTATTTGGGCCTATGCAAAAAGTATTCGGGTTTAATTCAAAATTATTTGGGGTTTAGTAGGTATGTGTTCTTTGCAGAAGATTGCGTAAGGGCACAACTACTCAAAGACAGCAAAGCAATACACTGCTAATCAGTATACCTTACATCACATGCCGATGAGACCTCCAGAATTCAGTCGAATGATATTTCTGAACAATTTTGATGTAATTTCGAACGATTGCGTCATGGCTGCTAAATAATTTGAGATGTGACGCAGACGTAAGTCGATTTTGTTCTCAATTTCTCTGCCCAAACCAACAACCCAATTCCCGTTTTCCAGTCGTCGGAGTTGCAAGAACCACGCAAATTGACAACTATAGACAAATGTACTTGTTTCAATGTTTGGTGCTGAATTACTGCAATTTTGAAGTGCTGCATTAGCAAACGTTTTAGATACTTACGTTGAAGGTCGATGGTCAAGCCGTTGAAATAGTACGCCAGATGAAAAGAGAAGACTTGGTGTGGGAGAGTACATTACGCAGTAACAACTACCACCTATGCTGGCCTTCCCAAAACTTATGCAAAAAGTGGCATATGGAGACCCCTGCACGCTTTTCAGCTCCGTTACTGATTCGGAACTGCGTCGAAATTGTTCAAATATGCGTCAAAAATAATCGGAACTTGGTGAAACCGTCTCTTTCACAAGTTTTGATAAGCACACGTCTACCCTGTTATTGTGGGACAAATTGTAGATAGTCAGTGCGTGTTACAATCCGTACGCGCGTAACCAGCTATGCTAGAAGAATCATACTGCAGGCTGATGTGCACACGATCATATTAGGCCAGTCGGATGTAGGCTTCCAATGGTTTTCCCATAATTCAGAATAACCTTGACCCAGTCCCGATTTAATACGTGATAGTACGGGATAGCATAGGGAACAGCGTGCTTGAGTTTGCATGTTTATTATTCGGTGGGAAGTGAGGCGGCTGAACAGGGGTAGATCGTAAGCTTTGGACCTAATTAGGTATCATATATGCCGGGAATGCTGCCAGTATCAGCCATAACGTATTTCGAATCTGCTAGGATGAACAAAATGTGATTTATTCACGATCAAGTGACGCTCGTACTGGTTGACATACAGTGTGCATAACCAACGTAGTGCCCAGCAATTCAAATTCGAAAACCCTTTTTTCAGGTAGGACTGAAGTTTGCTGCAAATCTTTGGAGTTGTTGTTAAGGCGACTACTATGTGGTGCCTTCTCAGGGAGTTCGAAATGAAAAGTTCACAGACAAGTTGTGCAATGATGATTGCCGCCATGATAGTTCTTTGTCAAAAGTATGTTGAAACAAACAATCTTTCCAATCTCCATTAATACAAATACTAGCACGAATGTGGACGTTATCAGTATGGTGAGATCAAATGTTCTTTGTGGTTTACTGGGTTAACAAAAGCAAGCAGCGACAGGTGGTTTTTGTAAGAATTTTATGCGGAGTTTTCTTCCCCGCAGATGAGTCTATACCCTGCTTGCTGGACATCTTTTACGAGACTGGTGTGGTAACTGGCATGGGTGATAAGTGATCCTTATCCAACCGCAGTTGTCAACGTGAAACGAAATTCATCTGTTAACACAACTACCTTCGCATGCTAAGTAATTCCTGATCCACCTCAGTTGCATATATGAATGAAATACCACCGGAGAAGTCAATTTTGTTCGCATGGATTGAGAAGCAAGGTAGGGTGGCCCCATAACGGCCGTTTTTCTTGCACTTGTTTCGCGTCATTTTGTTAGGCTGTGCACGCAAATATACGCTGACTATTTGTTAGAGCCGGTGCATTTTGTATGTGTTCACCGTTTTCACCAGCAACACTGAACCAGGGATATGGTCTTTTCCAGGTCCACGTCAGGCTCTTAGCGGTATACGCTGCTAACGTCCGCCTTGACGGATGAATTCAGGACATCCAATCGTCGTCTTTCTCAGGCCGACTTGAAAGTAGCTGCTGTTGTTGTCCGGAAACGTATGAATGCCATTGTCTGCAGGTGTTCCTCTCCCGCGGCTCAATCAGGTCTATCGAAGTTAAGAAGAGTGGGCGCTGACTTCTTCGTGGATGGAGTGGATGAATTCGCTGCCGGTAAATTTCTGTAGCTATTGCTGGCCGTCGGTTTCTTTGGAGTGTACATCCTCTTAGACCTCCCCCAGTGTCTAACAGCGTCCTCGGGCTTGGAAATCCTAACCGGTGCAGACCGACTATCGAGCTGGAACCAAATACTTGTATCTGGTCTAGTAGCATAGACAGCCTTCAAGATATAAACCTGATCCACAAAGTACCATAAGACAACCCCCTCCGGTAACATACTCAGGGTGATTATCAAACCCCTAGACGGCTTAACTTAGGCGTAGCTGTGTGCATTGGCTCTTTGTCCCTTGGCAAAACAGGGTCGATTTACTCAATGGTTACCTTAGTCCTGGAGGATGACCATCAGCCACCATCCAGCGAGCTTACATTGTACTTGCATGCCGCCGTTAATGATAACTAATGGGAGCAAGGGTCTCACTAGAGACTGAATGAACAGTCGTAGATGCTGCTCTTGTGGGCAGACATGGCACGTTCAGCATCGTTCGGTAGGTACAAACCATACATGCTGTACTCGTTTAAAGCTGAAGACCCAGTGGACGGAGACGTGGTGTGACCAAGTTTCTCTAGCCTATCCAGTAATTTTGCATGTACGTTTCCAGGCCAAACCGTGCTAAGATAAGCTTTGAAGCCCTCCATCGCGTTTTTAATGGCTGACCAGAAGCGATGAAACCTCTGTTTCGTCAGAAGGAACACTATACGCCGCATCCATGGGAAGATGCTGTATTTATTATACGTAGACGATTGCAATACCGTTTCATGTCTTAAAGCACATGAAATTGACAAAGAATAACTCGACAGTTCAGAAGGCTATCGGAAATTGCATTGTTCTGAGCTAAAATACGATCAACTACAAGAGTCCTGCAATTTCTAGTAGCTGGGAGAACACGAGCCATGGATTGCACTGCTCGCCGATAACTATCGGCGCTTTCGCTGGGCAACAGGGCATAGAATACGCTGTGACCTAAGCCGGTGGCCTCCAGTATCACTGTATGTAACAAAATGTAAGCCTTATGATCTGACCGGCGCTTTGCATCTGTCAGTATTACGTCCTCGCACTTAACTCCTAGTTTTATTCTACGGTGGAGTACTGACATATACTTCTTAGCAGTGACCTCACAAATAATTTCGGGATTGCCGTGTTCAACTAATAACGGCTTTAACTTAACAAACTCTTTCTGTCTCCCTCTTCTAGAGTGTCTTAGCTCTATAGAGGACATACCATTCCCTTTCAGAATGCGCCTAAAGTTCTTCTCCACTGAGTGTCTGATCTTTCAGTGTTGCGAAAGGTGTACATCAGTTCGCACACCAGAGGCTTTTCGGAAAACTTCAGCCGGTCATTTTTCACTTACAGCAATTGGTTAATGAGGGGGAAATTATCAGTCTGAATCAGATGAAAGCTTCGCACATAGTACGATGTTTCAACCGCCGCTATCTTGACTTGGGCCTCACAGACCATATCTCGGTAGTTGTAACAGTAAGGTTATACAGAAACTTGAACATTTTCTGACGACCGGTTTCCATTTTGCTTTCCGTGGACAGCAATATTTTAGGCAAAAATACGGGATCCCGTCGTGTAACTGGACGGCCCCTTTTTCCTCACCTTTTCGGGTGATAAAGTCATACTTGGGAGAGATTGCACGTTGCATGGAAAATAATACTTCGCAAAAACTAAGCATACCTTCTGGAAGTTGCTGAAATCCTTTTTACAACTAACAATGTCATCGTAAAACTGATGCGTCAGGCGATGGAGCTTAAGCAGCGCCATGTACATTAGCCGTCCGTAGAACTGTGCGAAAAGCAGAGAAAGGTGAAGTCCAAGCCAAGAACAATATTATTTAACCAACGAGACCAATCACAAGGTCGCCAATCGAAATGAAACCCAGAGATAACGTTAAACAAAATCCTGACCGAACCACAATGACGTTTTCTGTGTTAACCGATAAGTATGCTGTTCAGATAAATTGTGAAACCCGATTAGCCTGCATTTCATGCAAACAGCCTAATTCAGATGACGTCACGTCCATTTTATCACATGAACCATGAAATTTTCGTATTCTGACGTTATTACTCAGTGTGTGTGTGTGTGTGTGTGTGTGTGTGTGCAGCCCAGTAAACTATTGCATCCGGGACTCAGATGTGTTGGATGATACCGTGGTTTAGGTTTCAACAAATAGAGCTATAAGTTGTCCAGGAGTGCTTGTGCTTTCTTAGGATGTCTACCTTTTTAGAATCTTGGATATTTACTTCAAAAATGCATATATATATACATACACACACACAACTATCACAGTTGTGGTTTTCTATTGACTCTCCAATGAGCAGCTACCCTGCGCACCGCTGACACTGTTTGGTGGCGCAATGGCTAAGGCGTTCGACTCAGAATCATTCGTCCCGGGTTCGCGTCCCAGTTCGGGTGCTGTGGATATGCACTGCTGATGATTCCTAGCAAGGATAGAACAGATGTACAGTGCTCCCATGGTTTCTTCATGTTGAGTTGAGCGAGGATATCACCTGGTGAAAGCATTCAATCTCATACTGCTAACGCATACCAAGATCTAAGTTTACTAACACCGTTTGCAGTATTATGAGATAAATTCCGGGATATTCCAATTTGTTCACATCTTTATTTACTGACTCATGCTATGAATTTTTCTTAACCTCCCAGGTGTTCTAAACCTGGCCGGCACAGGACTGCGAAAATAGTCTAGATTCTGTCAATTTAGACTTTCGGATGCTTTGCTGTCATCTTACTATGTTTGCGACCTCTTCATCTTACAAAATGAGGAAATCTTATCGTGATTTTTGGTTGCATTTACCTCATCATTTCACTGCTTCTCTTTAGGGCACTCCTAATATGATTCATTTCTTTTAATGGAACAATAACAGTAGCCCTGTGGTGGCCACTTTCTAATTAGAGAATTTTCTACATAGAAGACTGGTAGATAATTTGGAAATGCCCTTGCACCATTGCTGGCTGATTTAAGCAATGAACACCGTGATTTTTCACAAATGAATATCAATGGTTCACATCTTACCGCTTTTCACCTACACTAGCCCCAAAGTAGCCACTTACTTAAGTACTTAAAGATTGCTGCAGAATAAGCAAAAGGGAGATAGAACAAAATTTAGTTAATATTTTCGATACTTTGTTTGTATTCCATTTGGAGTGAAGTGATTCCATTGAACTCATAGAAGCCGAGAGAATACCGAGGTATCAATCTCCAGCGTTTGGAGAGTTTTACTATTTCACCCCCGCATGCGGCTAATCCTAATCATTCTTAACTAGTCGTCATCACTATCATTCGTTTCTGTTTTCCCGTTGTCATTAACAGTGCCTTCCGAGCTACCGTCGTTATCGTTATCGTCATCATCGTCGTCATCATCATCATCATCATCGTCATCATCATCATCATCATCATTGTCCCCACTACCATCATCACCATCCTTGTCAACATCTTTTCCAGAAGATGTTCTTTTTTCCGTTTCTTTTTCTTCAGTGTTTTTGGACTTTTTATTTTGTTTTTCATCTTCCTGACTCTCATCGACTCCGTCTTCCTCACTTTCGATGCACTCGTCGCCATCCTCGATGTTTTTATTTTTCTTCCTCCTTCGTTTGACGGCATCACGTAATCGAAGGCACGGTTTAATCCACGGCGGTGTATCACCGAATTCTTCAGCATAACCCAATTTCCACTGGTTTCGACGGCGTAGATAGTGTATTTGATCACGTAGTTGACAGATGACCAAAGGCCAACAGCAACACACCAAACAACACGTATCACTCCATGCATTCCCCTCCAGATTGTGTTTCCACCGGACTCGAGCTCGAACCACCATGACCAAGAACATGTGGAACGGTAGCAGTAGAATGCCTAACAATAAGGCGGCCCACCATGACAAGGAAAACGTGTAGTGGTATAGATCGGCCATTACACAGGGACAGAAGAATATACAGCAGCAGCAGTTGCCTGTAAAAAGAAGAGGTCGTGGAGGAAGTGTGTTTCTGTGACTGCATAAGACAGATAAGGTATAGCTAACTAATTTCCAAAGCACTCAGAATTAGTAACCTAGGATAAGGTTCATGTTTATCTTTGAAATTTAGTTTTTAAACTTTGAATCTTTCATCGGTTCATTTCTTCTGTTGACGAAATCACTAGTGCGTCACCTTCCCGAATGGGGTCACAGACGGTTAAAGCATACCAATTATTGAAGGGGCTGGCGAGTGGATGATTCAGGCGTGTGACCGCCACCTTGAAATGTCACGATGCTGACCGGATAGTCACTGCCTTTAGGGGTAATGGGCAATTACTAAATGATCAATTCCTAACTTTTGGTTAACTATTGGATGTCAGCGGTTTGGTTCCCGTCGTCAACGGTCTTTCCGCAAAAGAGCTATTTTAAAGGTATCATTATTAGTTAGCAGATGTGCGAGGAAGCATTCACAGCGCATGTTATCAGTGACCAGATTGATCGAGGATGAAGTGAACCAATTATTCTAACTCACAAATAACCGACAAAGTAACGGCGGTCGTTTGAAACCTAATCTATATTCAATATTTATTGTTTCTTTTGTTTAGTTTGTCAACGAATATGACGTAGCTGGCGGCTGGAAGTACTGAAAATTTGACCTTAAACACGGCAGCCTAGACTGTGTGAAAAAATGTCTATAGCGTTTCTGTACTGCCATTCATATACTCAAGTGAGACTGAACTTACTGCCGCTATGAAGTATTTTTTTTTAGTTTCAGTGAACGGTAGATGATGATCACATTGTTTTGCTACATGATCGACTCATGAGTGTTGTGGATGGGGCATGCCGCCATAGACATTGGGGCCCACTACATGGGCCACGAGGGGAGGAGGAGGACGGGAATCGACAAGCCTGGCCCTGGAAAGTGGAATGGCGCAGAACCGGCTAAGGTCAGGCGTGTTAACAAGCCGGGTGACAACAAGTTGCCATATACCAACAAAGTAACCGGCACATTTGGGACTCAAACCTCCGACCTTCTGGATGATAGGTACTTAATTCATCAAGATGACAAACACGTCTCTCAAATGTGCGCCGCCAGGACCTGGATAGGAGGGCAGTCAATGGAGGGGTTGAAAATCATAAAAAAATAGACCCAAACTCAATGGATTAGTGGCCTTAGCACCTGTAATCGCGTTGCTCAGACAGTAAACGGGATTCATCTTGAGAGAAATGTGATGCTTAAGGTTGGTGGGAAATGAGCTGATTTTCCGAACTGAGTCGGCGGTAGGCAATGCTTAAACTTTTCGTAATTCATGGAACAAACCTTGACTGAATAAATACTGAATCACTTCCGCTTATCGATTTCAGCATAAAACAACCAGCTGCAGCTAAGTGGAGTTCATTCAACCTATCGGAACCACGAAGAAATTTGAACATTTTTTTAGAAGATATGAACATGATTTTTTCAAGAATTTAATAGAATGCATCTTATCATGTAAGTGTGGTAACCACAACAAAGTAAAACTAAAATGTTCTGACCCATGTCAAATGACTAATTAAAATAACAAGCCGAGAAGTGTACTTGCGAAGAACTGTTCTTTTGTTGATCAAGATATAAAATCAAAAAAAAGAAAACGTTCGATGAGCAACAAAGACGAAAATGTTTGCCTAGAATGCTCATGAAATAACGATGTAATATTGCACGTGAAAACAATCAAAGGTTTAACCTGATGGTACTAAAATGTGGAAGACCAACGGCTCCGAGTTGTGCGCATACGGTGGTGGTGGTGGTGATGGTTAGGCGGTCAACGCCGATACTGAAAATAATGCAGACTATCCCTTCAATGATAAGGGAGACAAAAAGATAAAACACCCGCTTGATCCCAGGGGTGAACAATACGTTTTGTAGAATAATCGTTCCGAGCGCGGAGCTGCCTGCTACTGAGCGCATCCCTGGGTTGCGGATAAGTAGGCGGCCATCATCAAGGTAGCTAGTCTTGAATAAGGTAGGCTCAAGCCCATTGAAAAAACGATCGCGGACAAGTAGCGGGAGTGTTGAGAGCACTGCGTGTTTTCGTCTGAAAAGCGATCTCCCTAAAATTACCACGAAAGTCCGCTGGTGGTACTGTGACGTGGCGAGTGTGGCCGGCTAACTGAATAAGGCCATTGCCCATTGTCGTGTTTCACTAACCCGGCAAGGCTTTCCGGAAGA
>LUCM01007893.1:0-13460 GCA_008360955.1 Fasciolopsis buskii | reverse complement strand
ATAGTCGCGTCAACAAGAATCTAAATAGGGAGGGAAATCGTACTTCGTTGTCCAATAGCATCGTAAACTTCATGGCGGATGTACCAAGTTTATTTACCATACATCATTAACTGCTCGGCTGTCGTGAGAAGTAAATTAGGTTTGTTTGCAACTCCTCTATTGGCAGCGAAGGCTGCATCTCTGTCCCCGATTTGCATGTACTGCATATGATGTTTGCTTTTACTGTGTCCCTGTAGGCCACCAGAATGGACTTTTTCGTTATTAGAGAATGACAACCTCAAGATATGATCGGGCTACAAAGCTGAATTTAGGAAGTCCTTTGGCACAAAAATTATATTGCTTCTATCACAATCCTTAGTTACTGCAAACCAGCGGATATGCGGAGTTATTGGAGCGACAATGGCAAGCCGTTAAACTCAGATTGATGCTGTATGTGTCGTGACATTGCTTCGTCAGTCAAAGTTAAAAACGCATTGGATGCACCGAACATTTGCTACGCTGTATGGGTTCGAATCCTTTGGAATTGACCCTGACCGAACGCCAATATCATGGGCAAATTAGAACCATAATCGGTTTTCTTTGTATGTTCCACTTGTCAGCCCTAAATTGAACTCTTTATTAATCGTTCACATGAGAGATTACCGTCGCGATTCGTCATCGTGATATCACATGCACTCGACTTTCTGCTATCGTTTTTTTTGTTTGCCCGGTGACTCAATCTGAATCAGGAATGTTTACTACCGCATTCACCGCTAATCACACAAGACTACAGGAGTCATGGGATCGTAAAACGCGATCCTATTATTCTGGTAAAAATTTACCCACTTGATAGACCCTGATCGAAATGATCAGTCTTATTGCTGGTTTTACGAAAATGTACAAGTGTTCGTGACAAAGTACCGACCCGATACGGGAAAAAGTTTATTTAGTCGTTTTGATTGCTTTGACTACGAAATCGGCTTCCTGTTCGCTATGTTTCTGCTCAACTTAAGAGTACCAAGGCCCAGTCAAAAGGGCTATTCCCGTCATTTATGACAATGGTTGGTCGGATAGATAGTTATCTGCACATTTTGGGACGTGACTTCCCCTTAGATATGACTTTCTTGATTTCCATAGAGGTGATTCATCGTGCGTACCTTGTGTTCCACGGGAAATCTGATGTATCTGTGAATGCAAATGATTTTGTAGCCAGCTCACTGTCTTAAATTTCCATTTGTAAATATGTATTTCTTTCTCTTTTTGAGTCTCCTCGACTGAGATTAAATCTTGTTTCTCGTACCAGTATTGCTGATGCCTACCATTGCCCAATGTTTCTCTACATAACGTGCAACAATCTGCACTTGCTTACCGTTTATGTCTTTTTGTACTTAGTGAATCTCGCAAAGTCGTTACCGACCCACTGGTCGGGAAATTAGTGCCAACTCGCTCTGCATAATGGACTAACTCAATTTTAACTGCATCGTTTTGCCTCCAGAAAACTTGAAAGCTTACCGTGCAGCCTTGACGTCCGATGAGCAAGTTGTGCAGCGTCTAAAGGATTTACGCAGCCGAGTGGGCGAATTTGCTTCCAAATTTCCCATGCCGGGATGGGATGATATCTAATTAGTCTTCGACGTAATTTCATTCTTCGTTGCCCATCTAGTCCCGCTCGTAACAATTTTCAGTCTTCATGTTGGGCATACTTTTCCAGTGTAATTCCCCGCATACTGTGATTAATTGAACTGGACAGATGCATGAAAATTTCGATTCGTTTAGTTTGATTTCACTGTCTACTTCTTATTTTCGTATGACAGCTTCCAAGTCTCATGATTTTTTTCAAATATTTGTTAATTTTATAGCAATATATAATGAACTCCCTAAGAATTACTTTTGTTTCGTCTCCTGAATTTCCACTGTCAATGGTTTTTACCGGAAAGCTAAGAATGTCCTTTCCCATGATCATAACAAATTGGTAGATGCTTTTCCTTTGCGACCGTTCCGTTCTCACCTATCGCCCTCAAATGTTTGGTGGGGATCACTCAGTGACGACACAAGTCTTAATAAAATCCTTAAAGGTTGCAAGGTGGAGCATAATCTAGTTACATACTATCTTCCACCTGGAATAAGCCTACCAATTTAACCGATGTTAAAGCAAAACGAAATTTCTACCCAATCCCTGTAGATGATCTATGGCTATACAATCTACTATTCAGGTGGTAACAGAATCTGCCCTTTTTCAAGGAATGTACCAGCTACTCCAAGTGATTTTGATGATCAGTTGCCAGTTGAATCGATAAATTGATGTCTCAAGGATGAGCGTTTGACGAAGAAAAACGACAGATCAGCTTTACAACCTTTGCTATTAACTTGAACCTGATATGATCTGATTTAGCTGCTTCTCCACAGCACCATTCGCTAGAAATCGATATGAGCGAACCATTTCAAGCAAACAGTCATAACGTAATAAGCAAATAAATTGCATAGAATAGGAAAGATTCCTAGTGCAAGATTGCCACTGGCTTTGTCACAGCCACATTCATTGTTTCCGAACATCGCGTCGGAGAATCTCATAGAGGTCAACCTGACAGTCCAGCTGGGCCTACACGATCTAGTCCATTAGTCGGACCTTCCATGTTTTTTCGCCATTTCATGGAGTGACCACCTATACCAGTCTTCCAACCAGTAACTTCCCTGTTCCATCAAATTCCTACTAGAACAATTAAGTTAACCAAATACCACGCTGGCTACGACAAACGGGTACAGAGTAACTGATACACAGAAAATCTCAGTGTTACCATTTCGGAATTCACTTCTGAAACGTTTTCCTGATTTATATATATATATATATGTATATATATATATATATATATATATATATATATATATATATATTTGGTAAGCAGTATGTACACAAATATAGTCCTGAAAGCAAACGACCGGTTTCGGTCAGGGATGCGTACCCGTTACTCCCGTATCAATTCAGCTACATACTTGAACACTCCGATTGTAAGTCCTCACCAGAATCTTGTATGGCAGGAGTGTGAATGGATCGGGAATCCATTTTTGGGATCACAACTGTGAACGCTAGTTGTCTTGTTTGGGCTAGGCACTGCCAACTTACAGTATGACGGAACTGGTGGTATATTTTTGGTCAATAATATGTACACTAATGAGCAGGTGTTCTAAGGACTGGATAAATCCAGTGAATCTCTCCAAATTTTAACCAGCGGCAACACTATCAGACAGGAAACTGAGATTGTCTTTTTTGAATAGTGAAACTCAGTCTCTTAATGAGGGTTCCGTTAACAGTGATCAGACGCTATATAGAACTAGCACAATTATCTTCTATCATTAATTTTGTAGTACATGTAGGCATGAAAGCCATATACAGAGATCTAGTCCAACCGATAGTTACATGAATTATATCTGTTCCAGCGGTAACTTTAGGGCGATGACCAACGGGAATGAAATCACATCCAAACAATCATCGTATTAGTTGTACACGGGTGACATACATCCGGAATTTCCATGATTTTTGGCACTTATGAGCCATTGTTTCGTGTGCATTGCTGCAGTCTGAAGTGAATGTATATCTCATCCCAGGACCGCATGCAATTTCCCAGTCTCGTGGTTAGTTGGTTTCCCAAGGTTGGGATCCACAAATTCCACAGATATCTGCTGATCAGGAGCCTTAAGAATGATCGCAAACAGCTCAGGGAAATAGAAAAAGATGCGGCTACTAGCAATATTCGCAGCCTCTGTCGACTGAATAGGATTACTGAGCCACTCAACCACAGTGTGAGCAAAAGAATCTAGGGAACGGATGGCTGACACTGACTTTCAGCGGCATCACTTGTAGCGTCCACCAACTTTGACAATGAAATTGCGCATATGGTTGCAAGCACACCAGTAAGGGAAAATGCGAGCCATAGATCTGAAATGGAAGTCACCGTGAAGACACGCTTTCATAAAAGACAAGGCGACTGCACAAGATGTTCTCTTCGTGGTTTCGCAAAAAGGCGGTGAAGTTTCAAGATCGGATTTAACAAAACCCTCGGGATCAATCTGGGCAAAGGAGGAGATTCTTAGCGACTGGTGTGAATCAGTAATACCCATTTGCATGAAAGGTGATAGGTTCACCTGTGAAAATCATCATTGTTCAGCATTAAACAGCAGGGCAAGTCCCACTGACTGTCACCGTTGAAACTCCCACGAATCAAAGTTTTATGTATTGCAGGGTTAACTTGCAATCTATTAATTACCTCTGACGTCGTTTCCGACCTCATCGAATCGATTTCGCAGCATAATTCCAGCAAACCTTAGAGACTGGGCACCAAATCAACAGTCCTTGCCACAGACAAGTCAGTGCACTGACGATGTCACCTCGATTGGTGATGAAACGTTTACGATCTAAACGCCAAGCGCAGAGATCAAAACCATACGAATAGTTCTCAGTTAATGAAGAGGTTATCCCATCATATTCTACCAATACTACGACAACAACGCTACTGAAACACCCAGATTCTACGCGCATCTCAACGATCGTGTTTCGGGACCTTGTAGGAGTACCAACCTCACTGTGGCTGTCTTTACCCGACCTCCGATCGGTAACCGCATGTCACACCGACCCCACAGATGCCTCATTGGTGAATGCCAACCCAGCCCTCTGTATGAGCGTAGACATTTCATCTGATATAAGACCACTTAGTGAGACAACTACCCAAATAACTAGACAGCTCACCTGTCTTCCTAGACCAACTGATTATAGAACATGGGTTATCTGAGACCGAAGATTCAGTAATGCTTGAAAGGTCAACTGGTAGAGGTATGACGAAGTAGTCTCCTGGACCCCAGGTTGGGTTGGGTTTAGGCTAACAACCGAAAAGGAAGAAAAATGGATAATAATAGCTGATCGAAGTAGAAGGGCTTCCATTCAACCAATCCGCACTGTATTGCGTACTGGTTATTGTTCAAGCCAAAGATTTTGGTTGAGAATCCTAATCGTCCTCCTGCTTAGCCACCTGACGCCCAAACAGTAGCTGCCCACCACTTCCCATGAATTATAACTACAAGGGATACCATACTTTATCGATCTTCGCACTGGATAATAAGGACCGTGGTGTTCATTGTATCAATTGGAGTGGGTGATAATGGGTTCCTCCTCTCCAACGTATCTTCTGCGTTGTGTTCCCGGCCGTCTTTCTCTGACGCTCTGTGTGACCATGGCCCTCCACTGATACCATACCTGATTCAGTATGGTATTGTTATAAGTCACCATCACCATCGTTCAGCTTTAAACAGCAAGGCAAACCTCACTGACCGCTGCATCTCCCCAGAGTTACACGTTTCTATAAAAAGAGTGAATATTCAAGGGCAACAGGGAGTGGACCTTCACAGGCGAAAAACGATAAGACACAGCTGCAGCCAACACAAGGAGCACAGGCTAAATGTACATTTTAATCATTTTGATTCGACAAAAAATGACAACATGACCGCCACTGTCCACGATTCACTGTTATATCCTTCAGTGTTTCCAGCCAGCTAGTCGACGAGTCTTTCGGACCCCAACCACGAAGACGTGAGACACCTGCTTTACCTAAGTTCGCTGTACATTTTCTCATTCCACGTTGCCACGTCATCTGTTGGCCTCCACATGGCTTCTTCCATTCACTGGGAGGAACCCAAAATAGGGCACGGTATGGTAGATGAGTGTTCACTATACGTGACCAAACCACCGTAGTCTACTAAGTCTCATACGCTGAAAAAAGATATTCTGAAAGCCGGCACCTAGTACCAGATTCCGGACCTCTACATTACTCACCTGGTCACCTCATCCAATCTTAGCCATACTACGTAGAAATCGGTGGTCGAAAACCTCCAACCGACGGATATCTCCCACACAAATATTCCACGGCTCGCAATCGCACAACAGAACTGAACGCATTGCGGCACAGTGCGCGCGACGTTTCAACTTCAGTGAAATATCGGGCCGACGCCACAAGTGCTTCAATCCAGCGTAAGCTGCCCGAGCCTTGGGTGTACGCGTACTTCCCCCCACTGTCGAACTACCATCGTTCGATACGCAGCTACCAGGATAGGTGAAATGGTCTACAGTCATTAGTTCCCCTTCGCTCAGCACCAAGTTCGGCACTACTGTCGTCCAGTCCTGCAACAGCACTTTGCACTTTGAAGGTGCAAAGCACATTCCAAACCGAGCAACCTATCTCGACAGTCTATCTAGTGCCCGTTGTGCATGGTCCGCAGACTCAAACAGGCACACGACGTCGTCTGCGTAATCTAGGTCACATAGCTTCCCTCCATTTCCCAGTTCGACTCCTATGTCCATGACGAAGTTGATCAAGAATGGAGAGATGGGACACCCTTGTCGAACGCCGCTGATCGTTTCGAATGAACTTGATAGTTCACCGTATTCCATCAAGCGACCATGGGTATGTGAGTACAATGATCGCAAAAGGTTTACGAACTTCGTTGTCATGCCCTTCCGGTGGAGAGCACTGCATAATGCTGGTCAAGCCACTGAGACGAAAGCACCTTTCAAAATAAGAAAAAGTACGATCTTAGGGCGGTGGCGGTGATGTATGGCAAATAAACTTGGTACATCCGCCATGAAGTTTACGATGCTATTGGACAACGAAGTACGATTTCCCTCCCTATTTAGATTCTTGTTGACGCGACTATCCTCACGGGGAAATCTTCGACAGTGATACGATTTTATTGTCTTGGAAGTAGTTATTTAACTGGAAATATAGCACAACGGCCAACAAATCGTTTATCAGCTCAACTTAGACCGGTACTCTTGCGAGACGTGGAACTTCTACGGTGTACAGTGCGGTTATTTAGGTGAGAGGTTGAATGTTTGCAATTAGGAGGTGCATAAAGCATGGATTTGACTTGACTTGGGTACCAACACAGTTCAAAGTGAAGGAATTGCATCAGGGAGGAAAATTCGTTTTGTTGGAGTAAAACAAAAAAAAACGTTATTTAGGACCAAGATGAAGATAACAAGTGTGATACTGTTACCTCGATGCTTCACCGAAGTTCACAAGCCCATGTGAATGGCCGAAGAAAACCGGAGTTCGTTTCCTTCTAAGGTGGTAACAAATGTAAGACTGATATAGCGGGCATGCTGAAGAAGTACACCTGCCGGTGCGTTTTCGAACTTTCTGCTAATCGCTGCTATGAATAACAAATCGACTCACCATCCACACGCAATGGTAGTGAATAGAATGAGGTTTCATTGGCCGGAATCCGATAATGCACGCGAAAAATTTTCGCTTTTTGGTGTCGGTAGTGGTGAGTGTTAGAAAACCTGCAGAATCCTTTGTATCAAATATGCCATCGTTTTCCTTCCTGGTCGTCGAGTTTTGTATACAAATCGAACCATTCAAATTGTTATTCCCAGAAAACAGAAAGTCTGAACAGTGATGTGCTCAAATAACACATCATAATCAAAAGCTGCTGATTTGTTTTAACCTGACAAAAATGGCTAGGTCACTGTTCAGGAGCGGAAAAAGCGATCACTGACCGACAGAACTTTTCGTAGATCAAGAGTTGAAAGACATCGTTTAACAGCATCGCAACACAGTTTGAGAGTCATCTGATTCCACTGACTAGACTACTATAATGAAAGACACATGTAATTGCAGCAAATGTCGAATGATCATAAGTCGCCCAAACGACATTCGCTACAATCACATGTGCTTTCCATTGTGACCTTGCCGTCCTATGACTCAAATTAATCCATTCTTTTCTTTATCTAGCCAACTTGATCACTCCGTAAAGAACAGATGAGGGGATGCATCATGCTTTCATGATGTCAAGAGTTGGCTAAATACCATACTAATCGGTGTTTTCGATCGTACGCACAAGAAATTCAAATTTTCAGTCTTAGTAAGCCTGCATTCACAATTCTTTTCAGGAGATACATTAACATTCTGACCCGTCGGAAATTGCTGCGCTAGTCAAAGATGAGTAGTCTAGTCAGTGGAATCAGAAGCTCCAAATCATGGCTAAAATCAGTTCGAGGACCTGTCAAATGGTACGCAAATTGTCACTGCCATTGGAGAAACAGAGCAGGTATTCTTACAGATGCTCCCTTTCATTTGTCTTATGAAGTGATGAACAGTCCGCTACTGATGAATGCATTACATGAAGTTCAAATGAACCAATGCGGTAACTTAATCACTCCGTCTATTGCTTGGTTGAATATCCGTTACGTACATGCAAAAACAAATTCCGACAAAACCTCGGTGCAGATCACTACCTGATCTCACCGGGCCCTGCCGAAATAAACGGAGTTGACAGTCCTCCGAATCTCTGCGTTCAACAGCATCGCTATTGCAAGAACTAATGCAAACCATACCATACCCTAACCGGGAACTGAGTATACTTACTCGAAACGGATTTTGCCAGAATAGTGATGTCAAGTAGCTCGTCTAGAAAGGCTGCAACCTGCTCAAAATCGGGCTCTCGGAATCCACGTGTGGTGAGCGCTGGAGTTCCTGTTCAAGATGACCCAAGTACAAATAAGGGGAAAGACGAAATATGAAACGTAAAGTCCCGGTTGTCGGCAGTAGTTGAGAGCGGAAATGGCATGAGATATCAGCAACAAAATGTCCTCAATCATAAATGACTTTTGTGCCGACTGCGATCACCTCCATCCGCAAGATGATTACGAAAACGACAGCAACAAGATACACCGAGAAAATAAGATGATAAACGAATCGACTTTTGTAATTCAGCAGGTGGGAGCTGCAAACGACCGGATTATTTAAAGTGTTCTGTCTACCAGCCGGCCAACGAATATTACCAAAACTTAGTCATCTGTTTTATTGGGACATACAACAAAATAATTGGGAAGATAAAGAACATAATTTTTGATTTAAGATAGTTCGACATTTTCAAGCAGATTCAAATCCGGGGACCTATATGACCATAGAAAAGATCTGATGGCAGGTGTCTCGTCGTGGGGATTTGACGTAGCGATTTCTGCAAGCTAATCTCCCTTCTCGCGGTTTTTTTCGTCATCTACTCGCAGGATAAAGACGCACAACTCCGTCGTGCCCGTACTATGAATCCATTTTTTCAAGCCGCTTCCGTCGCACTACCGTCTGTAGGCAGCAGACAGCATAGGTATTTTCCCTACCGTTGGCCTAGCGATAGTTCTTCTTCCAAATTTGGCATTTCTGAACGGCGACCATCCCCGGATCACCATGCATCCAAAAGTGCGGTGATGAATGTGCAGCAACGTGAGTGCCAGAAACCATACCTAAGTAGCACAGGCTGTCTTCAACGCCAACAAGCAATCGTGCAAGTTTCAATTTTCCGGAGATGGGGCAAAATCCATCCGTTCAAGCGAGCTGACTCATTCGCAAGTGACGCCTGGAGCAATTTGCCTTCATCACTTGACAAGCGCGATAGCTGCACGTCAATATACTCAGTGGGATTGACAGAAATGCAGACCCTTAATGGGAAGCATGTTTTGGAATTGTTTATTTCGAATTTGCAGCTTCACTCATGAAACTAAAAAAGTAGACCAGGAATCGAAAATGATGGTAAGTAGATGAAGGCTTACTACTGCCGGACAGAGCTAAACAGCAGAGCAGGCCCAACGGAACGCTCCTTTCCAACTAATTGATACTTTACACTAGGATGAATGAACAGGGAGCAGGAAACAAAGAATAGCGTAGCAGTCAACACAAGAAATACAGTTTAATTGTACAAGCATTTTTAAATCATTCTTATTCGGCAAAAAACGACAACATCGCCACTGTCCCCGATTCGCTGAGAACTTTCGGTGTCCACAGTCAAAAGTTGACGGGACTTTTGGACTCCGACCACGGATACAAGACGCCTACTTCAACTACACTCTCTCATCCCAGGCAGCGGCGACCGGTCGATCCCTTGAGAACTATCTTTCTACGCCATAAAAATTAGATTGAAGTGATAAAGCATGAGTGAAAATGAAGAAACATAAGTTTAATTTTAAAACAAAATGCTGCCGTAGATCTCGCTCGCCTTTGGTGCATCTCATTGACCGACTGATCGTATCAGTTCACCGGTCCGTGACTCGTCAGCTGTCTTCTCTAGGACGTCGTCGATCTGGCAGAGCGCGTTATGCACGACTAAGGTCTGTCAGTTTTTTTACAAGGGTTATGAGAAGGCAGTTGACTGACACAATCAGCTGGCCA
The DNA here is from genome assembly GCA_008360955.1 of Fasciolopsis buskii. Classification (NCBI taxonomy): domain Eukaryota; kingdom Metazoa; phylum Platyhelminthes; class Trematoda; order Plagiorchiida; family Fasciolidae; genus Fasciolopsis; species Fasciolopsis buskii. Next base: position 3,270 of record LUCM01007893.1, on the reverse strand, counting down.
GTGAGACACGCCAAAGATGAGCGAGATTTATCGTAGCACTTTGTTCTCGAATTAAACTTATATTTCATCATTTTTCCTTACTTCATTTAGTATCTAGTCACATTTTGGTTTGCTGGCTCGAATTTGTGTTTGAGTTAACCCCTGTGGTCGTGTAATGACGGTTGAACACGTGATCATCAAGGAATTATCAACAAAAAATTTCTAAATCAAGTCGTATATTTTGTTCATCATTGTTATTTTATATCCTTCTTTTATGGTTTTATAGTGTTAGTATATTCGTTCCAAAGGTTTCACGATGAAACGGAATATGCCGATTTGTTGTGATCCCACTCGATTTATTTCCAATGCGCGATGTGACACAGCTTTGTTGCTAATGCCGATCGAAATTCTCTGCACTCAATGCTCCGATCCTGTCATAGCGAAATAACTGTTGACCAATATCCTACCGATCCAAAGGAGGGCCAAACGACTCTCCCATTGGGTAAACATCTGAACTAACCATCCGCTCCAAAAATAGGGGTAGGTATGTTACCATCTTCAGTCATGAAGCTGCCGAGGTAAATGCAAGGCCAAACAACTGGTAGCTCTTCCTCATCGAATATCATGCTCGGGACTACTGACGTCCAGCCTAATAATATCACTTTATACTTTGAAGGAGCAAAACACATGCCGAATGAAGCTAGAGCTATTTTGAGTCTTTTTTTCAACGATTTTGAATGTTGGTGTCTGTCTACTGCACTTTTGTATGTTCCGTAGATGGAGAAAAGTAGACAAGGCTGCTTGAGTGATCTAGGTCACAATTTTTTCCGCCACTTTAAAGTCGTACATCCTGAGAATTTTCTAAAGCATTCTCCATTACGTCATCAATGATGAAGTCGATTAAGGTTGCAAAAGCAAAGATGACATTAAGTTTAACGTCGTAAACTAAGGCGTAAGCATTCCGTTATCGTCCTTTAGGGTGACTTACGTGCACTCGATTTCACTCTTTTTCTAGTACGTGCTTGAAGCGCGACCGAATTGGAAGGAGTATGCTCCACAGCCACCAGGGCCCGACGCATGGGTGACGTAACTAAGGCCCTGAAAATCGGTGCCTTAGAACTGCTTGTTTTTAACAGATCATGTGTGATAATGCACGAAGTTACAGTTAAGTTACGCGTGCCAGTCCAGTACAACTTTGGTGGCATTAAATTATGTCAAGAAAAATATGAACGTGGACACGTACGGCATCAGGAACGGATTAGATTTATTTTTATTACAAGCCCAGTACAGAATTTAAGTGAAAGTGACATGTTTCATAGCCACCAGAGCCCACTACAAAGAAGGAAGAAGTGACAAGCATGATCAGAGAGCTTGGATAAGTCAGGGCGCCAGCTACTTTTCGTCTGTTATCATGATTATTTAAAATCCAATATAATCTTGATAAAAAATAAGTTGCAAGGTGGTGGACAGGTAAAGTTAAGGTAAGAACGACTGCACAGGAGAGAGAATTCTCACGTGTCTGATAAAAGTTTTGACAAGGATGATAAATTATGTAATGAGAACATGTTGGCAGTGCAAAAAGCGCGACTCACCAAGGGGCACGCGTGAATAACTAAGAGATGACGGAGATAACGCTTTCGCACAAAATTAATTACTAGATTGCCTGTATCTTAGGTGGTTCTACTTCAGAACTCTGTGTGGGTGACTCCACGTGTCTAGAATGGCCCTGTTGCTATTTAACCGATGGTAAAAGTGGGCCTATTAAAATTAGTGTATGCAAATTGCATCGCTTTTTGCGGCGATGAAAATGCATAGGACTGAGGGAAGCAAAAACGGAGTTATACAGACAAACCACAGATATTCCGACCTGATGCATTGGATATGACTCCGAAAAAGGCGAATGCACAAAACAGTTGTACAATATCTGGATGTGCGTGACCAAGACGTCGTGCACAGGATCCTCTGGATAAGGCAAATACTAAAATTCCACCATACCGTACAGCGGTTTAATTGAAGCAATCAAAATTAGATTATTGATGCCCTCTAAATATTTCACTGTAATTCAAAACACCACTCATTACATTACGTCCAGCGCTATGTGACTATTTTCACCACTCACTTTATTTTAGTTGTTTTTGGCAAACAAAACACATTATTATTAGAACCAAAAAACGGGTTGAGAACCCCGAGGGTCTTTCTACTTGCCGGTTGGATTCCCTAATGAGACCTAGTATGGTTCTATGGCAATCTAAGTATCAGGGTCATGCCTGCCCGTCTCCCCTCACGGTATAATGGGTCCCAGTGGTTGTGGCCCTTCCACTACACTCATGCTTCCATCATGTCATAGAAGCACTTGTCTATCAGCCCAGTGAATTACGAAAATAAATTGAATTCCATACTGCAACGGCCGTTGCGCAGGCTAATCCGAGTCGCGTTACCCGTTGCTTCGAGCAATGGGGGTAGCGATAAGTATGTTTCAGCTCGCAGCTCTCATGCTGGGCTAACGCATCGTGCTTTGGGGTCACACCTTTGAGTCAAAGGCTCCGCTTGAAGTTACTAAGGAAGAAAACCTCCGGCATGGTCAGCCGCGAAGTACCACCCACCCATCCCAAAAAAATAAAAGCTCTCAGCACCCTTTCTATAGGGAACCTTAGCAAGTATCATTCTTCCGATAAAAGATCACGAAAGATGCCTCGAAAAATTGTGGCTCGACAGAATTCTCTGATGGAACGTTAGTGAAAGGGGAGGAAATAACATGGACGCAATACTCAAACCCAATTGCCTCATTCACTTAGCTTACTTCAGTGGCTGCACGCTCAACCAGAACATGGAAGCAAGCTGTCCCAGCTAGAACTCCAAAAACTTTTAAAACGCATATACAGGATCCTACCACCATAATTCCTCATCACAGCCCAGATAGCACAACTGACTCTCGCTTCCATTTCCGCTTGTCAGGTGATCCGGTTTCAAGCGTATAATCATAATCATCATCGTTTATCGTTGAACATCAAGACAAGCCTCACTGACCGCTGCATCTCCCCATAGTCACATGTTTCTAGAAAGAGAGTGAATATCCAAGAGGAACAGGGGTAGACCTGCACAGGAGGGAAAATAATAAGATGCCGCTGCCGCCAGCACACGGAACAGTGTAACTGTGCAAGCGCACTCTTTCAATCATTCTGATTCGGTAGAAAACGACAACATGACCGCCACTGTCCACGATTCACTGTTATATCCTTCAGTGTTTCCAGCCAGCTAGTCGACGAGTCTTTCGGACCCCAACCACGAAGA
>LUCM01007891.1:0-10210 GCA_008360955.1 Fasciolopsis buskii | reverse complement strand
GCACTTTTGTTGCGGCCTTACGGTTTCAATGTATGCGCAAAATGGCGCATTTTTAAATGACGAATTTGGTGGTTTTTGAATGATATATAATTTCTTTGGGCTGTTTTGAATTATTTATCCTGTCCAGGTATATATATCCGTGAGCTCTATGTCGTCTGACATCCGTTTGCTGCGGCTGCTCCAGGGAACGCCCTCATGTGTTCGGGCAATTCTATTCTGTTTTTGGGGTCCGTTTACTTTCCTTTCATCAGTTGTACAGGTTTTCAAGATAGCTCGCCTTTTTTGAAAGCGTATTTTCTTTATTTTACATTATGAACAATTGGAACGCGGCAATTTAGCCGCGCTTTCACGCAATCCGTTTTTCGGGGATTTCTATTATTTCAGGTTTTGATTACATTCTTTTGCTTGTTTTACTCTGCTTGGTTCTTAGTAAGCAACGACGCCTTGGGGTGCTAATGTCACTTGTCACCTTACTCTTGAAATGTTGAAGAAGCTCGATATTTTCTACAGTGGCCGTATGACGGTTGTAATTGTTATTCCAATTCTCACGTCAACCGATTAACAATGAAGCACTGATTTTCTCTGCAATGTTTTACAATGCTTGGGCCGCATGTGTACGCTTTGTGTTTTCCGTTCACCTCAGAAGAAACCGTGGTACGTTCTACAACCATTAGCAACAAACTATGAAAAGCATACGATTAATAACATTATATCGATTTGGAATTCAACTCGGTGGTTAAACAAAATCTTCTGCTTACTATCTTATTACTTTTGCGCGAACTGAAAATTGCAATATGCGCGCGGTAGACTAGTTCAAGGAATAAGACGCAATCTTCATGTTCCCTTTGCGATCAAATGGCGCATTAGGAACCACTGCTTGCAGACAGGTAACTATAAAGAATACCCAACTGGCGCTAGCTGGCTGATTTTGACATTAAGTGTCGCGCGTCCTCGAGCAACATGTTGTATGATGTTCCATTTTCGGGTCTACAGAAAGAATTTGTCATTTCATTCCACTATTAGTATTATTTTGCAAAAACTAATGCATATCTGAATCAGCAATTTCCTCTGTTAACTTCATTGTTTATTTGGTTCATGCAACCTTGGTTATTTTCGCCAAGCCCTGAAAGATGAATTAGTATTATAGCTACCACGTTCCTCTTTTGCGAGGGGCAAAAATAGTGCCAGCGGCATGTTTTAGGACCGAAAACAGATTTTTACACCTGGTCTTCAGCCGCATATGGATGATACAGATGAAGGAAAAGTGAAGCATTGAACAGTCTTCCAACCTTCATTTTAAGCGCAACAAATGATAGGAATAAAATGCGCAGCCTTTCGGAAAGTTTGCGGAACAACTACAAATGTCTAACAGTATGTAAGTTGGCATGGACATCTGTAGTTAGGAGAAGACGACAAATGTAGTAATTTTAAAGCAGTGTGGGAGATGGGTTCCCAAAGTAAATTGCCAAGATGGAGCATTTACTTTCCACCGTATTAATGAATAAAACCGGGTTAACTCACAAGCGCTTTGGTCGCAAAGAATCCAAAGGCGGTAACACAGTCGTCCGTCTAATTCAGCGCGGAGGAAAAGGCACTCACCTGCCTGTAAAGGCACCCTGGACGTTTTTGGGTTGCCAGTCAATTGCACTGCATCATGCTGAAACAAACAAGAAAAAAGCCCCCAAACTTGGTCAAGTTTGAGTTCGCAAAATGAGTAGTTCGCTTTTCCACGACTCCAAAGTTCTGCGCAACCGCAGCCTAATTGAATTGATTCCCCTACTTGCTAGGGAGCAACATCGGAGTGGTTGAAATTGTATGAACATTTTGGACCCGGGTTGCAAACATTAGGGTAGATCAAAGTGATTTGGTTACTAAGTGGATTTATTCCTGGCGATAAAATTCACTTAAAATCCATGGTGCTGCCCTTTTCAACGGAGAATCCCATCCTCCGGTGGTCTGGCCAGTAAGTGAGTCACGCTAGGTATTGCGATATGTTAATGGTTTTGGGGTCCGAAGTTATTTATAAGAGAAAAAGTGAGCCAGCAGCTAAAAGGCAAGTGATCGTTTGAAGATGAACGTTTGGTACGCTTGTCGCAGATGTCGACTCAAAGATGTTTCATCTCCCCGTTGAATTATAAGGTTTTGGGTTCAGCCGCCTCGATGAAGACTTTAAAAAGAAGGAGCAAGTAAGCGATGGCGGAAAGCCTAGAAAAGCAAACTCTTTAGCAGGTGGTAGGCCAGAAGCGAAACTCATAAGTACAGTTACCATAAAAAGATCACCTCGGCACGAATGGCGATGGCAGGAGCACGGTATCTCGGATGGTAGTCTGCAAGGGTTCTAAGCAAAACGTAGTTGGTACAAGTGATCTTACATAAACGAGGTGGCCACCTCCTCTCTAAGTTTGGTGGCTCCTGCCAAGGGATTTATAACTGGAAATTAATATGGCATATTCCGAGAGGTGACTAGTGCACATTCTCTTTGATGGTAATCTGAAAGGAGCACACAAAAGCAGTTATATTTAATTGCGTTTAGTATGGGTCCAACATTTGATAACACTAGCAAAATTCTTACTCACTGACGCCATGTTGGCTGAAGCCCGCTTTCTGACTGGCTTGGAATATCAAGGGAAATTATTATTTTTCAATTTAAATTAATTTATTGGAAATTTTCTGCTTCTGGTTTGCGAGTCCGCTGCGTCGTTAGGATAGGTGAGCAGGAGCTGTGAGGAGAGTCGACGGCAGCTGGAAACCTTCACTGTTGGAATATGCATTCTGCGCAAGTTCCAATTGGGCGAGTCTTTCTCCCATTGTCAGCATCGTCGTGCATACTCTTGAAATTCATGACCCCGCGGTATCCAATTTCCAAAGAAGCCGGGCACTTCTAGGTAATATATTGCACTTGATTTGTCGAGCATGCCTCATTCAAAAGCTGAAGGGCAGTTAATTTTATGAAACTCCGCCAAATACTTGAGAAACGCGTAGCCACATAGATGCAAATTTTAGGCATAAGTGGGTTCGCAATTCTTTAAAGTACCAAATGAGACTACGGCAGAATTGTGCGAGCAACACAAATCTAAAATGTGTGGTCGATGCAAAAATACGAAAAGAACCGAACGTCATTCATTACCAAGCGCAAACAACAAGTAGTGTCAAGAAGTGCTTGAATGTGAGACGCAAATGGTCAGAATCGAAATGATTCTACTCAGTTTTCCTGGTCAGGTAATCAATGAGGGGATTTTATTAGTGGCCCTCAACGGCGCCCACAAAATTTCCACAAAATTGTAACCGAAAAATCTTCATCTACTTAGTAGTTGCGTTCTCTAAAATAGATTAAACCGAAATCTGTTCCCACCCAATTAGCCTTAGGGCCTTCTCTCTGTTTGCATCGTCTGATAAAATCTTACAGGACCAAGCTTTCTTCCGAGATTTATGGCAAACTACGGAATAAGTTAGCCCTCCTTGTCTTTCTTCGACTCTTTGGTCAAATTCCAGCTAGAGATAAATAAAACTTTCAATCCACAAAGCTACGAATTGAGCAATATTTCTTTCCTCAGAGATACCGCAAATGAAAAATTTCCCCATTTGTAAATTCATGATCCACACCTACGGTGAACCTCACTACCCTTTCAAGTTCATGAGCCTTTGCCTTGTGATTAGTATCCTCAAGCCATTATTTTTGTCGGATTCTGCACTTAATTACCCAGGTTGCCTTCTTAAACTCACGGTGGTTTATCTGGCATTTGCTGCCAGTTAGGTAATACACGAAGCGACCTGCGATTGGCTTCTTTTCTTTATTAGCCTTAATCATATATATACACTGCAATAGCTTTCAGGCTGCCCCTTCTCTTCAGTACTCTCTCTTCCAGGGAAGCAGGTATTCACCAACATGTTGGTCAATTTTAAACAGCTAGCTGCGCGGCGGACAGCCGCTGCCGCATCACCAAGGGAAATTCCTGACTAAACCGGACCTGAAGATCCGTTGCTGGATTCCAACTCAAGAATGCAAAAATACTGTCTATGACCACGCTCAGCCTGACTGGACCGTGTGTGCCACCTTCTTTTATGTCCGCGCAATTAGTCCATGCTGGGCTCAGTCCTATCCACCACCATGGCCGGCGCACATCGGGCGAGAAGCTTTGCTAGAATGATGTGCGGGGGCAGATAGGTTGGCGCTCACATCTTAAAATGCTTTTAAATAAAGCTTCTACCATTAGAGTCATTGAGGCTAGCAACCTGTTAGTCACTTTAGGAGGTGCCCTTGGATGTGCCGGCCTCCTTCTGCTCATTCTCAATGATCCGCTTATCCCATGTTTTGAAACCACTCATCGAGGATGATTTACTCCTTTCTGAATTGTTTTGTTTGCTCGTCCCTGTGGTGAAACTTTGCCGCTCCTATGCAAGCATTTTCTTGGTTCCGTCCTCTCTATCACCCAGTATAAGAATTTTTTCTCTAATTTCTCTTCCACTGTTGCACCCGGCTGAAATTCGCACGGCCAAAGTGAATTTTGCTGAAGGATCCAGATCCCTAATCTGCCTAGGATGTCTACCGCATGAAAGATGACTTTTAAATGGATCCGTGGCTGAATGTTCTCGCGTATAGACGATATTAACATTTGGAGTTGGGGCGACTAAGTCGGGCGTTGTGTACAGGATGATTTTGCTTTCACAACAACTTAATAAAAGAGAACAGAAAAAAAACCCTGCCAAAACTACTCGTTACACTAGGCTTTAACGGTAGCGCCAAATATTTCCTCTCCCTGGTCGCCCCACCTGTATCGGTCGAGGGAAAGTACAGTGCGGCTGCCACGAGTACATCCTGTAAGTCATCACTGATACCATTGACACTAATCCACAGGCGTTTTTTCGGAAACCCGTGAAGTTCCCCGGATGCCATTTAGCTGGTCGCATGCGCTTCACAGCGAGTACCATGAAGCCTCCAACCTTGAGCGATCTTGTTTTTTAGTTCACTTTTGACGGATCTGAGGCGATGGGAGATGCTTCCGTAATAGTCTTTTCAAAAACATTAGTGAGATTTGATTCGCCAGCTCCCAACGACTAAGATGGGCACCCCAAATGTGATTCGTATCCCGATGCCCAAATTGGGTCGATGAAGGAGCAGATTGTTTGGTAAAACACCCTAGTCTTCTGCTTCCCCTGAGATCACGGGAACTAGCAGACCATTGCTGAATATTCCCTTGGCCTCAACCAAAAACGCACACAGCTTCTTGTCTTAAGATGACTGATGTCGTGCAATGTTTTTGGGTAGAACAGACTGAACCCTTCCTAATCTGTCGGTGGTGGGTAGAAATACCGACAAGGACCTCTTATTATTTCTAGACTGACAAGCCAATTTTGATCTCTCCGGTTTCACCAACGTACTAGACCATTTTGAGCATCTACGAAGTTCGATCCGTTATCGGAATGTGCGCAAAACGTAGGTGCCTCTGCGCAAGCACATCAGCTGTCGTTCTGTCCCCCTGTGGTTGCATATTTCATTCTCGCAGAAAGTAAGAAGGAAATGCTCTTTGGATTTAGAATTCAACTGCCCTGTGCTATTTCTCTTTGTATTCTTTCACCTTTATTTCTTTTTAATCATCTGGGGTGTTATTCGACTGGTCTAGATTGGTTTGCAATTTTTATCTAGTCACAATAACTCGCTAGATGTTTTTGAACATCAAGTTTTAAAGTCACAACTAACGGGCCATAGACAAAATTTTATCTGCACCTAGATTTTTACACTTTTGGCTCTGACTTGTCCTTAATTTATTCACTTTTAGATTAAATATAAAAGTCGCATCTCCCTGCCTATTCGTTTAAAGGAGGGAGTGCACCAAACGGCCTATCTGTGTATGCGTTTATTCACACGTTGCCGCAAATCTTGACAGAATCCTGCTGCTAATTTGAAGTTGACCCTAATTTTGTAGCACTTCTGGACACTTCCAGAATTATTACGGCCCCTGCCTGCGACATTTTCAGCTGAGCCTAGGCAAAGTAATCTGCGTACCCCTCCGCCCAGAAAGGCCCCTCTAACCACGATCCCTAATAACCTATGTACATTTGTTGGATATGCTGCAAAGGTACTGGAAATCTAAGGGGTACGAAGTGAAGTACAAAACAATGTTCGACGGACTGAAGATGTATCATTAAAACTGTTTCAGTTTGACAGCCCGATTGACCCATTCAGTGAATCCACTACAAACAATCCGACCACAACAAGACATGTTTGAATTTGTTAACTAACAAGCAATGCCTCTAATGACATGAACGATGTTTTATCTAGTGTACCAGACTACCTCCCATCTTTACTGGTAGAAGTTACCACCACCCTTGTGTTTGCTCTAGGCTCCAAAGGAGTCTTGCGAAAAACACCGCCCAAATTCGTTTCAGTGTCGTGATGAACTACCAGCTAAAGAAATTAAAAGCTACTGGGCCTTCTGTGAGAACTACGGGAGACAAAAAATATCAAGGTCTTCAATGATAAAATTGCCTTCAAGCTGGAGATACTGAGCTCTAAATATTTTCCTGTGACCTCCAAGACCGAAAGCATTTCGGCTTCCATGAACACATTTCTTGAGAAAGGTTAAATTCCGAAAAAGCAATCCCGAAAGGTCCCATTCAGAATCCTGCTGTCATAGCACGAAAAACTGACAACTTCGTGGGATAGACCAGGCAGCCACCTAGTTAACGCTGTGGGGAGAAATCGCAAAAAAAGTTGATCAACAGAACTGTAAACCTGCGCGTATAAACAACCTTCACAAATGACCTCTACCAAACGTGTCAACCTCAACATCACATTTAAACTTTACTTTAAGGAAACTGCTAATGAACTATTTGCGAATATACCCACCGATGGTGTTGACACATCTCTTCGAAATACTTCCGCTGAAAAACCAGTACACACAGCGGTAAAACCTATTTTGTTGCAGCCAATATCAGTATACCTAGGGGAAATGTTCGATTATTTACCAGTTCAGCTACCATTTGAAATTGTTTATTTGAATTTACCTGCTCCCGTAACCCATACCAGCAGCATAGAGGCATAACCACGCAGGTGATCGCCGTCTCCCCGATGCCTGGATATGTAATTCACCTTAGAATTCTGAACTATACCCATCCCAAGCGCGCCCATAAGCACCTTGCTGCCCTGCTTCCAAACAGTAGAGCGGCGTGGCTTCAAGCAGTTCAAACTCCCAGGCAAAGCATGCCAGCCACCTATCCAACTAACCATGCAACCCAGCTCATCAGCAGCTACTGCGATAGTCCAGCAAACCAACCGGCCTATAAACTGCTAGTGTCTGGAACCCCAGTCAACCTTTTTTGTTGTGATTCTTTGGTTTTGCGCTTGTTTTTTGTTCCCGACTTTGCCAGCAAATGGGCTGTCCCTCCTGATCTCTACTCCAGATGATGTGGATTGTACAGGTGTCTCGAAAACTGGATGTCCGCAGAGGAGCAGTATTTTGGCCCCTCGCATGGAGTTATGGGCAGGTTTTTTGCAGATCCGGTAATAGGTCTGCGGCATATCGATGCCTGCTGAAGAATGGAGTGCCTGAAAAGTGTGTCGGTCCTCAGCGTGATGCCGTCGTACCTCAGGTTGGTTTAGGGCTTTGTTGACAGCTTTCGCCGCCCTTCGTCGTCTCCAGTGGAGTATGGCAAGGTTGCCCTGTACCCTCATTTCTATTTGGGTTTTTCATGGAGAACGGCTGGACCGGAAGCAGACTTGATTTGCGACTCCAGCGTATTCAATGTTCAAAGTTATGTATTTGAAGTTATAAACTCTCATTGCACTACGGCGTATCATTTGTTCTTTGTTAATTTAGTCCTTGTCAAATTTATATTGTGTTATTATCCAGTCAGTAGCTAGGAGATTTTTGACCGCATCTTCAATCATTTGGTCTAGTTCTCACAGTCGGAGTGATGATATTCACGTGTTGAGATGGTCATTGCCAAAAACTGACTCTCACGTTCACATTTCGCCGGTCATCTATCTTGTCTGACATCGAGTAGTAATTCTGCTCTTTATTAGATGGCCTGACCTGTGCAGAAAACCATTTTATCTATGGATGCCCGTCTAAACTACCCTGACGCACTTGGGTCGGGCACGTGTTACTTAGACTGAAGAGTCCCGATTTCCCAGACCCTAAGAAGAATATTGGTTATGTTTCGAAATCATATATCATTTCTTATGTGTGCTTCCCGTGCCTGCCTGCCTGAACAGTAAGAAGCGGCGTGGCTTCAAGCAGTTACAAACTTCACATGGTCAAATGCATGGCCCAGTCCACTCTATCCAACTAACCATGCAACCCAGCTCATCAGCAGCTACTGCGATAGGTCCAGCAAACCAACCGGCCTATAAACTGCTAGTGTCTGGAACCCCCAGCAACAGTTTTCACAGTTTCGAGACAAGCAAACCCAGCGCCGAATAAGCCCTGCAAAAGTGAGGAAGTTTCAAAACCTTGCTTGAAATCACCCCGATTGGTTGGCCTAATAGCTCAGGCCTCTGCCATCCATCAATATCAACTTTTTCTAGTTGGCAATAAGATATCAACAACCATTCATCTTTGCAACCTGCCACCAACCACTTATACTTTGACTCGCCCACTGAGTCACTTTATTTAATTACACTCCTGCTGCATCCGTGCCATTTTCCTGGTCCCAAACCGTCACGCCTTGAACCCCACCGCCCTTACCTAAATAATTTTGTGGGACTTATTTCTGCCTTCCCCACGCTGTCTGGTGCCCACCGACTGCCCAAATTATGCCCCCTGATCTTTCATCTATGACGATTGTTCCACACGCAACCCTGTTGTTCAGCAAGGACCACAAATGCCTCAACTATTAAACGCGATTTTATTCATTATTGCATATTTCAAATATACCTTCCACGGAAACGGAAACATGCACGTACTTGGTAGCCATCTTATCCGAGAACAGCATGTAAACCACATCACCACCCCGCCAGATTGGCAGTCACGCATTGACAATTTCGTCAATCGCTCATCTTACATTACCCACCCATAATGATACTACATTCTTCTTGAGCCGGAACCATATCAACTATTTTCTTACCATTGCGAACTCTTTCCAACACCCTGTATTTATGCCCGTATGTGCCGTAATTTGAACGTTCGCCGGCCATTACATCCAGCTCGAACAGATTTACTGTCGACTACAACTCTGCATACTCCAAACTCCCGATGCACCTGTTAACTATCTGGTCCGTAAGGAACCCAACATCTGAAAATCACATGGCCTGAAGTTTGTGAGGAAATCTTTCTGCTCCTAATAAACATCCACTCTCACCCACATAATAGAGGAGAAAAGATTGTTGGCATCCAGCGGCTCTCATAATGGCATCACAGTAGGATAAGCCTGGTTAACCCGTCACAGCTGTGCTTTGGTTACTTTGGCGGATTGCAACTTGTAACCAAAGCATTAAGTGAAATCGCAGAGGGAGTTTTGCTGAACTGGGCCTGAGGTAAAACAAAGCTCTGGCATGATGTTTCTCATTCCTAACTGAGCAGTGCTCGATTTCAGCCCGAAACAGTTTGGCTTTGCACCTAACTTCCCGAGCTCTCATTTTACATAGGGTGTATGTACCGACCCCCGAATTCGAATACTTTTAATATTTCTCGTCTCATTCAAGTACTTCTTAACCCCTATGGTCTCCCTTCTAGCCATAAGTAGATTGTAGGTGACTTTAATTCTACCGAAACCCATTGATCTTCCCAATCGGCCCTACTGGCTCTGCTTGACTTTGTCCTCAAAAAGCAGGCTTATGGGTGGACTAGGCCTGTGACCACATTCTAAAGGCCCCATAATATATTACATCCAGGTTCACTCACCGTGTTCCCAGTGTTATAGTTAAATACTAAAATTATTAATGGGGGTTGGATATATGAAGGTCATGTGAGTGATAGATGGATAGAGTGTGTATATTTCTCGACGTCCGAGAGGCATACGCAAGTCAAGATCAAATACGTTCAACGATTGCACAGCGGAGGCACGGGAAACAAAAACCAGACATGGAGGTGCAATGCTTTTGTGCGCTCATGATTAGAACCCGCAATGTGATAGGCTAAGCGCGAGTTTTTGAGCTTTTAAATCAAAGCCAGGTATCCTTTGCCAAGACTTTTTAAGAGCGGAGTGTCAGTCGCGCCCTGCGAGTCAATCCATGTTTAAATGCATCAAAGGTGCGTATCGCGGGCGCAAA
>LUCM01007890.1:4212-56748 GCA_008360955.1 Fasciolopsis buskii | reverse complement strand
AAATGTGAGCTAACAGACTGAAAACCACCTACTACACTATTTGACAATGAACCGTTGCGACTATCGGGCTTGTTATCGGTGGTGACACTATGGGTAGGCAGAGAGGGCAAAGAGGTCGGGTTGGAGACAGAAGAGACAGACTGAATAAAAGAGGGAACCAGGGACATCAAACTTGTGAATAGATCTCGTTTTATCCTCCGTAGATAACCGGTAATGTGTCATGGCTGGGATGCACATATGGTGGCTAGAATAAAATAAAAGTAAGGTCTCTCACCTATCTGTTGGTCAGATAACATCAAAACCAACAGCTTATTAGTGAAAAGAATCCCCAATTCTCGTTGAATATAATAAATACCAATTCAAGAACTTGTTTCTTTAAGCCGTTACACACTGTCGCGGAAATGGTTCATTTGACGTTTGCTTTATAGGTTTCCGAAATACCTGTAAATTCAGCCCGAGTAGAGAACTGTCGGAGCCAAAAAAACAATAATAATCGAATTTATTGGTTTAATAGACCAATAAGAAGCACACCCGTCGCATAAATTAAAAAAGGCATCTCACAAATAGCAATTATCTTCTTAACCTAGGATCACGAACAATTTCAATGAATTAGATTATATTTCTATGATTCTGACACTAACATGAATTGCATTCACCTGAGTTGAAACAGGCTTTATCCTGTCGCCCGCAAGACCCAGTAAATCATTGCACTATCCTGACGACTGCTTGTTCTAATGACAATATTGTCAAGGTTAGCATTGCCTGGTTTGCTCACGAATTGACATATTTCACCGCGCGAAATAAGAAGGAAGTTTAAAGCACATCTTTTAGCTTGTCCCTACGACTTAGTCCATTCCAACATATTCGAACAGCCACCTCAGAAAATCTCGATTAAAGAGCACCATAGTTAAAACATGCAAGCCGTTATGACTAGATTTCAGAGACTTCCTACACATCTCGACATCCAACCAATAAATGATGGTAGCAGTGACATGGTCCTCCATGAACAGCTTCAAAGCGCAAGTGAGTGGCAAAGTCAGATCTACCTGTTTTTTTTACCTGCATCGTAGTTTAAGTATTCCTTTGGATCTGCATCAAGAAATTGGCCTTAAAACCCAGAAAAAACCGTTCCAAGTGGCCAACGCGTTCGAAATTTTATCAATGCTTAGGGGGTCTCCAACTGGCGCCGATGAACGGAAAAACGAAGTCTTAGCAGTTCTTAGAATCCCAGTCACATTAGACCATATAATCCATTCATATTCGAAGGACGGTGCAACCAGCGAGTCTGCCTTCAATGATGACCTAAAGTAACAATTTTCTTTAACAAACGTCAGACCAAATATTCTGCAGTGCAACTGAAATAGCTCAGCATTTGATGACATGCATCACGCATAAGTGTAGTGGGAAGGGCATGTTCCATAGCCTATAAGGGGCACATTGAAATGGCAAAGCAATCGGGGAAAAATCGATGAAAATACAAATGATCTAGAAACACGGACTTCCACTGAACCCCTCTCTGATGCATCGGATCTCGCTAGAACAATGACTTTAGTCGAAAACTCTAGTCGATCTCCTGCTTAGCGGCTGAACTCCCTACCAGTGTTCGTTCACTATTCCCATGAGTTACACGATTACAAAGAATTCCATACTACATCGGTCGTCGCTCAGGATAATTCGGACCACACTGCCCATTTTATTGAGCGAAATGGGTAGTGACATGCATGCTTCTACTCAGATTTTTCTCCCTTTCATTCACCTTGTGTCTTCTGCCCCTAACCGTTTCACTTTGCCCATCTGGCTGCCCATAATATTCCCATTGAAAATATACCTGATACTTGCACTCCTTATTTTTTTCATATTATTATTATTAAATCTAGCTGTCTACTGGTTTGTTCAGTCTATTCTGTCGCGCATTTTGTAGTGTTAATTTCGTAGATGGAATTGTTTTGATTTTACAAACTAAATCAATCTTCCGACTTTGTGTGGTGGCGTTTCAGAGCATTATTCTCTCGGAATTATGTGTTATAAAGAAATATCTGATCTGCAAGTTCTCAACGAACCGCCACAACGCGGTTATCTCTCATCTAATCATTTTTCTTTTTGTTGCCACGTGTCTGAACTGAGTTCGGAGTGTATCGGGAAATGGATCTGTTAACTGTTAGGATCATTCATTACCAAGTGCATTCCTCGCTAAGTTCGATCCCAGTGCGCACCGTTAGAGTTCTTGGTTCGTCCGATGGTTTTTGCGCACGATAGCCAAAACAGACAAACATTCTAAGGCTTACCGTTGATAGCTAATTAGTTGCAGCGAAAACCGCCGCAAATACGCGAACCGGTACCATCTACCGTTCTGCACAGAACTGCGCCAACAATAAACTGCTGCGATATGATCGATTTGGCTGAGATAACCTATGTATTTGAAGCCCCATGAAGCCGCGGCACGAGCTGTGTCGGAAATTCGTGCTAGACAATGAATAAACGAGTAGCTGTACAAAATTGGAGAAGTCTATCCCCAGTATGTGCATGCTGAACAGCTATGGTAAGTTGTAACGAGCACCTAAACAAGTTTCTGATGCACTAAGGTTTCCAACTTGTGCATTCAAATCATGTGCTACTACTGTAATCATATGGTACGCGAACGACTTTCATAACCGGAATCCATTCCCGAAAAGGGGGCTTCAGCCTTGTCAGTCAGAATTATCCCTGAACGTGTCACGTTGGTCCGCAGTGCGAGCCGCCCCGTCTTATGATGTGCGCAGTTAAACTACACTTCTCGAATCTTGAATTTGTTTCACTGATGAAGCTGAGGTCAATAAACGTTAAGCACGTCTGTTGACCGGTCTCCATTGAAGGAGCCCAGATTCAGAGACTGGCGAAGCCTGAAAGAAACATGAGCGATCGGAGGGAAAATCATTTACTAAACGTCTTGACGATGAGCCGTTATAGGTATCAGGTATATTTTCAATGGGAATATTATGGGCAGCCAGATGGGCAAAGTGAAACGGTTAGGGGCAGAAGACACAAGGTAAATGAAAGGGAGAAAAATCTGAGTAGAAGCATACATGTCACTACCCATTTCGCTCAATAAAATGGGCAGTGTGGTCCGAATTATCCTGAGCGACGACCGATGTAGTATGGAATTCTTTGTAATCGTGTAACTCATGGGAATAGTGAACGAACACTGGTAGGGAGTTCAGCCGCTAAGCAGGAGAACGACTAGAGTTTTCGTCTAAAGTCATTGTTCTAGCGAGAATCCGCGCTCAAGGCAATGGGTGGTAGCCATTTCAAACTGCCCCTTAACCTGGAGCACCGACAGACTACTTCGTCAAGCCTCTGTCCGTTGACCAGGCTTGAGAACAGGTCATCCTATGAGGCTCGCGGGGTCACTGGGGCGCGCAGACTGCCATATCACGTCGAGGTACAGACACCTTGTTGCTTTTGCAACCATCGCTGCGCATAATCTGAATAGAAGGGAACCACTTGTTCACCACACAATTCAACGTACGCATATGAAAAGTCAAATATTCGATGACGAATGAATGACCCCGGGCACTTTACTGTTCACTTATCTTCGAAAGACAAACCCGCAGCAACGGACGCTGACAAATTAGCAGTGTCGCTAACATCATACTATTTACAAAAAACTGCATACGTCCTGTCGATATTTCGACACAATTCTTAGATCACTCGGTCTGATTAGTTGTGGTCAGTACCCCTTCAGTCTTGAAACGACGTCGACCCATGCGCAGTAAGCGAGGCAAACCAAAAAGTAGCAGAATGACCAGTAAGAGGCTGAAGTTGAACAGTATTTTCTCTCAAACCTACTTCTGGCCACCAGTAACGTAAGAAGCTAAAGGAGGTTTCAAGACTGATCCAGCAGACTGTTTCTACCAATATTATCCAATAGCGGGATTTGCCTAGGGCATATTAAACAGACCCGCTTAGAAGCGATAAGAGGCCAACGCCAAAATAGACGTACACACAGCTAAAATAGACAAAGGATCAAATGTAGCACTCAATGAACGTGCACATTACATCGGGCAAATGGATCTAATCTCGTGGGATGCTTCTATATCGGTAACGGTAAACAAAATAATATAAAAAAGATGGCAGACAAGAAGATATCTGCCTTATTCAAAACGCTAAAAGAGGTTTTATTTCAAAAGCGATAGACGACCAAATACAGATAACAAGAAGTTGTATTCTATGGTTGCATGGTTTACCAAAAATGCGTACAGCGCATCTTCTACTGAAAAAAATATTGGGTATGAGTGTCTCATCCAATCATCACATGGCAGCTGATTTGTATATTTACAAGGCTTAACACTCAACTCAGACGCAGACCTTGAAGCATTCAATTTCGCACTGGTGGACACATTTAGCGCACGTTGCAGAGCAGAAACAAGAATTAATAGCCCGGTCACTAACAGACACTGAGGAAGTAAAAAAAACTATGCGTAACCAAAACTTCATATTAAGTCGCAGTGATAAGGATGCAAGAATCGCGATTATGAACCGAAAAGAATACATCGAAAACTTGCTAGTCATCGTAACGGGTACAAACAAATTTATTACAACTCCAAACGAATCATTGTGAAAGGTAAATCATAATTATTTTAAAGAAGCTTAAGTGAGACGGCTGGACAGAAAACGAGCTATTCGAGCGACAGAGACCGACAGGTTTTGGCATTCTCAGGCTATATAGTTTGCCGAAAATCCCCATACACCCCATTCTGTCAATGACAAATTCTTCGTACCATGCTGTCTCCAGATGGTTGGTACAGCTTTCAGAGCCTTTACGTAAGCAAGTTTTCGTACATTGTCAAAGATTAATTCAACTCTATGGATCCCACAACAGATATGACTGTACCAAACAAGGTGGCACTCTCAGTGGATGTAGCGTCAGTCTTCATGGCAATGAATGGGACAAATCAGTTAAAAGAAACCATCGACAGCTTTGTTGATGATGTGCCCTGTCCGTGACTCAAATCGCAACGTGGGAGGACTATTACAGCAGTTGAATGCTGCTCACAGCTCCAAACAGTTCATAGCGGAAGTGAAAGTAAGTAATGATATTTCGTTCCTAGATTTTTCACTAAACAGAAAAGGAAAACGATGTGTCCAAAGTTCCATATACACAAGGAAGACATGGACTATTCAGCACACAGGTAAATGCTTAGATTCAAGAGCGATGAAAAACTATGCATGAGAGACTACAGACTGAGTTCAACATCCAAAATGTTCTCCGAAGCAATGTGTACCCAGAAAACTTCATCAAGAACAATAAGATGGTGGGAAAGCTAGTAAACGTGAGATATTCAAGGCCAAAAGGAAATGGTTAATTATTTGCCTCTCTTTAAAAAGTGATTATTCATCAGAAATTGTCACTAAACTTTTCAATGCAGCGATACGATCCACCTTGAATGCCACAAAACGACGTTGTTCATTCAAGCGGTCATCTTTGGTAACCATACAGAATAAGGACAAATTACCTATGCTTCCCCCCTATAGTAGTATATTCATTCTGGTTCGTTTGTGGTGCAGTTTGTGTCCGTCGAAGGGCTGGGCAATTATCCATTCGTATGAAGGAACACCACCCACGGTGGCTGGATCAGGGAAGATCATGGACGATACCTAGCGCCGACTTAGCACACCTCGTAGAGTGCAATGCTAAGCTTACAAATTGCGAAAACAACAGTTCGCCTGTTTTGTGTTTTTCAAATTACTAGAAACAGTTCGTAGCAGCACCTCGCTTTTCAGTTTGAAAGACAGTTAAAACTGTCGATCAAATGCAAAATCGAAACGCCTCCTTTTGACGTGACCAATTACAAATGTCCCTCTACTAGAAACTATTACATACCAATGTGAACTTATCGAGACCAATGGTATAACTGTTGATATTACATTAACATATTTGAAAGAGCTACTATTGAGATGCATCATGAACGTCCAGTTTACTTTCGACGGAGAATAGGATCACTATGGGATCCCTTCTGAGTCCTCTGTTAACCAAGATACTAGTTGTCAAATTAGAAAATATTGTGCTTCGAAAAACAATAAACAAGTTGTTGCCAACGGATTCGTCAACCAGCTGGCGGGAGACACTGAAGGATACGGCAGCGAACCGTGAACAGTGGTGGTCGTGTTGTCACTCGCCGTCGAATCAGAATGACTGAGGTCATGTGAGTTTGTAGTCAAAATGTATTCTGTGTCGGCTACTGCGGAATTCTTTTCTTCTCCTACTCCTTCGGGTCGATCTCCTGCCCGCACCGTAGATACAGTCTTTTAGTAACGTGTAACAGTGTGAGAAAGGTAGTGATCAGTAGGGCTTGCTCCGTTATATGACGCTGAACGATGATGATAGTCCTGCTCTACTGTCGTTATGTAGGCGTCATTTTCGCACTGAGTGATGAAAAACTCTAATTAGACTCAATAGTGGGAGAGTTTAATCAAGCACATAATAACATCAGTTCTCACCAGACAGGGTCATAAACAACCAAGCCGTGCAACTAACCATAAACCGACTTGAACAGGTCAGCATATCACAATTCTAGTTTCGTCCCGAAGAGACGCAACCCAAATCTGTTCCTGTTTCTTATTGCTCGTGCCAGAAACACTTGCTCGAATGGCAACCTTTCTTCTGAACTGAAGCTATTCAAGCAGGTGCTTCCGATAAATGACTGTCCAGAGAGGTTCATTCAAAAGAATCCGCTGAAGAAAATCAATAGGTCGTTTAGTATCGACTGCTGAACAGCACGATGTGCGTCTATGCCCGCGGTTAAGGGAAACCATTGTAACGAATAAGAAGAATGGAAAATATGATTCTCCGAACATTTCTTGCGGCCGAATTATACACATAAGTAACTAGCCGGTTCATCTTTTCCATGGACCCGAGGGGTACATTCTGTCTCTAAATATTCTATGATCATTTATTCTTTCCTTTGGCCATGTTCGGCAATCTACGTAGGTAGAATCACAAGGCAGCCATTTGAAAGAACCGGGGAACAGAAGACAGCCTATTTAAGCAACAGTGTTACTGTCGCACATTTGGCAGACACAGCCCATCAAATGGGTGTTGAAGCCATCAGAGTGATGTACAAAATATCGCCGAACCTATCAAGGGTTTTCGTACACAGCGCCTAAGTACATCAGAAGCCGTGTCTATAAGGTTACTCAACTAACGCCTATGTTCTCAAAAATGATTCGTCAAGTCTCACCTAACATGGCCCTGAGATGACATTATTTCATAAGAGGAAGATAACCACGTCCCGTGACCCATCGACCTAAAACAGGAATTGACTAATCCTATCTACTCACAACAGATATCCAGTTTTCCTTCCTTCCCCCTTATTCTTTTCTAAGGCAATCGCTGACATGCCTTATCTCCTGATTATTTTAATCAATGTCTGTCTTTGCATATTCAGGCATTACCTTATGCTCATTTCCTTATGCATATAGCTGGATTCCTCAGTTATCGAAAAACAAGATCGTTTCCGTGCTGCTTCGTTCTGCACATCAGAACATTCTGAAGTCGATGAAGTTTGGTCCTTCACAAGTTGTTAATGCAAAGCTGGATGAACAGATGAGGTGTAGGGGTGGTGTGCTAAGGAATTAACCATCTGAAAGATACTTGATAAATGATGACGCATTGAATAAGATTTGGAAAATCCTCTCGCATCATCGAACTATTCGGCATGTCCCGTGTAGCTGCAACATTTTTAACGAACCAATTTATAAAGGACTGCAAAATCAAACTGATTTCTCCGTTAGTCCATTTTTGCATCATCCATTTTGTGAAAATAAACTCAAAAAACTTGCTTATCTAAGACTATTCCGAAACTCCTTGAGCTGCCTGCCGCGCAACGGGGTCAAGGTAAGGAACAATTGGTCGTGACTAAAGAACTGCAAACTGCGGCAAAATACCGAATTTGTTTAGTTTGACGAGAAAAGCGCAGATACCTGGTACTAACACATTTGATGACACTGCCACGTGAATCCAATGTACTCAGTGCCTGTACTGTCGCTTCAAACAACATAGACGGCAGCAGTGTTACTTGGAGGAAAAGTAATATAGAACCACGTGTCAGCATTCAGCGTTCCATGTTTTCTTGCTCACTTGCTCAATTACTGAAATTCTGTTCACGAGGCTTCTTTTCCTAAACTTACCCGGTCTAAAAGTCCCTCTCCAACTCGGGGGACGCCGCCTCGGTACACTCCTCATCTGATGACTTTTCAAAGACAAATGTGGAATGTAGTCAAACACGTGTCAAGTCTTGCTTATCCACTTGCCTCGCTTCCCACACATCATTTCAAAATCACCATCCATAGACGTAAATTCGCTACTTTCAATATTTTGCATGTCCTGGCATTACCTACCACTTGTTATTTACAACCGCACTGATGTACTTGTTTAAGACAGAGGAAGAGCTTTGTCGCCAGTTTTATTCCCTTGGCCTCAATGGGAAAGTTCGTATGAATATATGAAATTCACTATCTAATAAAGTATCGAGAACCATGAACAGGCATGAAATTTCCAACACATCAACCGTCTCATTAAACCCTATGCCTCACCCACACAGATACACGTGCATACTCTGACGCACACACGACCCACTTTGCACGTCGCCCAAGTCACCGGAATTTTTTTAAATGTATTCAAAGCGAATTGATGTACGAAACATCATAATTTGTGCCTGAGCACCCTAATCACAGCATGACGTTCGCACGTTGTTTGTAAATGCCATGCGTGGGTGAGCGTGAATGGCGCGTGGGCAGATGCCGATTGAGCTAATTAAGGTATGCAGCCCTCTTACTCATGCACAGCCTAACGTGCTGTAACTCAGCAGGCGATGAGCACAAAATGAAACATGAACCCTACCAGCGTACATAAGTACGAGTGCTCAAAACTGGTTTTTCACACGACTACATAGGTAATGTCGAATTCTGCCAACGTGCATCAGTAGCGACCGATAACACAACAGAGTCGCATCACGAATGAAAACCATACTTCCTGGTTTTGACCAAACGGGCTTTGAATATGCAAGCATCGATGGATAAAAAGTAAATTCCATAAGAGTACAGTGGGGTAGCTCTTACTCATCTTTGCAAATGCATAATCAAAGTGAAAACAGAGCTCATACGGATCTCCGCTTTGAACAAAGTTTGGAAGTTGTATGAAGCAATTCAGGATATGAGTCATTAGTGTTGTGTTGTTTGACAGAACTCTGAGCTAAAAAACTCTATGCCACGCTTGTGGTCTGAGTGTGATGGAAGAGGCATAATCCACGACTATTTCTGCCCACTACACAAGAGAAGGGAGAAAATGGCAACCGTGAAGCTTAAACTTGGAGCAGCATATAAACAAATGAGGCTTCAATAGATCGGGCGCGGTAACGAACAGACTAAAAGCTGGCGTAACATTGGAGCAGGCAAGAAAAGGAAAGCAGGAAAACACATTCAACCATGAAGATCAGAATCAAGATCCCTTCTGGGTTCGTCCGCCCTAGCCAGAACTCGTGTTAAGTATGGGTATTAGAAGTGGGATTAACAGTAGTTCGACAGAATCAATCTAAACGTTGAACGAGTGACGGATCTGAACCACAGGAAAACTGAACATTATGTAAAGGATGAGCGGGGTCTGTAAGAATTTTGTAGAAAATCTTTCGTAGGCATTGATTTGCAGGCTGCATACTTTGTTGATAAGCGCTTCAACTGTAACAGAACCGCCTAGTGTGGAGTGTTTCCGAACCCTTAAGTATGTCCAGAATGACATCTGGAAAACAACACAGTAAGATCGGAAGCATAAAAGAAGCCAGGGCAGCTAGCTTAGTATCAAAATGTCTTGCTTTATGCAATTGAAAAGTCAACAGACATAATCGTCAAAAACATGGAACATCATTGAAACACCAGGATCTTCAGAGATTCAACTCTGGGAACAAGGACCGCGTCAACGACCAAATACACAGAGGGTAAAGGACACTCAAAGTAGTTAGGTTTATAACAGCGAAGACCGAATCCAGGAGAAAAGTTCAGGATCTAAAAACCTATCAGAGAAAGGTAAGATGTTTGACTGATTGCAAAGTGATTAGCACGGTGCATCACTGCCAACGTGTTTAAGGCGTGCATGTAGTACAAGGGGAGAAATCATCAAGATAACTAGTAAAAAGATATGGAGCAAGGAAATCACCTTCAAAAGCACGGGAATTTGTTATTTACGGAATCAAATAAGTTCAGAAAAAAATCTTTCAACCATAGCAATGTAGAAATGGGACAGCTTATGAGGAGGGAGAGAGCGAGGGTGTAAAAGAAAACAGTCTTCTACATTGGAAAATGTTGATGGGGAAACAAGTTTTATCTGTAACCTTAGTTTATTTCGCATTGACAAGTGACGGGTGTTTACAACGAGAATAAACCAGAACGTATAAGAACATCATGGAGCAGACTGATATCGTTTTGTCTTCGACTCAAAAGTCGCACCCGCAAAGCAGCGGGACGTTAACGTAATACGGGAACTCTGAGTATGAGGATACTTATCACTACCTATCCCGCTCGATGCAGTGGACAGCGCACTCCTAGTTATCTTACATGGCGACCAATACAAAAGTAAATTTATCGTATGCATGATTGACGAAGGTTCGTAGATAGGTAATGCCATGGGGTACATCCGCTAAGAAAGAGGACGATTGGTTTTAACAAAAACCTGTTCACAAGGCAGCGGAGAGTGGCTCAATGGAAGGTCAGCTTCTTGGGTCAATCATTCTCCCACCCAATGTTCTGATTGTCTTGCCATTTCAAAGTGACCTTCGACCTGAAGGACTGCGAGACTACCTTATCAGACCTCTACTCACTGACCTTCCAGATATGACCGGATCTTCGGCTTGAGATAATCCATCCTGCATAGCTCGTTGGGTCACGGAGGCACACACTGTCACACCACGCCATCACGACGGTATTCTTCCTAGGATGAACTGTAATTTCGAATAGCTGCATGCAGGATGAGTTAACACCCTAGGCAGAAAACGCCAGCTTACCTAATTTGAGAATCATATCTTTAGCTTATTTGTAGCTGCTTATTCAATTGCCTATTGCTGACGTTGGATCTTAATCGTTTGGGAAAATGAAAAACAAGCTAATGTGAGAAATCAAAAAGAATGTGGGGGATTGACTCACAATTAGACAAGAGCCCAACAAACGCGTCTGTCCTTCAAAAACATCATCAACGCATTCCCTGAGTAAAGTCATTATGTTGTATAATTCAGAAGCCTGACTGAACACAGACTGAGCAGCCGTAACCGCGTGGTACAGATTACCAGCCGCAATTGCAAGTTCACAGGAACCAGCCACTCCAGTAAAAGCCGACTCTGCAGCCAACGCCAACTGAGCCATTTCATCAACCAGCGAGTCTCCAAAGACACGAACCACAATGCCCAGATGCTCGACAGACGCGCGGATGAACAACTGAAGTTCTTTGGCGTGTTCCGTATAATCGGCTGATTGTCGATGAAGAAACGGAAGCGTCTGACAAACGGAGAACTTGGGCATTTTGGGAGTGCCAAACAATGTACATACATGCTAAAGGGAGAATAGGGTGTCAGAAAAGAGCCACGAGTGAGAGGTGTGAAAACAATGCAGTTGAGGTATCAGTTTCACAGTTAAAACTGTGAAATACATTACATTAAAATATTCACACACAGCACCCAAAAAGGCCTTCCCCCCCCCATTAGGGCCCCGAGTTCCGGCCAGGATTCAGAAAACAACTGCTTGCTACTGGGGATATCCCTGGTTTGCAGACAAGGAAACCATCATCATTTCAGTGTTTAGTCCTGAATAAGATGAGCCCAGGCTAACTGAACAGGCAGCAGCCGACAAACAACGATTACGTCGAGGGCGCGAAGAGTTTTCGCGTGGAAAACGTCCTCCTTAAAAAACACTAAAAGAGTCCACTGGTGCCACTGTGGATGCGGTGAGCGCGGCCCCCAAACAAAATAAAGCCCTTTATTCTTGTCGTATTCTCCTTGCCCAATGAGGAATTCCAGAACACGCACACGAACCACCCAACTGGCCACCGGCTGGTTCGGAACTACTTTGCTGTCTTCCGGATAGAGCTTGAATTCACAGTAGTTAGAGGCGCAGACTTACTCAGGACTGGGTGACGTAGTGGGGCAGCAGCCCATGGAAGAACCAATTTTGACGACAGGCGATCAATGCTTTGAAGTTTAGAAAAGTTGATACATGCGATGAATTCTAAACAGACATCTGCTTTCTCTTCATTTCCTTTTGGAATGTTTTCGTGTTTTTCATCATGATTTCAAAGGCAAAAATCTAAACAGATAAAACGAAAATTATTTAATGGGGCTCTGGATTTTTGTTCCTCCAGATTCGTCCACAATCAGTCAGCCAGATGAACAACCGTGATTATGAAGTGGTTAGATCCCCCTTAAAGGTGCCAGCCGCAGTATACTGAGCAAGCAGGTGTACAGCTTCTCCTCATGTGATTTGGACCAGTTGCATTCAGTGTCGCACGCAAATATGTCATCTTATATGAACGGACCGATTATATTCTGTTGTCTGACAGCTAGCAATAGCCACAATTTCGCAACGAGCTTAAGACATCCTACGCTACATAGGTGGGACCACTGGTATTCAATTTGTGACTTCTTCGTCTCAGTACTTTCTACTGAAAGACGATCTGGCGCCGTAGCAAAAAAAGCACCAGTTCAGGAAAAAGCGTCCGACATGTCGATATAATATTGAAAGCAGGAAGATCCATGCACTATATAACTGCAACACTGAAGGTCGACAGAAGGAGTTCCAAAAGATGGAACCGAAGGAAAGAAAGCAACAAATATTGTTGGATTCCTCCAGAGGTGGATGACGAAGGAAAAATTCTAGAGGGGAATGCTTAACTTGCGAGACAAATCACTGATTCCCAAGTCGACTACCCACGTCCTATCGATCAAGAATCGTTCAGGAATGCTGATGAGATGAATGATTATAATGTGTGTGGTTTAAACTAGTCTTAGAGAAAAATGATTTGAACAGTTGGTAAGAAACGGCGGCAGCAGTTGGTGCTCCGTATTCGATTGTCCAAATCACGTATAGTTGTGCAACTAAAAACAATAAACGAAATGGGCCCTTTCCAGAAAGCCCTTTTTGAAGTAAATTATATATTAAAATAAATAATTAAAAATAGTGAACAATTATATATATATATATATATATATATATATATATAAATTCCGTGTGCAAATTTAGTGTCATCGGAACAATAGTAAAAAACGAATACAATGAGAAACAAAAAACAATCATATGTATATGGTTCGCCATACATGCTAGCTCGTCTAGACTTTTTATGGCACTTTGTATGAGTGTAGTAGTGTGTCCCAAAGGCCTTACACACGGGGAATGGAGGACAGGCAATAAGGACCGACAAAATTGAAGCGGCACAGAACTGCGTAAGGTTTCATTAGGTCAGGTGTGCTAAGGAGCCAGGCAACAGTGAATTAACAGCCCTCCCTTTTTGCTTCATTGATAGTCCAACGAACCCATAGTTCCTCTGTGGGCATTGCACCTCTTACCTTCCAAAAGAAAGCAGAATCTTTTCATAATCCAAAAAGTGATTTACAGCGAAAGGAGTGAACACCGTAGTTTATGAAGGCACTAACTCCAACAATCGGGTCACCTACGCCACGCCACCATGTCACCAATAGCAATTTTATAGAAAGAATGTTTGTTAGGCGAGAAATCATGACAACCTTGACATTGCCACCGCATGTCCGCGCACTTTCAATCGGTGGGCATGACCTCGTCTTAATGGAGCATACACCTCTGTCCATTGCGTACATCGAAGATATGACCTTTAGCAAAGCAGTGAGAAAAACTAGAGAAAAATTATTGGTTGAATGGAAGATATCGCGAACGATGAACCGATTTTTTTCATAAAGCGGAGTAACATTTAGTCGCTTCTCCCACTATACGCTTAATGAGCCGGAAAAATGCCACAACTGAATAATTCCGGTTCAGCTTCGTAATGCACGAAATGAAGGAGGATGCTTTAGGAGGACTCCATGGGGCAGGAATCGAACTGTGAAATGGAGGGAAGCTGTGTGACCTAGATTACGCACACGAAGGTGCGTGCCTCTTCCAACCCGCGGAAAATGTGCAACCAACACCAGATAGACCCTCGAGATAGGCTACACGGTTTGGCGTGGGCTATTACAAAACTGAACGACACGGAAGATGCTTTAGGAGGTCTCCACGGTGCAGGAATCAAATAGGGGTTGGAGGAAACCTGTGATTTAGATAACGCAGCTGACGTCGTGTGCCTGTTCGATTCTGTGGATCATGCACAGCGCGCACTAGATTGACTCTCGAGGTCTGTAGCTCGGTTCGAGATGTGTCTTGTACCTTCGAAGTGTAAAGTGGTGTTACAGGACTGGTCGGCGGTAGTGCCGAACCTGATACTAGATGGAGAGGAACTAACGGTTTCGGACCGTTTCACTTACCTTGATAGCTGCGTGTCGAACGATGTTACCTCGGCAGTGGAGAGAAACAGATGCATATGAAAGGCTCAAGGGGCTTACGCTAGACTGAATCACTTATGGTGTTGGCCTGATATTTCATTGAAGTTGAAAGGTTGCTTGTAGTGTGCCGCAACGCGCTCAGTTCTGTTGTACGGTTGTGAGACACGGAGTATGCGTGATGATGTTGTATATGTTCGTCGATTGGATGTTTTCCACTACCGATGTCTGCGTAGTATGGCTAGGATTGGATGGAGTGACCGGGTGAGTAATGTTGAAGTGAAGAATTTAGTACTACGTGCCAATTCCGAGAATTGCTTATTTCAGCGTATGAAACTTAGTAGACTACGCTGGTTGGGTTACGTGTTGCGTATGGCGAACAGCCGTCCACCATATCGTGCCCTATTTTGTGTCCCTCCCAAGGAATGGAAGAAGCCATGTGGTGGTCTGCAAATGATGTGACAACGTGGGATGAGAAAATGCACGGCGAACTTAGGTAAAGTAGGTGTCTCGCGTCTTCGTGGTCGGGGTCCGAAAGAATCGTGAACAGTGGCGATCGTGTTGTGACTTTCTATTGAATCAGAATGATAGAAAGAGTGCTTTTGTACAGTAAGACTGTGTCCGTGTGTTGGCTGCGGCCGCATCTTATATTTTCCCTTCTGTATGGATCCACTCCTTGTTGGCCTTGTATGTTCACTCCTTTTACAGAAAAATGTAACGTTGGGGGAAAGGTAGCTGAACGCTGAACGATGATGATGATGACTCCCGCCATATGCCACCAAAAGTTAGGAAAACCGATGCAATAACACCGACAGTCTCAGGTTATCTTCCGTCAGAAATAGCCGTTTTTTAACTGGATTGAATGGACGCATTAAAGGAAGTAGTGTATCCTCGGCCTTTGGATATTTCCTCAGATCGTGATTATTTCCATAACCCAGGAAGCCTGAACTGGAACTCAAATCGTCAGTTAAGGAATTGAATGAGAACGTGCAACCGGGCTAGGTGCAAACTAACATCAGAACGTACCGAGGTGTGATATGAAGCAACAGGCACGACTAACGATAATCTCTGATTGATTCGCATCACCAATAGCCACCGGTAATGTGGTCAGTTTTTGCTCCGCGCTGTGAAGATTAAGATGGACGCTGAGTAAACTGAGTCCGCCTTTTGAGCCAAAAAATCACACGTCAAGACCTTCTTCGATCAGAAAATGGCTTAACCAAGTGCCCGTCATTATCAATCTGATTCGCCAGAAAGGCATCTGAACTGCGTACATTCTGCTCTACTCCCCTCAAATAGCTAACTTTCACGGTTACATCATGAACAACAGCAAAGTCAATCAAATTATGTCTGGATTCAGGACAACCCTCTTTAATTAGTGAGCATGTAGAGAAGATGAAAAATTGACGCTTCACCGGACTGTCGCTGGTCGCAGCCAACTGAAGTGTATGCGTCCTACCCTTACAGTACGATTAAGATAAAACAAATGCAACGAACAACACCTTGAGTTATACCTAAGAAAAAATAATCAATAGTAAAATTATTTGCGGAGGGCGCTAAAGCTAACTGAGCGAATAACCACTCGAGGCTGCCTGCACCGCATAAGAGTCCTAACTAAAGCCGTCGATTCAATAATGTGACCTACAATGCAAAAAGGTTCCACGCAACACGGGAAGCTAACCGAAGGGGCTTTGAAGGAGCTTTTCGGACCTATCGAGCAAAGCCGTTGTCATTTATACATTTTGCCTTCATTAGTTTTGCAATAACGTATCCGCTTCTTTACCGCATGCACCTTCTGCAGGAAATCGAACGACACGAGGCAATGTACTACGGTCTGTGAGGTGACAAGTTTACATGGATGATGCCTCTTCCATGAGGTCCAGTAAATATCAGCTTCGTAAGTTTTAGAAACCGTAAAAAGAACAAAGAGCAGCAAAACCGAATTTCAACTTTGGCATTAGCTGACAACGAAACAATCTGTGAAGCTGACGGTGCGACCTTCCACAATAACCAGCAACGTTTTGTACACTGAGCGGAACACTCTCAGACACAATCCAGTTGGCCCGCAGCATCAGCGCCCCCAACAGCTATTCCGGCAAGCGTCCGGTAGCCTGTTAAAACAGATCCACAACCGGAGGCAGGGATCTTCGGGTAAATCCAAGCCTTAGGACGTGCAAAGGCGCCAGGTTCCGGCGGGATATTTCCAGCTCTATTTAAAGATGGTTCATGTAGAAGAACCACAAGTTTTGTTCTTAAATGTCTAGCACTCTGAAAGTCCCCTCCGTGGAGGAGGGAAGAAAGACAGAATCAGCCGTCGACCCCTTGTTCAAAACGGTCATGCGCAATGACTATATCAGCATCAACATTATCATTCAGCGTCAAACAGCAAGGTAAATCCAACTGACCGCTACCTTTCCCCCAACGTTACATTTTTCTGTAAAAGGAGTGAACATACAAGGCCAACAAGGAGTGGATCCATACAGAAGGGAAAATATAAGATGCGGCCGCAGCCAACACACGGACACAGTCTTACTGTACAAAAGCACTCTTTCTATCATTCTGATTCAATAGAAAGTCACAACACGATCGCCACTGTTCACGATTCTTTCGGACCCCGACCACGAAGACGCGAGACACCTACTTTACCTAAGTTCGCCGTGCATTTTCTCATCCCACGTTGTCACATCATTTGCAGACCACCACATGGCTTCTTCCATTCCTTGGGAGGGACACAAAATAGGGCACGATATGGTGGACGGCTGTTCGCCATACGCAACACGTAACCCAACCAGCGTAGTCTACTAAGTTTCATACGCTGAAATAAGCAATTCTCGGAATTGGCACGTAGTACTAAATTCTTCACTTCAACATTACTCACCCGGTCACTCCATCCAATCCTAGCCATACTACGCAGACATCGGTAGTGGAAAACATCCAATCGACGAACATATACAACATCATCACGCATACTCCGTGTCTCACAACCGTACAACAGAACTGAGCGCGTTGCGGCACACTACAAGCAACCTTTCAACTTCAATGAAATATCAGGCCAACACCATAAGTGATTCAGTCTAGCGTAAGCCCCTTGAGCCTTTCATATGCATCTGTTTCTCTCCACTGCCGAGGTAACATCGTTCGACACGCAGCTATCAAGGTAAGTGAAACGGTCCGAAACCGTTAGTTCCTCTCCATCTAGTATCAGGTTCGGCACTACCGCCGACCAGTCCTGTAACACCACTTTACACTTCGAAGGTACAAGACACATCTCGAACCGAGCTACAGACCTCGAGAGTCAATCTAGTGCGCGCTGTGCATGATCCACAGAATCGAACAGGCACACGACGTCAGCTGCGTTATCTAAATCACAGGTTTCCTCCAACCCCTATTTGATTCCTGCACCGTGGAGACCTCCTAAAGCATCTTCCGTAACCCCGCTAGTAACTCCGGTAACCACAGGGATAGTAGCTTAATCGCAACACTATCCACGCTTCTTGCGTTCGACATCCTTCGTAGTCTGTAAAACAAGCGTGTGGGGAAACGCGTGATGAACAGGTCGGGTTTCACGTATGTCCCGGATGTGTCGATCTAACCTTTGCTCTTCGACCTCTTGATAAAAAGATACAGGTAGTCCGAACACACTAAATGTAGAGTAGGCTGCAAGCCAATGCCCGAAAGTCAAGATCGTTTGCTTCGATACAACGAATTACATAAAACTGACACAGGGTTACGTCTAGAAAAACAGGACTAACTGACAAAACCTTTCGGGCAACCCAGAGAAAGGCCAGAATTAGTCATTCTGGAGCAAGATGAAAGTGATCTAATTTCCATGGCACATTCACATGCAAACGGGTATGTTTTGCGCAGTGAAGAGAGACAATATATACGAGAGACCGGAAATAACTACCTCTGACCCGAACAGGCCTATGCAAATCGTTTCTAGCAAACACGGGATAGCCGCGCAGACTGGTTAAAAGCTAGCTGATCGTTCTAGTTTGCTT
Organism: Fasciolopsis buskii; assembly: GCA_008360955.1. Classification (NCBI taxonomy): domain Eukaryota; kingdom Metazoa; phylum Platyhelminthes; class Trematoda; order Plagiorchiida; family Fasciolidae; genus Fasciolopsis; species Fasciolopsis buskii. The sequence goes on along the minus strand of LUCM01007890.1, from coordinate 38,228 downwards.
AATCAGAGCAGGACTGAGACAACAGAGACGACTGCCTGGAATCGCTTGAGTTAACAATGGACATTTCGATTTCCAATCGCATTTTTCTAAAAACGATATTATCTATTTCTTCAAATCCTGACCCCACTCGTCTAGAGACGTATTAGGATGTCATACATGAAAGTAGGGTCTCTTGAAAGCGGCTAATATTTGGTGGGATTTAGGCATCGGTCAGTCCTAAACAAAAGTCATCTGGAGCCCTAGGGTATTCGCGCTTATCAGCATCTGGTTTTCCAAAATTACCTCCTCGTGGGCGGAAAAGCGTTCAATGTAACTTACCTGAATGTCAGTGTATTCGATGACACCAGACTGCAGTTTGGCCTCAAAGTTGACAGCCCACTACAAAAGGGAAAAGGTTAAAATGTAAATCCATCGTCTAAACCACATACCAGGATTATTTGACTCAGTGTGCTCTCCATAAGATGTGCCAGGAACAATGCAACAGAGTTATCCATTCGAGGACACGCAGACTGAAGTAGAAATCAAGCGCATAAAAGTGAGTTGGCATAAACAGACCATACTTTAAGACAGGAAATCACTTTTTCATGAGGAAGATATAGCGTTTTCTTTTTACCGCGTTCTGCTAATCCGCGGAGCTCTTCAATTACGGAATCGGAAGGCCTCAATTTCGAAGGGAAGCTGTAATCCAGACGATCACAAACGTCATTAATAGACTGTGGCACTGTTGGTTCACACAGATTCTTTACGATTTCTATGATATAATCAACCAGGAATGCACGAGCAGTAGAATCCAGGTTGAGCGTCTGTTTGTTCGAATTGTGACAGTGAAATTCCAACAACTTGTCACAAGTAGCATCCAATAATCCATTGTGAAATATTCGGTCTAGCGTTACTTGAGTGGAAGAGATACTGTGACTACAACTCACTGACATTTTGCCTGCCATGGTGCTAAAAATGAAAAACAGCATTGAATAAATTACGTAGTGCTTCGTATCAGGCTGCCAAAAAATGTTTTTAAGTATACTGTCGCTAAGATGCTAACTGTATTCCAGTCTATGCACGAAGAGCCTTTATTTATCTCGCTCACGCATAAGCTGATTCGAAACAACGCACAATGCCCTCTGGGATGAGGGGACCATTACACCATAAACCCTTGTCTGATTCAGCTCAGTGTAATATAAACAACTGTTAACTTCCCATTACTGTATAAGTTTCGGATGCAACCTCTTAGCAAGGTTTATACATGAATGAAATAAAAAAGAAGGTGGAGGCGAAAAAAACCACGTATTTCATGAATTGTATGCCGTTCTATCCACAACCTCTGAAAACCACGGAAATTCCCACTAAACGACTTTACTTCTGCGGCATTTACACATTACTTTTTATTACATGCTTGATGTTTGAGTGTAGTGGAAGGATGATACATCACAATCGCTAAAACCTACCTACACGGAGGGAGGGGGAGCCGGCAACTATAACTAAACCTGAATTAAAATAGAACCGTTAAATCTGGTGTGGCAGCCACCATGGCCATGTGACCCGTGATTATGGGATTCTACCGACTTTTGATGGTGGAGGCTTAATCCATTTGACTTTCCAATATTAGCGACCATCCCGTGGAGGGATTTCATGAACCACAAGCATTCAGTTTAATTTGGGTCGTCACAGACAGTCGAATGACTAAAGTTTCTGCGCCAATTCCTCGCTTCGGCCCGCGTAGTGTGAGAGCTCTCATGCAGTTGGTCAACAGACGCGTCTAGTGCTTACAACCGACTCAATGACGATTGATTTCTGCTGGGACAGTGGAACATGAATTCACGATTCGAGTAGTGTAATTTAACCAAATGCGCCCAATGTCTCGTCAGGATATTTCCTATGCACATCAAGAGTCGAAGCAGCTCAAGCTGCGGGTCAACGCGGTAGGTGCAGGAATAGTTTTGACTGATAAGGCAGAAGCAGCTTTCCTGGAATAGAGCCCGGTTAATAATCGTTTGTGTGCCGTAAGACTTCGACGATAAATGGGAGTCCGAAAAGACGGCTGTGTTAAGCGCAACTTGCTTGCAATCTCGGCGCGAGCTCCAACAGACGATAGCACTCACACAGAAAGCCATTTTATTATGTGCTCACCATTGCCGTCCCCAGAAGCAAAGGTTCTGACCTTGTAGTTGTGACATGATTTTATTGCACAAGTTGGAAAACTTAATACAACATAAGCTCGTCCATGTAGGCGTTGACCCTTACCCAGTTAACGAATACAGGCTTCTCCAATTGCGCAGACAATCGTTTATTCCTGTCCAGGACGAATTTCTGATACCGCTGTCACAGCACGGTGACATGGCGCTCTAACCAGACAGGGAGCCTAAATCGCATCGATCTCATCACGGAGGTGGTCAGGTGAATCCCGTGTCACCGAAAGAGTCAGAAGTTTGAATCGCAGTACTGCCGGTCACTTTGGTAGCCGACGGCACCTTGCAGTCACCCGGCTCGTCACCAAACCAAATCCATTGTGACCTTATGTGGTTTCAGGTCACTCCAATTTTCAGGATCAAGGTTGCCGATCCCCCCCTGTGTAGTGTGCCCTAGTGGCTATGGGACATGGTTCTTCTAGTGCACTCATGTTTCATGTCAAAAAAGATACCGTTGGCACGGTTTTGTCTAAAACCATAGATCGTACTGGTCCACATACGCAGAATCGAACTGTTAGTTTGATGCAACTTAATGGCTATCAATGTAAACTGCAAGCCCATTTAGTCGTGGAGTCTGCTTGATTCGGCCGTTTGCACCACCTATGAACAGAAGCTACCAGACGAGCTAAAAACTCCACAGAGCAGTACAACAGATTGGTGGGATCAAATCAAGCAAGCGATGAACGCTACAGCAAGTTTTATTTGCTGCCCTCGATCCAATATTTATGGAAGACACTAGATATCAAAAAAGTCGCCGAATCTAATTCTCCTCACTACACAAAAAGGAATTAAGATAAGAGTAAACCCCTAAAAAATATACTAGAAAGAGAGATGCGACTGGGAAACATTCAGTTTGCTGGCTCTGCTTTTTAAAGCACGGCGATTTGCGCAAACGGAAAGATGGATTATTCCGGAATTGTACAGTCCGGGGAATAAAAGAAAACTGAACTAAAGAAATTCGACATGTAGTGATTAAGATTTGTTAAATATAACTGGCTGCCTGAATACAAGACAAACGGGAAAATCCATTCGAAGGGCAACTGCCGAAGCGAGTTCAGAAGGACAGAAACCAAAATAATAACGGTAGGAAAGAGATAGTTAAGCGACTGTTCGACAACCAGCAAATGAGTGTAGATTTGAAATCACAGAGGGATCATTGATCAACCGAATGGCTTTACGCTGAACTCAATCAAGAAGAAAAAGAACGGCAGACGAAGCTTCACCGCACACATGACTGAAAAATTCCAGTACCGGGTGGATTTGAGGTTATATAAAATAAAGAGGTGGGCGGGGGTAAAAAAAAAAAGCATTTAGCACGGAACAGAAAAAAATTTCGCGCAAAGCACGAGAAGTAACTGCCAACACAAAGGGAGACCAACAAAGAGAAGAACTTATGGGCAACCCCAGTAGTGAGAGTGATACAATGGAGTGCAGTCGAGCTAAAATTTAACGAGGGAGAATAAGAGAGATGTTTGGGTGAAATAAAGAGAAGAGAAGTCTCTGAAGAATTCAAAGGGATATGGGTGGTAGAGCCCCAAACACAGATTCACTGGAGATCGTAAGCAAAAGATGCACTAGAAACAATGCGATTATGATAGATGTTGGTAGTGGATTGACGAGCGCCTGAGCAGAAAAAAGAGCGGCTGAAAGTGGCATCGCCGACAAAACAGTAAACAGAGTTAGGGATTAACGTAAGATCATTAATAGGACAGGTTGGTCACAGATATGAAACCTTGGCGAACACCAGCATTCACAAGAAATGGTTTAGATAACTCCCTTAACTCAGACGGAGACGGTCCGCCTGCTGAGGAAACATGACATCCACGATACGAAGCCCACATGGAAACCAAACGAAGACAAATTCGACGGCAGACCTTCGTCCCAAACTCGAGTGAAGGCCTTAGAGATGTACAGTGAGACCAAGGGAGTTTCTCCGTGGTCACTGAGTGCATCCGATGGGGAACTTAAAATAACAGGAAGTAGGTAGTTCGCAGAGGAAAGGAAAGAAAAGGTGACTCTAAAGCCCACATTACTAGGATGATGAGTAAAACACCGTCCGAACCTGGGAGGTTTAGAAACATTTAGACCAAAAATAACTTGACGGGTTTTACTTGTAGTTAAAACAAGGAGAAAATCACGGATGGGAACATGAGGAGGTCGCGAAGTAGGACTGACAGAGAGAATGGGGTTTGAAGTAAAAAGTTCGGTCTTGTTAAGCGGGTAGCAAGTCAGAGAGTTGGAGGAAGTGCGGATGGAAGAAAGGTTGGGAGAGCAGAAATTACAGGATATCTCCCTTGGAATACATCAAAATGATCAGCTACCAAAGGCGGATGAGGCTAGCCGATCAGCTTAGTGAAATACAAAGCGATCTTTAACTTTTATGTGGTGAGCGTGCATTTATTCCCAGCTCATGCGAAACGATTACGAAACGTTTGGTTGGGTGAGCGGCACCACCGACCGTACACAGCTTTTCAAACGAAGAGCACAGTTTCAAACGTGATTAGACCACTCAATGGATCGTAGGTTGCCCAGTTTGAAGAAGTGTGAAACATAAGGTTTCAAGCCTTGGAGAAAATTAGGAACAGACAGATAAGCACCAAATACAAAACAACAGACGTTCCAAGAATGGTCACAAAAGCCATCCAAATCGGTATAGTCGCAGCGCCAAAAGATACGTACAGAGTTGCGCACTGCGACAGAGTGAGAAAAGAGACGGGACAGCAATTAGATGAGCTCAAATGACATAGAGAAGTAAGTTCAAAGAACGGTTAAGGAATCGACGTAAGAATGAGATCAAGAGTGTGCTTGGTCTCCAAGACGATCGGGGGTGCGTGTAGGGAAGTCAACCAGTTGGCAGAGGTTGCAGATTTTAGCGAAGTTCTTGGCTTCCTATGGTCGAGGTGTCAGGTAAGTGCAACAGTCAATCTTTGTTGTGGACGCTAAATGAATGATGAGGAATGGTAAGTTGGAAGCTGGAGTTCGTGAAAATCAGTGTTTCAATGTTTGAAGAAAATGGGTCGAAAATCAGAGGGTCGTTTTTAGTTAAGGAACGAAAAACGGCACAAAAACGACCAATCTAAGAGAACTTGAGTATCGATCGGAGAAGTGACGTGGAAGTTGGTAGCAGGCGGTAGATCGATGGACACCGGTCTCAAAGAAGCAGGCAAGAAGTAAATAATTAACAAATTCAGGGTGGCATGTCTCCGATGACGGAGATATTTGTGTTTCTGTCAAAAATAACTTAACGGGGAATGAATACTGGAGGAAGTGGTGTACAGATTTAACAACTCCGTTCAAAAAACGAATGCTAGGTGCGTCAACGAGAGCGTCCTGCGAGTGAGTGAGCGCAAGTGAACGAGAAACACCATTTTTTTAATTTGTAAACATTAAGTCGTGAAGCGCAAAAAAGCATATTCATAAGCATCATCGTTCAGTGAAACAAACTTCGTTGACCGTTACCTTTTCACCAACGTTACATTTTTCTGTAAAAGGAGTGAACATACAAGGCCAACAAGGAGTGGATCCATACAGAAGGGAAAATATAAGATGCGGCCGCAGCCAACACACGGACACAGTCTTACTGTACAAAAGCACTCTTTCTATCATTCTGATTCAATAGAAAGTCACAACACGATCGCCACTGTTCACGATTCTTTCGGACCCCGACCACGAAGACGCGAGACACCTACTTTACCTAAGTTCGCCGTGCATTTTCTCATCCCACGTTGTCACATCATTTGCAGACCACCACATGGCTTCTTCCATTCCTTGGGAGGGACACAAAATAGGGCACGATATGGTGGACGGCTGTTCGCCATACGCAACACGTAACCCAACCAGCGTAGTCTACTAAGTTTCATACGCTGAAATAAGCAATTCTCGGAATTGGCACGTAGTACTAAATTCTTCACTTCAACATTACTCACCCGGTCACTCCATCCAATCCTAGCCATACTACGCAGACATCGGTAGTGGAAAACATCCAATCGACGAACATATACAACATCATCACGCATACTCCGTGTCTCACAACCGTACAACAGAACTGAGCGCGTTGCGGCACACTACAAGCAACCTTTCAACTTCAATGAAATATCAGGCCAACACCATAAGTGATTCAGTCTAGCGTAAGCCCCTTGAGCCTTTCATATGCATCTGTTTCTCTCCACTGCCGAGGTAACATCGTTCGACACGCAGCTATCAAGGTAAGTGAAACGGTCCGAAACCGTTAGTTCCTCTCCATCTAGTATCAGGTTCGGCACTACCGCCGACCAGTCCTGTAACACCACTTTACACTTCGAAGGTGCAAGACACATCTCGAACCGAGCTACAGACCTCGAGAGTCAATCTAGTGCGCGTTGTGCATGATCCACAGAATCGAACAGGCACACGACGTCAGCTGCGATATCTAAATCCAATCCCCTATTCGTTTCCTCCATTCGAGACTTTCTAAATCATTGTCAATTTCTTTGTCCATGACGAAGTTAAACTAGAATGGTGACACGAGACACCTCTCTTGAACGCAGCTATTCGTTTCGAATGAACTTGAGAGTTCACCATATACCCTCAGGCGAAGACAAATATGCATGTACAACGCAGTGAACAGGTCTATGAACGTCATTGGCATACCCTTCCCGTGGATAGCAATGCACTGGCAACCCACTGATTAGACGCACCGTTCAAGCCAGAAAAGACTACGATCGTACGGCGGTGGTATGTTTGGCGGGTTTCGAGCAACTGCCAGAACGATGCAACCTTGACGTGGACGAAATCCGGCTTGCTGTTCTCAGATGTTACTCTCGTAAATCGATGTCAAACGACGCAGCACTAACCAGACTAACACCGTAATAGCTATCGGAACTGAACTAATCTCAAAATGGTTACAATCAGTGACCCACCCAACCATAAAGGAATACGCTCCATATACTAAATACCATGAAGTAAAGCAGTAACTGATATCATCACAGCTTCTCCTCTCAGTTCGTAAAGAACTGGGGGAGTTCTTCGGGATCGGATGTTTTTCACTTCTTCCGAAATCGAATATTCGACTCCACTACCAATTACGTCTGAGGGTCGACAGATGCCTCTCAAAGAATCGCAGCTGCAGTCTAAACACGTTAGCTTGCAGCTAGCTAAACTGATCCATGAAGTGTTCTGCCCAACGGTCCAGCCTTTTCTGTCTCCAATGGATCAGTCCTCCATTCCTATCACAAACGGCTTCACTAACCGAAATTCGCCGCCCATCGCTGTCACGTAAAAACGTAAACAGTCTTTGACTGTCACATGAAGCGCCCGCTACGTCCACCTCTCCGGCTAACTTAACCCACCAGTTCTCAAGATCATTCTTAAAGCTTATCATCAACTGACGCCGCAACTGTCGACGCACCTTATTCACTTTCTTGCAGTTAGGAAGCTGATAGTTTTGCACCGTTAGACCCAGCGACCCTTGCGAGATCCAGTGTCCTTGAGGAACGGTAGATCTAGGACCACAGTCAAAATCTGCTGTCAAATGCATAGACTGTTCGATTTGATCGCACTGCTCGTCGCAGTTCTTGGTCCTTCAAATAGTTTCTGCTCATAGCTGTTGCGAACAGCCGAATCAGACAAACGGTCGGCAGCCAATCATACTTGTGGCCCAAGTCGATGGCTCTTGAGCTCCGGCAAAAATAGCATTAAAACTAACGCAAAGTTCGATTCGACGTACGTGGTCCAGTACTACCTATAGGTCTGGATAGAACTGCGCCAACGTTAGCGTACTGCAATATGGTCTATCTGACTCGGACTACCTGTCGAGTTAGAAAGCCATGTCGCCGTGAGACGCAAACTGTGTAGGAAATTCGTAATAGACAGGAGTAAGTTATTGTCCGCACAAAACTGAAAAAGTCTTTCCCAGTTATCTGTTCGCTGAACAGGTAAGGCGCACCGCACAACTAAACAGGCTTCCGGTGTACCAAGTTTTCCAACTTGTGCATTAAAGTCACCAGCTACCACTACAATGGGAGAGCCTATGCTCTTCCGAACAAAGGTGACGGTGCCATCATAAAACTCGCCTTTCTCTATGTCAGTGCTGCAGTTTTTTGGAGCGCATGCCAAGATGACAAATTACCTGGGCTTAACACTAATATCCTTCCGGACGCCGAGTGATCTCTGCAGCCTCAAGTCACATAAGCGATTGTTAACTGGGATCCAGTCTAGAAGGGCTGTTTCAGCCTTCTCACCTAACACTATTCGTACACGGCGTTGATTCACAGCATCAGCTGCTTCGTCTCCAAAAGTGTAAAGGAAATATCTTGACGAGACATTTGGCGCAGTCAGTGAATGACTCTACTCGAATCATGAATTCGTGTTTCACTCACGCAGCAAACATCAATCGAAAGTGACTCTACTGTCAAAGCTAAACACATCTGCTGCCCAGCCTGCATTAAAGTGCGCACATTGAAGGAACCCAGATTCAGAGACTGACGAGGCTTGAGAAAATGTGAGCTAACAGACTGAAAACCACCTACAACCCTATTTGGCACCGAACTGTTGCGAGTATCGGGCGTGTGATCAGTGAGGACATTATGGATTGGTATAAGGGGCAAATAGATTGGGTTGGAGACAGAAGAGACAGGTTGAATAAAAGAGAGGGAACCCTGGGCAGTGGCATACTAATCACTATCCGCTCGATACAATGGGCAGTGTGGTCCTAACTATCCTGCGCGACGACCGATGCAGTGTGGAGTTATTTTTAGGCCTGTAACTCATAGAGAATAGTGAACGGACGCTGCTAGGGAGTCCAGTCATTAAGCCGAAGAATGATTATGATTTGGTTCTAACAGGAACCTGACCGCAAGGCAGCAGGACATAGCTGAGTGGAAGCCCATCTACTTGCATCAATTATTCTTACACTCGATTTTCCGACTGACCTGCTTACTCAGATCAACCCCCGTCCGGGAGGATCAGACGACTACTTTGTTAGGCCCCTGCCCCTTGACCTTCCAGGTATGATTGGGTCTTCAGCTTAAGATAAGGCATCTTGTATAGCTCGCTGAGTCATGGAGGCACGCAAGTCGCCACATCACGTTAAGGTATACTCTCGTTGTTACGGGCCAGCTTCTGATGCACTAAATTTCCCAACCTCTGCATTAATATCATTATCGGGGCTTTCGCTCCTGTCAACAATTAAGTCGAATGTAATGTAGGACCTACTCATCTGCATATCACCGTCTTCTTATGCTATGTTTCAAGCACGGGTGAGATGGAAGAGCTGCTGTGGCGCTGTTAATGGTGCAAGGGAACATGGATTTGTTCATCCAGATTGCTTGTTTAACCGAACGTTGACCACCAATCGCGGCGGCCACTTGCGCGCTCCTGTCAAAATATACTCAAATTCCTACCGCTTCCGGCCGCCTTTTCCTTGTAACGGTCCAGTGTCTGGGTTGTCAGTATTGCAGTAGTACAGAGCCAAGTAAGAGTGGAGCGCAAGTTGTCACAACGGTCAAGGGCAAGCAAACGTAATACGAGGTCCGCGCTGAGACAATCGATCCTACAAGAGCGCGATGGGAAGCGGAAACCATGGCCGTGAAACTTGGAATAGCACAGATTCGTTTGTGGTAAGCAAAACAGTCGTCCCACCTCTCAGAACTCTTTAAACCAGTATAACGGCTATTGTTAACAAGTTTACATGTTTGTGAGCAACTTCTTTTGGTCCTCTCGCGTTACTTCGAACGAATTCCCTAGTGCGCGCCGGAAAAATGTCGGTCAAGCAATGAACTTCTTAGTAAACGAATTCGCAAATTTTCGCTAAAGTATGAGTAGGGAGCAAATCGAGCTCGGAAGGACCCGCGAATAGCAAGCACAACAACCACAAAGTGCACCCCTAGTGGCACACACCAAAATGACCTTGACTTCGTGAAGTTCATCTCACTTCAGCTCAGTTTTCAGTTGGATTGCCTCCAATTAGATTGCGAGAATTTGCGACGAGATACTTGATTTTCCATGTTCTTGCACCAAACCTTCGTTGGATCAGACGATACATCGATCACAGAGAGACAAATTTTGACATGCGCCGGTCTAGCGTCCAGAATTCTGCCGACGATGTGCATTGTGGTTGGGCGTCCGTCGCTTCGTGAGCTTTTACGAGTTTTGACGGGTATTATAACCATACTTTTCGAATAGGCCCGGTTTGCTGGTAGATCCACGGTTCGGTAACAGATCAAGGTCCTCGGAAAACATTTTCCCCCATCCGATAAGTAGCTGCCATGGAATTAAGTATGAAATTTAGGAATTATGAAAAAGAAGTGTCTGAATGCGTTGCTTGCTAAGGGCGGCTCACTTGCACGAAACCAACCTGTGCCTTGTAATACCTTTCGCTAATCGTCCGGTCATGGATCACTAGCCAGCACTCGCTTTGCAATGTTCCTGTGGTGCATTCCGCTGCATAATCGAAACTGCAACTTTTAGGGATTGGACAGGATGGCAGGAGGAAGGTGGAAAGAGGAAGGGGTCTGGATGACTCAGGCATCGTGAAGAATGTCGGCTGATAACGCTCGCCTAACCGAAAAAGAAACAGCTTCACAGCCCGGGCACACCCTGGTCGGATTTCCCCCAGATGCACGAGTTTAATGAGTTCATAGTCGAAGCAAGTTTATCTGGCTTGCAAATGTTTCCGTGCAGGCTTTCGAAGAGGCCCTCGACCCGTTTTACCCTTTTGTTTTCCTCCTTATGCCCTCCTTTTTGCTCTTTTTCAAATTTTCTTCCCTCTCCTTTTGTTGCCCTCCTCCCGTCTTTTAAAAGAGAGGTTCCCTCAAGTTAGTCACGGTCTCACTTTGAGTTGAGTTTCACAGATACTCTTCCTTTTCTCCCCACATATCTCTAGTCCAATAGGGTGTCTATCGTTCACTCAACAACTCGACAGCCGGGTTACGGTCGGTTCGGTCCTTTCTTTGTCCCTTTGCTCTTTTTACATTGTGCATTTTCCCTCTCTCCCTCTCCACGAGCCAGGTTTATCTGAGGGCGTCTTTCTTTGTTATGGCTCTCCATTTCTTACTGTCCTTTTTCCCCTGTTATTTTCCTTCTTTAGGGAGAAGGTTACTGCGGGTGCGAAAGTTCTTCACTACAACTGCAAGGATTGTTATGTGTTTTGACTCGAGAATAATGGGAGCTATCTTACTGTTGAAGATCGTTCCGGATGAGCACTCTGCTGCTGCAAGTCCACCCCGGGGCCGCTTGCTGTGGGCGACCGCCCTCCGTCGCTGAATGGAGGCCCAAATCAATGGATCTGGAGATTGGTGAGGTGTATTCCTCGGCAATTCTACACTACGAGTGAATCACCCCCAGTCACATGGGCAAACACGCGCGTACATCCTCAAAAACTACCAATCAGTCATTTTGTCGCAGATTTTGCACGGCCATACCCCCAGGGCAACCTCCAGAAGCGGATCGTTCTATCCACACAACCAGTGAGACAGTGAGTGGAACGGTCCCATTGATGCTCCAAATGGAACACTCCGGCAGCGCTCAGCTCCTTAGGGCTTTAGTCTTCTTCTGAACACCCATCACTTCCTGTCCGCACCACCGTTCCCGGTACTGAGGTACTCCGGCGACCTACTTCAACTGAGAAGGCTTGTTCGTTAGCTCTCAGCCTTTGGTGTCCTTTCAAGCCTCAAATATTGACCGCGCAACACCATTGTGCAAGCTGGTGTGAACAGGTGTCTGTCAGGTTGTATCTGCGTAATTGTGATATCTAATAGGTGTATGACCTCCCCCTTGACCCTTTATACCCCAGGCCTTACAGTTTGAAAGTTCAGAGTCTATCGTAATGGGCTAGGCTGCGGATATCGCGTGTTCGTTCGGTGGCCCACTTTGGGATTTATGTATATTTTCTCCCTTCCTTAGGACCGGCTGTCAGGCTTAGATGTTTCTTTCCGGATAAGGCCTGATTAGACGTGAGAATAGCTTTGGGAACGCACGAGCAGTGAACCCGCCTACAACGTGAGTTATTTAGCTTGAGCATTGCCCTCCTGGCTAACACGACACAATTGGCTGTCTGTGTCAGGTCTTCTAGCAAGATCGACCACCGACTCCTATCCTACTTTGCTCTTTCAATTTTTCTCCCCCGTATTTATCCATTCGCATTTTATCCACGTATATACATTACCCTACACGTACCTGTGTTGAACGGGACGTCGCTGGCGACGGACCACCGATGTAGGCTGCCCAGGTCTGCTTGCAGTGAATGCACATCTAGCGTGGTTCCTACTGGGTCACTGATCTCCAAGTAATCTGCCTACCCTAAGACTCTGGTTTCTACTTTCGGAGGAGAGCTGCTGAAGAAAATAGTGAACGGTATTTGGCCTGGCATGGAACCCTGTGGTACCCGGCCTGGAGCTCCAAAGCTACTGGTAAAAACCCGTTCATCCGGACCTGGAACGTACGATTGCACACCCAGTCGGTGGGGATGTCATCCAGCCTAACGTTCCGTGGCCACTCTAGTCGGGGATGGCTCAGCCGGTTGAATGCCTTAGGCTCATTGAGGTCCGTTTGACGCGATCTCTGTCCTCTAAGTCCGTGTCTTGCATCGTGCAAGTGGCCACTTTCAACGGAGGTGCGCCGAACACCAGCGATCAGGCTTTTCATGACTTTTGAGACAACCGATAGAAGTAGAAGTGGGTGACAGTTGTGTGCATGCCACGGTCCAGGCAGTCTCTTTGCTTTCAATTACAACTTCTTCCATCCCCAAGGTCATGGTGAAAGTCTGAGTGGATTGTATGGCTTTGAGAGCTGCAAACTAGTTTCCTGTTTTGTAGTGGGTATTGGAGGCAACATTTCATTTCCCATTGCCGGTGTTTTGTTGCAAATTCATGGCAGCACCTGTTCAGCTAGTTACATGGAAACTGTGAAAACCTGACTTCTCATTTGGTTAGGAAAACCTGCCTACTGTCCGCGCAATCGTGTTGATTTTGTCTGCAGACACTGATGTTTCCTGGATGAATGTCCAACTATCATTAGGGCTTCTGGCCTCACCTTTACAACTGCTTTTGGACGAACCGCGCAAATCCATTTAAGAAGCTTGTTCTCAGCCAGGTAGACTGTGCTTCGTCGTAAATAGTGACCCGGAGGGTGAAGCCCGCGATAAGGCAAAGAACTGCAGAGTAATGGAACACACTATTAACTTAGAGCACAACACCTCAAAGGTTGTACCCCTTTCTCACCTCACTGATCCTGAAACTCGGCCGGACAAACAACCCGGTGCTCGCCGGCAGCTTCCTGGATGCGCTGGTCTCTGGAAGATACACTAGAATGGATAAGTCATGTAAACCCATTGCATTCAAAATCCAAGACCGTAATCCTATCGAGGACTGTAGAGATTCAACTTTGACCGTTTGCGGCTTGGCTCAAATATATTCTGCATAATGTCGAGGCTGCGGAAGCTGACCCAAATTCTACTCGTCCCTTCATGCAGCAGTTTTAAACGAAAACTCTGGCAAAGATATTGACCAGCATCCAAAGCATTATTGCTGCAAGTGCGCCGTTCGGAAGCACAAAAATATCTACAGCCAAGACATCGTTGGGCCCCGCTCATACGTAGTTGGTTTTCATGACGCAAACAAGAAACAGTGGACAGCCCGTAATTGCAGAAATGGATGAATAAAAGTCGCCCCTTGCATCTCAGTCTCCACAAAAATGCCCAACACCTGGGCTTCCTTGCCCGTCGTTGCCTTTTTCTATTAGGCCCAAACCCCAGCCTAGCACCCACTCACTGCGCAGTGTGGCCGCCAAAGCCGGTTCCCATAGCTCAACTTCGCACGCTGCTCAACATGGCGGGCCTCAGGTTTCCAAATGACGAGCGATGCACTCGATGCCAAGGACAAGGTTCTTTTTTAACCAACGTGTGTTTTCATAGATCTCATGTGCTCTCTTGGTTACTTCGCCACATCGTCTCCGATACCAAAGCCTGCGCGCGTCTCACTGACTTCTCTTAACCACCACGCCTAGCTTTCAGCGTTTGCCTTAGCATGATATCAGTCGGTCCTCCGGGCCATCCACCCACCTATTGGCTGCCCTCTCTATTGACTCCCTGACCATTTTTCCTCACCCAGATGAATAATCAGAACGAATTTGAAAAGAATATAACCACATTAATCATTGTCGTTTATCATGCAATATAAAGACCAGTAATACGCAACTGAGGCTTGATAAACCCTCAGAAGTAATTCAAATTATTACTGCATTCAAGCAGTTTATTAATGAGTGAGGAACATGAAAGCCAAGATACTATGAATCCAGATAAATTTAGAAAGGTACTATTAAAGCAAGATGCCGTGAAATGCATATAAAATTCAGGTTGGTCCGGTCACATAGCTTTTGCTAAGAGGCAAAAATCAAAATGCCTCATCCCAATCTGATGGCGGGAGAAATTGTTGGTCGTATGCGCTGGCATTTCAATTCAGGAATTTAGAACGGTTAATTGAAAGCCTATCAATCCTAACCCCTTGATGGCTAACCTCAGGAGGTACCAATTTTCAATCTCAATCAGACACCTGCCCAAACCGAATCACGCTCTGCGTGGATACCAAGACATCAAGCAGTGGGCCTTATGTGCTTAAGAGCCCAGTTCTAAAATCTTGTGACCAAACTAGGAAGACAGATTATTTTCGAAAGGTTGCTCTGATAGCCATGTGCGTGACGCATACATATTGCTCAAAAAGCCATCTAGGTTAAGGCCCGACCATCAATTTACGGTGTCAAAGACTCCATTAGGTTTTCTCTCCTTCTGTGCAGTGAAAAGCGATTTAAGTCGCAGGGTACCCAATCGGGTAACATTCCACCGCGTCCCTTAACTATTCTCGTGGCTAATTGCTGCACCTGGGCAAGGCGAGGGAGACCAAGCCTGCAGACAGTATTCTGTGTGCGGCTATACCGTGGCCCTGTACAGGGTAGGTAATCTTCTATCTACATCAGAACAAGGATGAGTCCAGTCTAAATAATTCATCGCTGGCCTTTTAGGCTTCCGCGGCACACTGATCTGTCCAGTTGAAGTCGGACGTAAGGATTGACCCTAGGTCATTCCCCTGCAGAGGACATCCACAATAAATAGTTCCTGGCCGTGTGATGAACCGGAGTTAGCGGTGCTCCGGGATAACAAATGATATTTACTCTTTTGTGAACAGCTCCATTTCTAGTTGGATTATTTTAAGCTCATATCCCTAACCGTCCAGGTTCTTGCGCGAAAGCCGACTGAATCCGACGGTTTGTCGACAACAAAAGGGTGAAAGTCCTCTTCAAGCTCCACAGAAAATCGCGCATCTTTTAAGTAATTCTAACTTCCATTAGCATCGTCCATGAAAGTGGCAAAAATATGTCACGCAATTTTCTCGACCACTGTCCTTAGTCCCACGGCTCACATGCAGAATTTTAACGTCGGAGCTACGCCTTGTCTAGCCTCTCTTCGAGCACTCGCACTGATATTACACAACTCACTTTCTCTGGTAGATTGCTACAGCTGTTTACCACCCGCATTGAAAAATGATCTGCTCCACAACCCTCCCTGTGCGCGCCCTCTCATGATCAATTTTCTGCTGCCTCAGTCTTTCCTCCTCATCGGGAACGTAGTACCTCAACGAACTTGAAAGCATGATAAGTCACTTCTCCTCGTGCGCCTGACATGAGGAGATGAATCGTGTTTTAGCCTATGTTTATTTCCCGTGCTTATCAGCTGCCCAAACCAGCGTGTGAAAATGGGCTGAAAATGTTTCAGCGTTTTTATATCTTTTAATAAACGTGTTCTTCATGCCTGGAAGAATTGCATTTAGTGCAGGACAAAAAGGAGCGCAACGGCCAAAGGAGCGTAACGGCCAAAGGAGCGTTTAGATGGGTGTGTTGTCGGCGGGTTCCCTTGGATTCCAAAACGGCTTGGGACTTCTGGGTTCCTTGATTTTAAGAAGGCAGGTTGCATGGCAGAATCATATTAGTACGTTTACGTTTAATGGCGCATTATACTCAAACAAGCTGGGCGGAAGAAAGAAACCACTTGCCCCGACCACATCCATGCTCTGGAATTTGGGAATTCGGTAAAGAGTACTGATCTGGAATCTTTTCGAAAAGTTTCACTAGCTAAAAACTAACATTAATGTTGGGAAATCTATCCTAGACTGCCACAATCTGGTTCTTAAAAAGGCGGATTTTTGATACTAAATTTCGGTTAACCCTAAGTAGCCTCAGGCTACGTCCCCCACGCTGCACAGGAGAGCATACTTGAAAAGTTCGGTGCCCCCTTTAAGTCCATTAGGCTTTTCACAGTTTTGCAGGTTTACATTAAGTCTCGTCGGTTTCGTTTGCGTTCCGTCGAATGAGTACACAGTTCTTGACTTCTCTGCGCCGAAACCCCCGAAACCGCCCGGGCGCCATTGCCGTAGCAAGACATTGCAACTTCTCTATGCAACCCACCACCTTCCCTTATTTTTGGACGCTTGATTGCGCACAGTACTCGATTAGAAGCCGTTTTGGCATTTTGGAACAGGGCGGAAACAACTCCAACTTATGGGACGATATCGTCGCACGAAGTCTGCTCAGTAGCACACTGCGTGACGAAAGGCTGAGTTGGATGGTCACCTCCTCCGGACTAGTAGAGGTGTTTGCCTTTTTGATTCAGCGGTAATGGGTAAATAAATTTTAAGGACACCGATATCTTTAGAAGTGAGCACATTGGACGGGACAGGTTGTAGATGCCAGCCGGGTGAGTATGTAACTCGTTTTGCCAGACAACGGGGAACAGGTGGAGACCACAAATGCATACACACTGGCCGAACGGCGGATGCCAGTCCGAAATCATTTGACGCGACTCTGTCCACGTGTGGCAAATCGTTCTAGTGAGGAAAGCAAATGGCAGCATGGTCCTTTGTGCTAACGCCTACAACGGACTGAACGCTGCACCAGAGAATGACTGAGTTCCAAAGCCGATCCACAAAATACCTCTACCAACCCCAATGCAGATACTTGTTTCGCAAAGGTGGATCTAGCCGAGGCATATTTTCATGTAGAAGTGGCACCAGAATGGCGCAGGATGACAACAGTCAACATCCAGCGCCATCTTCACCACTTCACTTGGTTAACTTATGGAGTAAAGGCTGCCCCGGTTATTATCTCATTTGTGATGGATGCCATGATATCGCGTCTACCGGGAGAGTTGGCATAACCCGACAACATCGCAGTGAGCGAAAAATCGGAAGATTATTAGTACGACCACTTAATTGCATACGCAGTCAGATCAACGAGCCGCTACAAAGGAAGCAGACCTTGCGCTGATCGTACCAGTGTCGATAGGTCTTCGGAGAATTGATAATTCTGCTGCCTTATGAAGTGCTCTTAACCAACTGCAACTCGAGCCTGTTGATAATTGTGCCCGCCGGTGCATTACACTGAGGGTTTGGAGCGATCATTCCTCACGCCCTTCCTAACGAAGTCCAGAATGCGGTGGCGCATGCAACACAAAGTTAATCAGCTCTGATTAGTTCTTTGACGAATTTCCAACAGTTCCTCTAAGGTCGGCAATTCACCGTATTGACGGATTGCAGGCCGCTACTGTCCACCTTCGGATCATAAGGAACATCCCAAAATATGCCATCACTCGCTTCCTGAGAGAAGATACCACCCTCCTCAGTTAGTATTACCATCAAGCTTGTGAATTCGGCCAAGCGGAAGGAATATCCCGCCTTATCAGCACCAACCAACTGCAGGAAGGAAGCAAAGTCAAAGCTACTGTTCCTGCGAAGTGGGCCACCACGAATGAGTTTTGTGAAGCCGTACGAGCTAAGCTAATCCCGGCAGCTGACTTCTGCCATCTATATTCCATAACCGTATCTTACGGCGTCCGATTAACTCTGTAATACGGAAAACACACAAGATTAATCCTCGGTGATGACTGGGCAAATGGAATAGTCGTAACCATTTTAAGGGGTAACTACACTTGGTCCACCACTATGTCCAAAGATTCCCAACTGGCAGACGTGAAATTGCCATGGACAAGTCTTCCTTGCTTTCCCATTCACTCCCATGCTTCTCGGTGATACCTTGGTCACCCTGTCACATAAGTTTTTTATTATTAGCCAACCCTAGGTCGGACTTTTTATTATGAATTATTGTTCCTCGTGGAATTCGTTGCCCCAACAGTCTAACATTTCCTCCAAAAACGAAGTACGGAAACTACTGACTGTTCAAACCGTTATTCGTACAAATGCCCCTTACCTCTCAGAAACTCGGGCATATGAAGTTGGTTTGGATTTTAAGAGTTACTACAGTGAAGTCTTCAAAACATGAATCTCAGTCAACAACACTAAAGAACATTAAGTTCCATGATAGCAGAAGGATGCTGGATTCGATGGCGGCTATAACCGCAATTGCCCTTCTTATATCGATCTTCTCACCCCTGGTTCCTTTTCCCATAGATTTCTTTGTCCCTTATTTCTGCCAACATAAAGGATCCTGTCATTATGCTGGGTATTGCCAAAACTAGTTTCTCACTTCGCAGACATTTCATCAGAGAACACATTCGATGTTCCTTTTACTCTTCCTACCTACTCATCTATATTCTCAGTAACCTGCTAACGCGAAACAAATAGACTCCTTTTCCTCAAGCACCCAGCCTAGTTTCATTTAGAGAAAAGGAAAATCTGTCCACGTAACACAGTCGATGTGATTCGCTTATGCAACACACAAGTCTACATTAGTAAGTTTCAAGCAGAACTCATTGATGAAAGCGAGACAAGGTGTTGACGATGACGGAGCCCTACGTATAGGTCTGTGTTTTGCGGCGTAAACCACCATCCTCTGTGTGCTTGGCTATCACTTCTTTTGGTTCTTAATCTGTACACGCGAGAACCCAAATGACTCCGACAGGCTTGCTTCAGCACCTCCGTACCTGAGGAAAACAGACCACCTCCAGCAGTTGCGAAAAAAACAGCGGAAAATTAAGGTCAGGCGGAGGAACTAGAGAAAGTGCTTATATGGGTTCAACCACTTCTCTGCTAGGAAAATAGAAAAAGTCTCTGCTGGATCAGGTTGAGCTCAGCAACCAAAGCATATTCGGGCTGTGAAGGAGTAGGCCACCTTCTACAATGGATATGTATGCCATCAGCCCAGACCTGACACTGCGAACGGGGAAATCCCACACTGCCCTTGTTCTGTAGATAAGCGTTTGGCTGCTTTGTTGGACGGGATGGGGAAGTAGCGCATCGGACTGTCCAATTATCCTTCACCACCCACCCCTTCATTTTGCAACATGCCCTTCCCAACGGCGCTCCTGGTACGTATATTGACGTCTAAAACAACTGCCGTCGTTCGTCTTCCCTAATTATTCATGAACGCTTACTGAAACCTTTATGGGGTAAAAGTTGCTACCGTCCTTTTGAAACACAAATTACTGATCCCCATGTTCCTATGGGTCTCCCTTTTTTCCTCTCTATGATTTCTGGTAGCAAATCCTGTCCTAGCATCCAGTCCACGCTGCCATCCGCAACCCATTCAGTTAAGCCCTTTCATGGTCATCAGATGTAGTAAACTTCGGCGGGAGATAACATGATCATTTATTACTGATTCCCTGTGGCATGTACACCAGGCTCGTAGGCCAGGCGAGTTCCACAAATAGTTACTTCATTCCTTAACCATTGCGTTAGCCTTCCTATCAGACCACTGTAATCTGCATCTGCGAAGATGTCAGAAGTTGAAGGAGGAACGCGCTACAAATAAGGGCCATGAAGCCTAGGACTGGCTGTGCCATATACCACATAGGGAGAAAGCAGACGGCGTTTGGTGCACACGTTCCGTTGGCGGAACGTGTGCACCTCTTGCGCATTTCTAGACAGTCGTCTGTTCCCTGTAATCTTTGTAAGAAACCAACTGTTATTGCTGTTTTTCATTTTCTGTTTACTCACTTTAACGCCAGCTGGAACAAATTCCAGACTGCCCCCTCTCTCCCGGCTCTTCTTTCGGCTCGCCAATGACCTCAGGTGCAACGCAAACTCTTGCCGAAAGCTCCACTTCATCCTTTGCGCCGGTTGTCTATCCCTTGCTATCTGGACCTGACGCTCCAGCACCTGGCCGCGTAACCCTAAGACGAACAAATAAACGCCAATGACTTCCCGGGTGCTAATCTTAGATGAACCATGGCGATTGGTCAAATAGTTTCTGACACTACTGAAATGCCGCACAATCCCTGAACCTCCTGACCCCCACGGCCACAGAAAACCATAATCTCCGATTTTAAACAAGGACAACACAGGTCATTCATGGAAAGTGTATTTAAGAATTGTTCATGCTGGTTTTCTTCCAACCACACATCACAATCCACTCCTAGCCGCATCAGTACAGTGACATTTTTGGAATTTCCTTGGTCTCGCCGTCCGCTATTCTTCATATATTTTCGTCCCATGAAGTGTTTGATGCAACCTTGGATGTTTCCCGCTGTTTAATCTTAGACATTATTTTGACCATTGAATGTTGTTAATTACCATTCTTCATCCACCTCACATGATGTTCAGTGTGATTTTGACCCTTATCTATCCCGTCGTTACATCCATATTGATCTTCATCCTTACCATATTGCCCTCCTGATTTTTGATGATCCCGGCCATTTGACAACGCCCATCATTGCTTCCTGGCCAAGTTTTGCACATGCGATGCGCACCTTTGATGCGTTTAAATATGGATTGACTCGCAGTTCGTGACTCATAGGGAGCCCCAGAAAGTTTTGGCGATGGATTATCTAGCTCTGATTTAAAGTTCGAAAACTGGTGTTTAGCCTATTTTATTGCAGGTTATGTTCATGAGAGCACAGGCCCTGCATGTTTAGAAATAAACGTTTGTTTTCCATTATCTACTGCGCCCTCTTTGTGTAAATTTGATCTTTCCTTGCATATGCCTCTCGAATGTCGAGAAATATACCCATTATTATCTCTAATATCGTTAGTATGTCGGTATGACTTGAATTCAGGTTCTCTCGTTCAATATTATTATAACGAATTCGCACGAGACAGTGGCACCCGAGGCAGTACAACCAAGGATCTTGCGACGGATCCATAAGAGACAACGGGTGTAAAAGGAATGAAGATCGCCACCAGCAATTACAGGTACAAGAATAATGCCAGGAAGCGGACAAAATGCCACCGAAGAAGCCAGATAGTAATAATGTATACTTCTCTTTATGCGAGAGGCATGCGCAAGGTTAAAGCAACGTTTTATGTGGGTAATGCAGAAGAAACGTGAATAACGAAGATCAGAATGTATATGGTAATATATGCCACGTTGGCTTACTCGGTAGGCGCGATCAGAGAATACGCAGTGTGCAGGTACGCCAGATAAAATTCAAAACTGCACAAACTGTTTTACGAGATTGTACACGATTTTCTGAGGCTGTTCGCGAGTGAATCAATGCAAGTCAGTTCGTGTTTAAGTAAACTAAACGAGCGTGTCGCTGACGCAACACCTGATAACAGCTCGATGGCGGCCGTCGAGGTGTGGCCGGAGACGCAAATGTCAAGATCGTTACGTGATGGACAGAAAAGTTAGGCTGAGAAGCTGAAGATCAGTGGGGATATGATAATTGGATGGAAATTAATCAAAACCAAGAGGAACATTACGCAAAGTGAACAAGAGAATGAGGTTTAACAACAATAAATGGCGAATAGATGCTGACAAAGGCGGAGGAATACTATTTAGTCTGCGAAATTATATGGACAGTGAGATTTTGTGAAACGTTCTGGAAAAAGAATACGGAACTCTCAGGACTGGTGAATAAATTCCTGTGCGACTGGCGGCAAACTGGACTGAAAGATGCAATGGAGGAAATGTCTGTGTAAGAAATAGAAATTTTTAGATACATCCCCCGTGAATATTCTCCATGCTGTCAGTATTTTGTCCCATTTTTTTAAACTTAGACGGCCTCAATTGTGAAGGAGTTTGAAGGGGCGCAAAAGGCATGCTAGTGGCAGTAGTAACTGTTCGCGACAAGTCATGAAGATCCATCTGAATTGGAGTATTCAAGTTGGTCAGCGAGGCAGTTTGGGTTGAAAGGACCAGTAATAGAACGCCAGGTCTGGTTGGAAGCGCCCTAGCAACAGCAAGAAGCTAGTAGATTTGGAATTATTCTTACGGGGCGGAACTGGTAACAGCGCGTATAACCTGGGTGCGTGATCTGCAAATTGTGGGAGAGGCGCAGTCTGGCTTACCTGCCAGCGATTATTGAACGGTGGGAAAACGGAGACATCATCCGACCTAAGGTTGTTTAATAAAGAACTTATGTGGTAGGGTGAGCAGGTTAGTACTAGGATCAAGTTGCCATTATGAAGCAAAGTAATTCAGCTGGAAACAGTTGATAACTTCTCCGCAGCACTAAGTTGATCTTCTAACGGTTGTCGTCGTCGGCATGCTGTGCGCTGCTGACTCCGGGTCTCCTTCTTTTTCAATGCCACCTTCATCTCTAGACCAAGCTGGAATTTATGAACTCAAAATTGCTTGGAATGAACCTCATGTATTAGTATTACAATCGCACATTCCCATCCACTGTCGCCGCTTTCCTTGCTCAACGGACTGTGCTTTCAGAATTTTTGAGTTGTATACTGCCTTTTTTTATATCCAGTCTGGTTTCGGGCATCTATATTCCGTTATCACACCCATATTGATCGTCATCTCCACCATATAACTTTCTTGATTTTCGAGTATCCCGGTCAACAGGCGGCGACAGCCAGTACGCTCTCGCCATATTTTGCACCCGCGATACACACCTTGCTGCATTCAAACATGGTATTAATCACAGTACAGGACCGGCAATCAGCCACAGAAAAATCTTTGCGAACCATTGTCTAGCTTTGATTTACAAACCCGTGCTCGGGAAATCACATTGCCTGTTCTGATCTTGTGAGTGAAACCACATTGCACTGTATAATTGGTTTCCGTTTTCCGTGTCTGCATCGTGCCTTCTTGGCTCGCTTTTGATCTAACCTTGAGCGCGACTCTCGTATATCGAGAAATACACAAAAGCAAACAAACCTTTCAAACTATTTAAGGTCGCTCTTACTCCCTGTCCCTTCGAATCACGTTGTTCGCATTTCCTGTGCATCATCTATGTAAAAACTTGATCTTGCCTTGCGCATGCCTCTTGCAAATCGAGAAATATGCATAGCTATTATTATTATTCGTATTATTATTATACAGAGAAGGGAACTGCATATGGAGAATTATGGAGGCTGTTGTGTTGAGAATAGAAGCAAACGCTATATTACGACATAGCTTAGTCTACTTCGGTTGATTTAATAATAATAAAGGTGTATTTCTTGAAAACTCGGAGCGCCTAGACGGTAAAAAAATGGACCATTCGGAAGTTTTGAAAGTGTTCTAGCTGAGGCGTTATGGTGAAAGTCGCAGAAAACGAAATAGGTAAATAAAAGTTCCGAGGACTATGGGGGTGAGTGGGAAAGCGGGAGAGACATATCCATATAATTTGCTTCTCTGCCAGTTGGGAAGCGTTGGGCCTAGTGGTGTGCCGAGGGTAGATCCCCCATTAAAACGATTGCGACTATTCCATTTACCGATGATCAGAGAGGGTCGGTCTTCGGTGTTGTTCATATTACAGTGTTATATTAAGTTCTTTTGCACCTTCAGATGGAGTGCTATGAAAAGCAGAGGCTAATTGGAAACAAGGGATAGGATGTGTATTTAGAAATCGATGGCTGACTCAAAAGTACGCGCTTCCGAGATATGCATGTTGCTCAGTTGAAGGACCTGGTTTATACTAAGTTAGTTATTTAAGGCAGCCTTAAAACTGGACTGATTCTGTATGCACCAAACAGTAATGGGAAGTTTGTTCCAAAGCTCGGCATAAACAACAAGAAATGCGACCCTAATGAGTATTTGGAGATTTCTGTATGGATGTTTATAAATCTGTGGCGGAGAGAAAAGGGACTGGCAGAGGAGAATATAGGTGGGTCGGTGGAGAAGGAGCGCCTATTCACTAGGTAATGCAGAAAAGCCAGGTTAGTTTTCAGTCGCCATAGCCATAGTGGCTCAAGTGTGAGGGCTAGGCAGCGTTCCTTGTAATTCGGAGTCGTCGACCAACCTATCATTTGCTTAGTGAAGCGTCTCTGATTATTTTCAATGGAGATCCTATCCGACTTTGACATGCTGGAGTATATCAAAGTGCCATACTCAAGTAGTGGTCGAACGTCTGTTATATAAATGCTGAAGATGCTGTCGGATAGTTTCACTGTGCGAAAAACCAAACTTACATTTTTCCTAGCTTTAGCCGACTGAATAACTACATGCTCTGAGAAATTTAGAGGGGCTGAGTAATTGAGACCGAGGTCAAGGATTGTCGGTTTATATGCAATAGGAGATATGCGCTGCAAAATTGAATCTTTAGGTACTGTGCATCCGCATGTGAGTATTTCGCTCTTATCGGCAGAGAAGCTCCTTATCCGGAAGGTACACCGGTCATCTAAAGCGAACATATCGGCACAAATGTCTCTAACCGCAGTGCTAACTTTATTTGTCTTGAGAGGGTAAACTATTTTTATGTTATCAGCAAACAGGAATGAGACACGGTGAAATATTGAATTTATTGTATCAATAATATCCACAAGGCCTAGCAGGGGATCAATTACGCTGCCCCGTATGACGCTACTAGTGACAGGTCTGAGATTAGAGGTTATGCCGTCGATTGAGACCAACTGTGATTTTTGGGTTAGGTAAGACGAGAGCCAGGATAGAAGAGGATCAGTGGTGCCAAAGAAGCTAAATTTGGATGAAAGGTGAGGGTAAGGGACACGGTCAAAGGCCTTAGACATATCGAGGTGGATGACTGCGAAAGCCATAACTAAGTTGGCTAGGTTGGTTAGCAGGTTCAGAAAGTCAAATTGACAGGTGGAGCAGGAACGTTTGGGGCTAATGAGGTCAAAGGCTAAAGGTAGTCCATGATGGATCTCTTTGCCGCCATTTCAATAACCCTGGAGATAACAGGCACGTGGTTATTGGGACGGTAATTGGACAGATCAGATTATGGCTGGGGGCTATTACAGATTTTTTCAGTTGACCGGGTCTACGCCAGGGTTAAATGAAAGTATAAAAAGATTCAGCGGTGGCGAAGATAAATCAGGGCCGCAATTAAGAACAGCTGTTGGGGGGATGCCACCAGGGCCTTGGTAAGGCCCCGGCTTGAAACTGGCTAAATGTCATGCAATAGTCTTAACAACAAACGACACAGTGGATGAGGTGTAGCTATTCCTATTCTGTAGTTGGGATGGGTCGCTGTATGTAGCTGGTACCATGGAGGACGCCAACTATTCTTTGAACGCCTCAGCTGTCTTTTGAGGTTGTCATAGACTCACTATTAGGCAAAACTCGAAAGTCCACTGAAGGGTTGCAATCACGGGATCATAATTTATATAGTTTTGAAAGTATTTGTATATCTCAGTGCCCTAGCTTCTTCTTTCGGAAAGAGAAACGGATTTAGGCAAGGGACTGTATCAGACAGATGCTGCAAGGGGACAAACTTGGAAAAGTCATGTGTGAATGAAACGAACTTGTCAGTTTCGAAATGCAGCTGGCCATGTTGCCACAAAATTCATCCGCAATCGCCAGGTAAAAGCTTCACCAGTCAAGCCGGCGTACTAGAGAGGGAAATTGCTGCCAGTTAAGATGGGATGGGCGAGTTGTGTCAATAAGATGGCCAAGGAAGGGAGCACGGGCATGGGTTCTACCGTGCACTAAACAGTGGTCGCTCCCTGGAAAATTGTTTTCGAGGTAAACCAAGGTGTGGTGCTCAGTATTTGTGAAGATGAGATCTAGTATATTATTATTTCTGGTGGGTGACGCTACGTGCTGTACCCAAACTTCATGATGTAAGTGGGAGACGAACGATGTTAAGCTTGGTGGAGCCGTAATCGTGGACCAGATTACGCCAAGGAGATTGAAGTCTCTGTCAATGATTTTCGATGTTGATGGGAAGGAAACAAGGTGGTCAAATGCGTCCTCTAAGAGAGGGATCTCACTTTCATTATGAGATGGGAGGCGATATACACAGGCAGCATGGATAACATATGACGACAACTTGATAGTGAGCCATACCGATTCCTGGATCATTTAGATTGTAGGATGCGTTAGAACGGAGACTGATAGGCCCAGCCTTACGTAAACAGGGAAACCGTTCCCGCGGTTGCCGTTTTTGGTGCCTCTAAAGGATTGGTATCCCTCAAGATAAGTCACACTATTAAGTATGTCTTCGGTAAGCCAGGACTTAGTGATGAAGATTGTAGCTGGGTTGGCAGACGAATGCAGCATTTTAAGTGACTACTTTTATTTAGGATAGAACGACAGTTAATGTGCGCAAAAGTGAAAGCTTTGCTGCCGTCAAGGGGGAGGGTGAGCAGTGGGCTTGCAAAGACAAAAAGACGGTGCGCAAAGAGTCAATCATAATGGGAAAAACTGGGTAAGCACACGGTATTAAGTCTACTTTGGTGGACTTTAAATGAGATACGGCAGACGAAGGTGGAGGCTAGGAGGCACGAGGGCATATCGCATTCTTCAGCATACCGGTATGGGGGAACCCGAATAACGGGGGGACCAGTTTGGGGGAGGCAGGAAGGAAGTGGGTTTGGGAACAAAGAGGTGGCGGTGGTGGTTCAGGATTGGGGAGGAAGAGGGAACGCTCTAGCTGAGCAGGTGTGGCCAAAAAAAGACATTAGTGGGATGGGGTGCGGTCTTTGTGTCTGTGCCGAGGCGCTGGCAGGCGGACGTTGGTGGTATTACCGGTATGACGGTGGGGTATGCTTAATGGAGGCCATAGAAAACTTTCTTTGGAAACCTGGCGTGACAGCGAAGGCTTTTTGCAGAGAACAGATGGTACATTGATAGATCTTTTAAAGCTGAAATGTAGGCCTGTTTTTCTTCTAGCATGTAAATTCTCTCGGCACTGACATTTCGTTCCAAGGTAATTTTGACGAACTTTAACGGGGGAGATGACGCTATCTTACCTTCACTCCTCATCAACTGTTCTGCAGTAACGGGACTGAGGAAATGAAACAACACTGAACTTGATTTGCTTAAAATTCGTTTACGTAATTTTAGACAGTGGCAGGGGGTGCCTGTCATAGTACAAGCGCTTTTAAACAAGTCTAGTGGAATGCGGTCAGGACCATTGTAAACCAGGGCATACGGAGATTTTAGGTTTCGCTGCTTAATTTCGGAGTATAGTGAGTCGATACCCCGGCAGACACTTTCGAGATGTTCGCGTAGAGGGTTTTTCCGGCGTCCTAGTTAGGTAGATGAGAGGAAGAGGCCTTGCAATCACTGGTTATGAGTAAAATTTTGTTATGTATCTCATGAGTCGTTTGCTCTACTTTTCGTACTTTATTATTGGTATCCACGGGCATGCCTGTGACACTAAAAATGCACGCGGGAGGCCGGTGGATGGGTTGTGAGATTGTGGGCGCGGTGCGTCTAGCAACTATGACCTCGGTACGTTTAGGCCTAAAGACCGACAGTTCGACAAATTGGGACGATGTGTATAGCTGTGCAATTGTGTGACAAAGGATGCAACTGAGCGTGCCAATAGTTTTGTCAAATCTTAGAGTGGAAACCGAGTGAGCAATCTTGGATCGATCTAATGAAGCGGGATCTAAACTAAAATTTTACCAACACTAGTATATTGGTAGTTAAAGGTTAGTCAAAATATAGTCCAGCAGAAAAAACACTCCGATAATTTACGTGGAGAAGAAGGGCCCTATCCATGTCAAAAAATGTTTCTAAACAATGCGCAATTATTAAATTCTATAAAAACAGGCCAATCCCGACGGCCGCTATGACGGTCGGGAACTGCGAAAATGCGACGATGCGGTCAAACTATCCAGCAGTTTATGTGTCCCGTTGATTTCGGGCGACTTTTCAGTGTTCATAAGTGACGGGACTGGTAAACGAAAAAATGGGTAGAAAGGCCACTGCGCTCCGTTAACCTTGAAAGGAGATAAATAGATCAATGTTTTTGACGGTGTACAATATAATGGCTTTTAATATAACGCCGCGTCAAAGCTATGAGTGTCACACCTAAATTTCAGGTAGAAAATCAACAAAATTGTTACGCGGGTGTTCACTTAAAGTAAGGCGCCCAGAAAAAATTTGAAAACGTTTCTGACTGGGAAAAAGCTCTAAATTTGTTAAGACTGCCACAAGAACACCGTGGTTGACTAAAACAGGGAAGATGACTCAATACGAGGGGCACATTAACGCAGTCGCGGCTGAACTCTAAACAACCGTGGTCCAGATTACACACAGATTTTATCGGACCTGTTTAAAGGACCCATTTCTTGATATGCATCGACGCCTTATTGTGATGGCTGGAATTGTGTCCATCCAAATCAGTTACAACTGGCAGCGTTACAGCCATACAACGTCTATTTTTTTGCTTGCAAGACATGAGAGCGGTCAACTGGCAAAGTTAAAAGGTGAACATGGTACTTGGGAAAACTGGGTGGAGTAGCAGAGATTCGGTGACCACCAAGCTCCGTGCGCAGCACGCATGCAGGCGGTAGATGACTCATGGTCCCTCGGACAAAAAGGGTCTTTTGACTTCCAAACTGTGGGGTCGAAAAGTGCCGAAAGGCAATTGCACTGGCCATATGGCGAAGAATTTCGCGTCATAGGGGTTGCTGTTCTAAAGCTCTGGAAGGAGACCCATGGCAATGGAAAGTGTGTTCTGGCAGAAAACGGTTCGTCCCGGTCGTTTTGACGTGCAGCTGCAGAGCGAATGCGTTGTGGGTAACGGGCAATACACGTCTGAAAGTTTGCCGCAATTGAGAGAAAGTTTTCGTCGTGATAGTTGGCTGCCGGAGCGGCTCTCCGAAGAGGTGGAGCAGTACAAAACTCTCGGGTTTGTAGAAGTGCCTACGCCTACGGTGGAAAATAAATGTAGCATCTGTCTTAGCGTTCTGTGCCAAATCTAACTGGGCACGATAAACTTTGCGAAGCTTCCCATTGTGCAGAAAAATTTAATGGAAATTTGCTTACAAATCGGTTGTTGAATGGACCGGATTAAACTATATCAATTATCCAAGTTCTTCATCGATTTTGAATGGGTAAAATCGCAAAATCTGTTAACAGAATAGAACGGTTCTTGCTGATAAATATGCTGCATAATGACAAAAGTAAATGTATTACTTTGGTAGGCCGAGAACGAGGTAGAAGAAGCAGTGGCGGAGGAGTGCATGTCCAACAATCTTTGGGTCCTACGATTTACGCCGGTGAACAAGTGAGCAGAAAGAATTCGTTGACTGGATTCGTTCTCCACAGAATCGAACAAATTCACGGGATGCAATGGGATGTCAGAAACGAAAAGTTCATCTTCCATCCTTACAGTCCCAACCGTCCAGCTACGAGTGATTAAATCCTCTCATCCGTCTCCAGCTCGCAAAATCCTCTCGGGTTTACCTCTCCGTGGTTGCTTCCAGGAATGGCGTTGCTGTAACAACAGCTAAGGAAGAAAATTGGTTGTAAAAACCCCACTGATCCAGAGGAATCCTTTTCTTGGAATGAATTTTCGACCAGTATTAGAGGATTAAGAACCATACTAGTTTCCATGGTGTCTATTTTTGAACGATGAGAAACAGAACGGAGAGCTGGGTGCGTGTTTAGAAGCATCAGAATTGGCCTAGGATTTCGTAGTTTGTGGATAATGGAGCAGAGGAGATGGCAGCTACAACGCTACGCAATGACGGGAGGCTCATGGTAGATTAATCGCCCCAACCATCTCATGTAAAACAGAAACATCAGTCTAAATGACTTGGTTCACAAGCCAGCTGCATCTGCGTTCAGTGTTATAACTTTCAGTCTACGAAGGTGATGCCCCAAATAGCGCCGGGAAAACACGTCCGTTGTGGTGTGCTGTAATATTTAACGGGCATTCCGCCAATAAAGATCCCAGACATTCCAAGCCTATGGCAACGGCCGAACGCTTGAGTCTTGGTCCGGATGAAGTCGATCAGCGATTCACAGTGCGATTCGCCTAAACCTATTCTTCTCACGTTCTACGCCCAACTGGAGCGATGAAGCAAAATGCGGCTGTACCAAAAAACTACTACAAGTCAAGTGACTCATTACTATACCAAATCTCGTTAAGCTAACCTCACATAATAAGCGCAGAGAGGAACCAACGAAAGGTAAACACATGGAGCCAAAACTAGACAATATCCAAAACCAGAGTCAGTACGAGCAAGGTAAGCAAGAATAATTGAGTATCAGAGGACGACCGACCAGAAGAATCGGA
The DNA here is from genome assembly GCA_008360955.1 of Fasciolopsis buskii. Lineage (NCBI taxonomy): Eukaryota > Metazoa > Platyhelminthes > Trematoda > Plagiorchiida > Fasciolidae > Fasciolopsis > Fasciolopsis buskii. The sequence goes on along the minus strand of LUCM01007890.1, from coordinate 7,757 downwards.
AATAATTTTAAAATACTCTAGATGTTAAACTTTTCTTTTGTCAAAAACACGAAAACTGCGGCTATGGTGATTCACCCCACTCCCAAAACACACCGTTTTTGGCACACGCAGGTCTGGGACCTCACGTCGCTATCTTGCAATCTGAACATGCTGCATCTGGTAGCTGTCATATAACTTCAAACAGAGATAAGTTGATGGAAGCAAACCGGATTCATTAGACAGTGCCTAAAAGGCCATTTCTGCAAGCACTAAAAGTTGGGATTAGGTCGGTAGGGATGGAACTGTGTCTCATTTTGCTATTTTTAGCACTCCTTGTTCGGGGCTAGTTCTAGTTGGTGATATAGCTCACTACTGAGGGAAATACTTCAAAGGAAACCTAATGTATAAGAATTCATGAGATCACTACCAATAAACCAACTTTAAGGCCTTATAATATGCACGCTTTCGTATGCCTGAAAGTTTGTTTGTTCGCAATTATCGCGCAATTTTTTTACTCACGCTTTACGATATCCGCATGAACCAAGTGCATTTTTCGGGGAAATTACAAGGGCGGCCGGTTTGTTTGTTTGCATTCGCATAAGTTGGTTTTTATTTCGCTCACATGTGGGTTATATCTGTAATCCGTATGGCAAAATATACGAAGCAGTTAGGATTTTAACTTGAGATTATGCTCTGGCTACGCATTGTTCCGACGCTATTTACAGGACTATTAAGCCTGGCCTAGCCATGTTAGCGGCGCCCATTAAGAGCAGAAAGCAAAGAGGGCGGTCGCAGATGAAGCAGAAGTTGGAATTCGGCCGACCGAATTTCGGCTTTCTCGCAAAAACCAGGAGGCTTAAGTGACATCCCCAATGTGAAGGATGCAGCGGACAAAGTGCACTCCACATGGTCATAGGTGAGGCGACTTGACAGTCTGTCCGCAATTTCGTGTTTCCCTCCCGTTTATTGTTCACAGCCGAACGAATGATCCTGTTGAACTTTCTGCCCAATATCTGTCTGCCCCTTCGGGTTGCGAATCGACTGGCTGTAAATCTTGGACTTATGATTCGTCCGAGCCAGGAACGGTCTCCCACAGTATCAAGGTTAGCATGAATGACTGCATGGATGACAGCAAGCATCTCCCTAATTGTACCACAGTGGTTTCTTTCCCGGCGCAAACAAAATTTGACTGGCAGAGGCAATCACAGTCTGGACAACCCTGGCCTGATTCTAAGATATCTCGGCGTTCATGGCTTGTCGCCGGCATCCCTGTTCTGAAGGAAACTGTCAGCTGGAATGAAAATCCAGATACGTCAGAATGGACACGGAGCTGAGAAAATCGCGAGTCATTCAAAGAAGGTTGTTTGTCGGAACGCAAAAATGGTGTGCCTTAGGCTAAATCCTTCTCAAGAGAGGCGAACGTAGCAGATTTTGCGATGAGGCGGCCTTTATGTGAATGTGATTTTCGGAAGCTGCCGACCCCTTTCATGGGCGTAGGCATAAGCCAAGATATTAGGCGAACAATATTTTTGAAGTAACAGTAAGCAATACTTTCATTAGATCATCGTAAATTTTGACTGATCTGGCCGTGAATCCTGCCCCCATCTTCCCGTTGCCCAATTGCCTGACCCCTCATCCTATCCTCATACCAACTAGTCAAATCACATTTTTACATTCGGTATTTTCAATCACCCCTTTAAGAATTTTGACGATATACTTGTTCGAATTTGAGCCGTTGCTTTTGGTGTTTTCTTCTGCCACTTTTTCTTACTACGATTTCTGCACCGGCTATTTGGCCCCCCTCCTATGAATTCCGTTAGCTCCACAGGTTACTTTGGTGCTTCTACTGAGAAAATTAGTGAGTTCACACGTCTTCTCTCTTAACCTCCTCTCTCATCCTGGTTATCTTTAATTCATATGTCGCTTTGCGAGCAAAGGCAAATGCAAAATATGATCCCCTTGGCTTAATTCTTCAAGCCTCCCTCATTCCTTCAGTTGCACTGCTCAAGTCCCAACCAAATCAGGAACCCGGCAAATGGATGCTGTTCCGCGTGCCATGGTAATCGGCCTGTACTGCGTTTAATAATGGTCACTATAGCGATAAAGGTAGTATTGCGCTTGGAGGTTGGGATCACGTGTGTTCGAAGGTTTGAAAAATGGTATAAGGGTCACTGACACTTCTATTGGCGTGTAATAGCCTCCACATCAGACCGCTCTATCGTTCGTTTTCTGATTTACAGATTTTCTGCTCCCCCTTCAGTGTTTGCGCTGATGCCCCGGTTTAATATTTTCCTTTGCTGTGGTCATAAAGGGGATCTTCTTCGTATAAACGCGATTGGCAACTGGGCCCTTTCATAATTCATTTCAAATCGGGGCAATCAAGTGTTGTCAACTCCTGTCTCGCCAACACACTACTTGACGAACACGCTCTCTCCTCAGCACCGGTGAGACCCCTGAATCAAGCCGCCTTTACCATCCGCATTAAATTTACGAATAGATAGCAAATTGGTCACAAATGCTGCGGAAATCATGCACTCCATTGTATTACCCTTGTTCTTGCCAGCGTTTACGTTAGTTATGGTTGTATTTCGCTCTTTTTCGGCCCGCACCGATATCAGCAGTACGACCTGCGATGCATGTGGTCACAGTTAAATGCAACGGCTCATTATTCCGGTCTTCAAACATTAATAATTCCGCTTACTAATCTGATTTTAATTCCAGATGTAATTCGCCTATCTTATTCTGAGTATAGGATTACCCAAGTAAACCTGTCTCGCCTGCCCGCCACCAATTCCAACACGGTCACCAGTAGAGGGTTTTATTTCACCCGGTTCTATAGGTTCATCGCGTAGATCCAATTTCACCGTCCTTATCTACCATGTTTTTCTGTATAATTGTATCTCTTTGAGTTGATGGTTAAACGTAGCGTGGCGGAATGCTCATTTTGACGAACGTAAGTAGCTGAGTTTGGACGATGAGTCTATCCTTGTCGATCTTCTCCTGTCACCGCGTCACAAGAAACCGTTCTGAAAAGCTCTTTTAATTACTTTCCCTTTTCTTTCGCCGCCATGAAATGCTACGCATAACTGCACAGGTTTCTTCCTATCCTTCTTGACGGATTTCATTTGCCTCGCCTTCTTTTTCTGAAACCGTTCTGAAGTTTGAAACATTTGATTCCATGGCTTTACTCTATAACACACAACCTTTTCCACTGTGGAGTATGCCAGTCCTTGCGCAGGTGTATCAATCATACTTCTAATCATTAACTCTGTTGCCCCTGCCCGTCCGCTCAAGTATGACGTCCATTCACTTTTTACTTCCACATGCGCGCCACGGTTCACCGACATATGTCCCGTTCAGCAACCTGCACACATTCAAATATCTGCAATCGCTCCCAGCAGCAACTACCACATAGGCATAATTACTCCGCAGCATGCACACTCGTACGTTTTCTTTTGCTCGCGCGATTTATCGGTTCCTATTCCCCAGTTGATAGCAAGACCTGGCAGCCGCTCGTTCCCGTTTTTTAGCAACTTCGATTTAACTGACGTTACAAAATTGCCTGC
>LUCM01007888.1:11046-38025 GCA_008360955.1 Fasciolopsis buskii | reverse complement strand
GTTGGATATTCACTCTTTATATAAACGTGTAACTCTGGGGAAAGGCAGCAGTCAGTGAGGCTTGCCTTGCTGTTTAACGCTGAACGATGATGATGATGATGAAGAACAATGACGGGCCCATCGATTTCCATTGTCCATTGATGCTGAGCTCTTATCACTACGTGAGTCAAACTGTTTTGAAAACGTCTTTGTTTTCATTGACGGGTTCGTAATGTGTCATGGTTGAGACATACACATGGTGGCTAAAATGAGATACCGACAAAATTTCCAGCTAACTTACTCGTTAAATAATTCCAAGGCCTAAGGCTTATTACTTAGATAATTTGCCAGTTCTCGCTGAGTAGAAGGAACACAAGTGCACGTATTTGTTTCTTTATGCTGTTGGCTACTGAAGCGGAAAGTACTTACCTGACGCTCATTGGATGAGTTTCAACAAGACCCTTAATGTTTGCAGGGTTTTGGGGATTGATAGACAGATTATGTTCCGCAGACCATCTTGAAAGTTCGATGCTCCCATTTGGATAAGTAGAAAATCAGGCATTAGAATAATACGATAGGCTCCTTATCAAGGACTTATGCGTCCTTGATAAGGAGCTTATGGCCATGGGTTTGGGTGGCAGATACTTAAGCAGAGAAAATAAACGGAGATAATATAGCACCATGGGGAACTACAAGGATATGGATGAGAGGAGGTAGTGCGGTTGTAACCGATGAAGTGCTGTCGGCTAAAGAAACAATCTTTCCTACACCTGAATGGGACAGGGATAACAGCGGCTTGCTTCTGTTGATACAATTAAAAACGTCACCGTAGCCAAGGAAGCAGATCCTCAATCTTTTGTTCTTTTCATCCACTGCCAAACAAATGAAGTGCGTTCGGATGAGATGGATGCTGTCGGTGGACTTGGAGGACCGGTAGGTGAATTGGTGGACATCAGCAAGGTTAAGAGAAAATGCAAAATGTGACAGGATTAATCTTTCCAAAGTTTTCGAAACTACTGAAGTGCAGGAAATGGGACGGAATCTGGGCAACAGAGATCGGAGCAACTGTCCTCCAGGAATCAGGAATTTCGTCACACGTTCATTTAATAAACAGTTCAGAAAGTATGCAGGATAAAATGGCCATTCATTGCCTGAAGGCCAATGAGGCTGAGACTATCTATTACACAATGAAAGCAAAGTTCTTTACAAACATCTGAAACAGAAAAATAAAGTAAAGGAACCTGTGGGAAGATACCTCCGGTAATAGGAAAGGTGAAAGAGCAGTTTATAGACAGTGAATATATTGGGAAAGTTAACTAAAGCCAGATCAGAAGGCATCTTTACGCGTGGGGGACTGTTCAAAATTGAGGTAACCAAGGGGTGATAAGAAAGAAGCAACAAATCTGTGTAAGGCACCAGCGATAACATGAGGAATGGCCACAAGGATAGTTCAACTGTAAGTTGTCTGAATTCATGCGCTCGGGTATCAGGAACAAAGTAAACACTGACGAAGATAATGCACTGAAATGAACAAGCATAACGCGATTTGCAACGGATTGATGAACAGCTAATTTTTGACCTATTAAAATGGAATATTAGATCAGAAAATTGGCGCCACCTGCGACAGATGAATGTCATGACACCGCCTCACCTATTTCTCAAACCTAAATCCTACAAGTGAAAGACGGTTACTCCTGAAAATATTGCATCCATCACCGTTAATTGGACTGACGTGTAAACAAATTTCTTTTAGGATAACGGTGCCGAAATATCTAACTTAATTCTGGGAAGTCAAATCAGCTACCTCCTCAGTCTTGCCCAAGAAGGACTGCACGGATAAAATGGTTGATGTAGGCAGCCAGCCCAATCAGTCATACGCGACAGCGGCTCACCATTCCGCTTTATGCTTTCTTGGGGATCTACAAATCTTCAGAGGTAAGGCTTTAACTCGATTTCTAACAAAATGCGGAATATCGCGGAATTTATCGGAACGCGAGGATGCCCACGGGAATCCAAAGACGCCCATAGTCGGAGAACATTTGTCATTCACGATAACTTTGTAAAACAACGGTGATATACAAATAAATTCGGAGCATCATGGCCAACTTTCAAATGCTACGCCTTACGATACTGAACCTGACGTTAAGTTGGTTTAAATTATTACAATTTACTTGATTGTTACACTTTTATAGCAATAAAATTTGGGATGGCTGGACATTTGTCTGAGAAACAGACATCTAAATAAAACGTTACGTTCCGGATTTCTGTTTAGCTGATGTTTAAAATCGCGTAACAATTAAAGGTAATGCACACAGCAGTGATAAAAAGATCAACAAAAGTTACAACTGTTCACATCATGCACGAAGTTAGCAAACCTTCACCTGGACCATATCTATGTACTTTTGTGATGAAGCACTAGGACACCGGTTGTTTTTCACACAAAATATATCGATCGGAATACAGTGTCCATCTGAAAATGTTTTCGAGCTTGGTGAAGACCATGTTAGTGTCAGTGCATTTAATACTGACATGTATTTTCCTCTAACTTTTCACTATTATCATTATTTTCCCCGAGAATATTGTTGTTCACTAAACATCAATGAGCGCGGTAGCAAGTGTCGGCAACAAAACACGCCAATCTGGTTAAAGATAGTGATCAGAATGTAACTGGGAGCCGTTGGCCACATGCTAATGCTTGAACAATAGTAAAGATAATGGTAATGATAATAGTGTTCTGCAGTCAGAATAAAATAGAAACATGTGCATTAGAATCTCGTTTATCGGTGTCGCACTCTTTGGCGTCTTCAGTCGTTCTTCTTGACTCTTGTTCAGTCCCAGACGGCTAGTCAAGCGAGAACAGTCAGCTGGTCTCAGTCTGGTTAACAAGACATTCTTTTCCATAATTTGTCATAATCCAGTGGTTTATATAAGCCCACAGTGGGTACAGCACATTAGCCGATCTTCCCCCGTCTAACGGGACTCATTGTCTGTTTTTGGTTCTTAGCGAATGATGTCATTGCTTTCCTCGGAGCGTGTCACAAATCAAACCACTTTCGATCAGTCCGCAATCTAGGATGCCTGGCTGACTCCACACTTGTGTTCGGGCTTGCAGTCGGTCCGATTCCAAACCTGTGAGTTGATCGGCTGATGTCGGAGCAGTTTGACAGTCCGTTCTGTTCTTCTAGGTATGGTCGAGTTTCGCCACTCTGCGGCAGATGCTCTCCGAAGCAACGTGGCCTCGTACTTTTGTATCAGCACATGGCCTCCCATTACACAATGAACATTCTACTTTAGCCTTTGACTCTAGAATCTAATTTCAATCATTGGCATTGTTCATGGTATGGTCGCATTTTCTGATGGTAAGAAAATTTGAAGAGCAATGGTTGAGCTAAGGCTGCAAGCCACTCTAATTGGCACTAGCGAAAGAAAAATGGCATATTTTGGTTTTCATTTCTTCAGTAAGATTAACTGTTTTTGATAAATAAAAATAAGGACCACCTTCTTCGCGCCTTGTGCTGTATTTTTCTTAAGAAAATAATGAGGTAATCGCAGAATTTCTCGGTCAAATCTACACACACACCCTCCGGTATCGGAAAATCGTCCATCTAAACAAAGGCCGACTTATACCAGTTACCTTCAAGTTAGATCCATTGAGAATTCCCGAAAAAGACGATCATTTTTCACTACAGGTTTCTGAGATTAAATTTATGTTAACTCCAGTCGGAGCATCTCCCAAACAGGAAAAAATCCCACCAACACTGTGCGTGGATGGTGAATTCATTTATGAACCAGAAAAGCGATTTGTTTTCTTATCCATGTGCAATGCTACTTAAAATGGAATTTCATTTTATCGATTACTTAAACGTCCTAGGTGTTTTCCATCACAGGTGAAAGTGAACTAATCCATTTTTTCAAACTTTTACTGGTTAATCGGTACTGCAATGTTACGAATATGGAGACGAAGTCTGATTTAATGATCTCAAAATTCGCCATTCAGTAAGATCATTATAATATCCATTTTGTAAAACCTTTGGGTTGATGTGTTATCAGACTGACAGAACTCGGAAAACGATGTGCAGTTGATCAACATCAGACGTCGCGTAGCATACGAAAGAAGGAGACCGCGCTAAACGAAACGGAATGCAAAAACGCGAGACTCGGGCTGTCCGAGACTACATTCACCATAGCTTTGAAGACCTATCAGATTTAATAAAGTTGGTATGCATCACACTGGTTTGGGAGAGCAGACCGGACACGAGCTAACCGCCGACTCCTAAGCGCAAAATTGTCTTGCTGTTGGTGGGCTTCACTAAGAGAAAACTCGATATTCGGAACTAGAAATTTCGCTATCTGAGCTGAAGCCGCGAAGACGGATTAAATGGACGCAACCAAGTCAACAGCAGATGGAAAGAATGGCACGATTTTACAGAGAAGGGGTCTGACAGGCTATATGATTCAAAAGTGCAGTGATCATCCAGTCAAAAATTATTAATGCTTGAAGGAAAAATTTGGCTTTAACCGATCAAAATAAATTAGGATATAAACCAAAAAATAAGTTTTCTTACTATAAATAATCACGTGCAACAGTTTTGGAGTCCCAGAATCTTGAAGAATTTGTCCGTCTCCCTGACATTGATTGGCTGAGATAATAAGACGTACGTTGCTTCATAAAACAAAAGAAAACAACACTGATTGTTTTCTGTTTTAGAGAACGGAGTAAGTTATGATCAGACAAACTTCTTATTTGTGCACAAACAGTTGTGGCTAAGGCTGAATCCGATTTCCATAGGTGTCAGTCCGTACATCCCAAGAACGAGAACAAGTACAGGTGAACTTCGACTACGTCTCGTTATTTTCCTTATTGTTCACAAAGGTTTATGTGGAGACAGTTTCAGAATGAATGATAGGGTTATAAGATTTAGAACTACATAGACGGAAACAAGTTAACAGACAGATCAAATGCCGCAAGAATTATGTGAAATGAGAGGGTTATGAAGTTCGCTACTTTCAGTTAGATCACAAGCACGGTGCTTGTCGCAAAACGAAAAAGAATCTATCATATCTTTCCTTAAAAAGCGCCTGTATTTTCCATCTGGTGCCGACAATCTGCAATCGCATTTACTGATAATCCGTGACCATCAGTTGCCAAAAGCTCTAACAGAAACAATCAAGTCAATCTGAAATAAAATCTCTTTTTGTTGAAGGAAGCTCTCCATAACCAGAAAATTAACTAATGCGTAGCAGGGCCTGTTTATTAATTTATTTAGTCTTCTTTCTAAGTCGCCAGTGATTGGTCCACCATGCGCGATGGCTTCCAGTTCGACGTGATGAAAATCAGTTCATCATGAATCCTGGAGGACTCACCTTGATTGGCACTGCGCATTAGATGCCTCACTTAGATTACCCTTGCGCATTCTTGTCATCTCATCGCGATTCACTCTTAGGTAGCAGTAGGTACCCAATGAGGTGGTGCGCTTTCATCGCGACTGTCCTGTTGAAACACGCAACTGGCTCGAACCAAGTGCACCTAATTCTGTTCAGGGAATTGCAAATTGCCGATCCCGACTCATTATTGCGCTGCTATTGGTAAACAATGCATCATCTCAGTTTGATAGAGGCACAGTTTAGGCAAACATCAAATCCCCTCAGTCTTTGTCACTAAAAACGCTTGATTGATCACAAATTCCAGCTGACTGAACAGCTGAGGCTTAAAAATCTAGACATAAAAGTCATCATATTTTGAGTTTTGGAAACTGAATACCGATGTCGGTGCACGAACTCATCTATTAGACCCAAAAAGTAACTTAATCAGCCTAATTTAAATAGCATTTATCTCTTTTGGTTCGCAAAATATTTCAGGATTAATACACCGACCATTTTTATACTTTAGAATTGAGGAACAAATCAAGTTGGATGACTTTTAACCTAAAACGTTCGCTTTCATGCGGTAAGATGTGATTACTTAACCATTGGGATTCAAAAATGAATTATGAGCAGAAGAATAAATTCAAGGGAATGATATATATATATTAACCATTATTAAAACAAAAAGTCCAGATCACTTTACCCACAGTTGCTAATTCGAGAGGATGATAATGTTGACTCCGATGGTGTTTTATTCTGCGGATGTATTTCATCCATGCCTTAGGACCACCTTTGTTCTTCAAACTCAGAAACTAGGTATTTTAGCAAAGTTGAAGCTATTGGTAAGGTCGTAGAAACGTAGCACAAACAAAATAAAAGGCTCTTCGTGATTATAAACTTGATATCGAACCACCATTCATGTTTCGTTTTGCTCGAAGAGTTAGTTGGTCAGTCACCGAAGGTGATGAAGTGGTCAGTGACAGTGTCTCAACTTGAGATTCGCGGGTTGGAATTTTCTGACTGCCTGGAAACTTCCTTGCTGAACAGACCTAGTTGGTCAGTGTCATAATTCTGTTGTCATTTCAGTGGTAGAGCAAAATTTAAAAAATAGAACGATAAAGCTACTTTTGATTTCCTTTTCTTACCCTTACTGTGCACGCAGAAAGTACTGCAGACGATTCTGCCTCAACCTCAGCAAAAAGTGCGTTTATGTTTACCTAAGCCGTTTAGTATCAACTAAACACTCCACTAATAACTGACGTGAATTAGTCTATTTTAACGTCAAGCTTGTAGGATTGGTTAACATGATGCGGTGTGGACTAGTTCCGTGACTATTTGCAGCCAGTCAGTCAGGGTGATTGGGACCCAAGAGCGATGACGATTAAACAAAACGACTGTCAGTCATTTGAAGGTAATTCGCTAGTAACTCCTTCTACTTTACAGATATATATATATATATAACAGTAAGGCAGGCTACAGTCTGAGGTCGACTGCATACTGGGTACCTCGAAAATTCTAGAGAATCCAGATGCGCAGCACAAACGCAATTCAGCTGAATTAGCATGAAAAAGTGACATGTCAAATGTAGCTGGCCTTTTCGATTTTGACTCACATTATTAGTTCCTATTATATGACGGCGTAAGCTGATTTTTGATCGTGGGATGGTAGCTTGTACATCTTCCAGAGACTGATAATAGGAGCTACAAACATTTCTGGGCGATGATGTTTTCCAATTTTGCTCTCTTTAATGACATTGATTTTGTTGTCATTAGAACTAACTACTTTTGAAGTGGTCGAATACAGTCAGAATGATTTCTTTGGCAAACTTTATTCTGAAGAAACAAGAGTGAAATTCATCAGAACACTCCGTCTTTCTGCTCATAAGGAAGTAAACATGTGGGACTTGAAGTCAAAAAAGTCACAGAATTTTGATGAAAACGAACATCACTATAATTATTGAGTTAGGGCCCACAGGACATACTAGTCATTAGTAGTAGCAATCGAGTAGAACCTTCTACAAGTGACTGAAATTCTATCCGACGAATTGTTCGCATAAGGATTAGTCATGAGTGATGGCCTGGCCCAATCACATGTGGGCAGCATTGACGTTTCCACTCTAATTACTTCAAACCATACGATATTTTGAAAAGCGGTACTGAATTACGTGATTCCCTAGATAGGCTGAGAAAGATGTTGAATAAATGCGAATAAAACAACAGAAGGCTAAGATCTGTCACAACTGAATGAGCAGCGCAAAACGAGCTCGCCTGAAAGGCGAGGCATTGATGCACACGGAACTAGAATATCTCCTATTCAAATCTTGATTCGTGTGATTCTTGTTACATAGGCTGGAATCTACTTATCGTACTTGTCATAGGATTTGGGCACGCTGCTCTCGGTGTCACACGCAGATGAGGCAGATTACCTGAGTGAATCGATTCTTTCTCATAGTCGGATATTTGTCATTAGGCACGATTTCTAGTTTTTGTTCAGGCAATATGTGCTGTTTATGAGACCCTAAACATTCGGTTGGCTACATATTCACCGGTGTGTTGTTGGCTGAACGATGAACTGTGACCGTAAGAAAAAAAGAACAGCTTTGTCGTTCAGAAATGATTATTTATAAAAAATAGCAACTTCTAGTTTAACAGGATCCGAAAAACCAGATTAGTCAGACGCTACGAGACCAAAATAACGAAGGGCCACGGATGAAGTTTGGCAACATTGAGAAAAAGCGCGGCAAAGACTACATATAACATCAGACGGTAAGAGGCGAAGAGAAACATCCAGGAATGGAGACATTACCTTTTGGAAGTACAAAGTCCAATCTTACAAGACGAAAACGACGTCCCACGGAACTAAAAATATTTGCGGAAAGCTGACGAGGTAGCCTGTGTTCCATTTCTGTGCATGTCCCTCGATGTGAATTCACCTGAAAATCTGAAGGGTCAGACTTTTTGGTGCATCACGGCAATAAGAAATTTCTGAAGGTCTTAGTTCGTAAAATATATAGGTGAACTCAAAGGACTAAGAATCAGTAATGTCCGTCGATCGGCTGATAGGCGACATATCTCGAAAAGTGAAATTTTTGCAGTAGCCAGTGACAGAATTGCGACTACCGGTTTGCATGTCACGGATGGATGCGATTGCGGCTTGGACGGGAATCACGTATTTGAGGGTGGCATTAGTTTTAGTGTTGTGTGTATCAGGAACAGGACCCAATTACTGTTGCATACACTTTTAAAGGCAGGTAAATGTTCACATTTATATCGATCCCAAATTTTTTGTTTTACTTTGTTTGGCAATGAAACAGTATGTGGCATTGCTTTTCACGAAGCATATCTCGTTCTAGAGAGTGCCGGCAAGAGGGGATGTTGACCAGCGATGCAATAAGTCGCATCCGCGACCTTCAAATTGTAAGGTGATGTTAACCGCTTGACCGCTGTCAGTCACATGACTTACGACAGTTCAATTTAGCTCAGCTCAATTAGGTGGCATGCGGAAAAACTCCAAAGGAACTGAAAGGCAACATAAATATGAAATCATAAAAGGTGCTCATACATTGAGTCAATGATGTAGTATGATCCATATGGTATGCTGGATAGACTATGTGTAAATTTCGAAATCAATCCCCACTTTGTTTCCAAATAGAACAGTTTACGTAAATCTGCTCACTTGAATCACGATTGGTAAACGTACTTCCCTAGACGTGTCGGTTCATAGGTCACAGCAAGTCCGGTCGATCTACCTGAGAGCGGACATACACGCACATAGCTGATTGGCGATCTCACCATGGGAATTAGACATACAGCTTCGACGAATACACAGGTGTAGTTGATCAGCTGACTTGGACCAGTCTGACTTTGAAAAAAACCGGACTCCCCTGACTGTCACCTTCCAAGATAGGTTGCCCATGGGAGGCTCTTGGTTCGGCTCATGATGCCGCGAAAGCTTACTAACTACCACTGCTTCCGTATATTCAAGTCCACTAAGAATCTGTTCGATTAGTGACTGCTAAATCGGTACTTGTGTCGTAAATCCTGTAGACAGAGGAATTCACTTTGTACACATGGAGTTGTCAACACTGAGAAAACTGCACAACGCTTCGTAGGCGATACACCGCCGTTCTGTGCTCTGCTAACCGAGGGTCATTGCGTTATTTCTCATTCCTCTGGCGTCATTCATTCCTTTTGCTTATAAACTACTCTCCAATGAACGTAGTATCTGAATATTTCAACGGGAGTAGCAGTAGTAATAGTAGTAGCAATCCTCATAGCTGTTACTGTTGCTTTTGTAGTGACTGTAGCACTAGTATCAGTAGTAGTGGTGGTGGTTGATGTCCGTGTTGTTGTGCAGATGTCGACCAGAAGAATGTTGCATTCCAACAATGTTTATGATCTAGTAAAATATACTAAGAATCAAATCTAGGACCAATTTAGTCAGCGGAACTGCTAAGAAGAGGGTAGTGCAGTTTAAAACTACAGCGATTCCAACTATCGTCAACTTCGTACTTATGGCCGAAATTTGGGGTCGTGAGATTTCTTTCGGCAGTTACAATAACGACGGTAACTGTGGTTTTGATGGTAGAAAAACGCAGCACTTTTGCATAGAATAATGAACGCATCATCAACGCAGATACTAACGGCTTCGAATATTTTCATATATTCTGGTTACTAAGACTGAAAGTCAGATTGCACTGCGTGGGAAGTTGCGCAAAAATGAATATCGATTAACCCTGTTGAAGTGAATCTAAACCTTAGAGACGAACGTCACATTCCGCCTAGGTTTATATCCACCTCTTCTCCCACCCGGATTGCTAAAGTGCAAAAATGTTTAAGCCAAAAGTTCTTCGATCACGTGACAAGAATATCGATATTTTCGATCATCTACCACGGTTTCTACGACGGTGAAACAACTATTTTTCACAACCAATGCATTTCCGTCTGGACAAGAACTTCAACCAATTTTTTGTCGACTGCCGAAATTCCGATGTTTCGGATATTGTGCAGAATTTGTGAACCACCCCTCAAAGTATGAGCCGATTGGTGAACAGTCAAGTTCTCCCACCTGTTAATATGATCCACATTTTGCGCATACGAAAAGGGGCCAAGACGCTGAGAGATCAACCACATAGCATGTAACCTGTAGATGGTCATAGCGATTTAACTCGGAACGGATCTTTTCGAAAAACCGGTAGGGTATTCCATTGATTCCCAATTAACACACAACAGGTCTCCCGTTTTTGCATTTCAGGATGTCCATGGACGCCGAAATGTGATAGGTACGAGGACAGGCAAGGGCCACCTGATCAAAGTAAAACGCATGAAAGAAGAAAAATCAAAGTGAACCGAAGCTTGGCAAATGTACCAGTCAGCACCGATATTTACGCAGTTAAACCAGTGTGGCAGTCTACAGGCTACAACTTACAATCAAAGCTCGTTGGTTATTGGAGTGAGATTAATAGATCAAAATGAGAAAATAGACTACCATAGATTTCCTGTTTGATGGCAACCTTTTAAATTGTTTTAATTCAGCTTTATTGATAGCCGATCGGTGGTGCATACTTTCAAGAAGAAGAATTCGATCAATTGGCAGTGGCAATAGCTGACAAATCTTCATCAAAATTTCGGATTTCTCACCAAAAAGACCATGCGAGTATTATCAGTAATAATTGAACATATGTATTTGGTGTTCTGAATTTGGCGTTTGCATCCTTCTGAGAATTTGATTTCCACGAGACGAATATCTCCACCGGACAAGGCGATGAATATAGCTTTATTTAAACAGTCAAACTACTTGAGACAACGTGGACGTCGTATTTTTAAACCACGCGTAAAGTCCGACCAGGTGATTTACCAATAGATCTGATTGTTTGCTATCAGAAATCAAGCAATTGCGGTCGATGAGCAAAAATCGAACCAACGAGCGTTGTCACGTGACAAAGAGCTGGAGAATCGGATGCTACTTGTGTGCGCAAGCGGCGATTGAGTGTAATGTGCATGATTGCCTATGTATGCATGCACAAAGTGGAAACTGATTGTCCGTTCAATTCAAATGGTCACTTCTCAGCCCCACGTTCAAGCTAAACTATCATGAAAGCTGGACATTTTTACATTCCTGCGATGATTTACCTGCAAGCATTATCATCAGGCGTTTCATTCTTATTACTCTAAACAGTATTTTCCGACTGACAGCATGACTCAAATAACTGAGACTAAACAATTTGCTACCTACCGGATATCAGCACAGTATTGATTTTTGTGATGCTTGAACACATTTTTTCTATTTTGCTCCGAGAACCCCACCTCTGGCAGGCAACCCATAGATGTTAAAACCGCTTCCAGGTTTTTGATGAAAAAAAATTTGTCCCCGAACCACGTCAGAAGATTGGTACAAAAGAACACCCTGCACTGAGGAATCAGAACAATCATTACTCAAAAATTAACAACCAAATTGGTTTCGTGAAATGTCTTTTCGAACTGGTTGTCAGCGTAAGAGAAAGAAAATTTCAAGGGAACACAGGTTCTTATCAGATACTCATAAATGTTTCTTAGAAAGATTCGTTGAAATTTCTTAACTTCTCCATTGGTTAGCAGAATATCATTTGAATCGTTGGGAGCATGAATGAATGGTGAATCTATTTCAGAATCACAAGGTGATTCGTCGGAGGATTTTCATCGTTCAGGCAAGGCTAACCTTTCGAAAGAGGACATATTGCCAGAAAGCATTGGTATTTCTTTCCAGTAGTTTTTTGCATAAGAATGGATAAGCGCAATTTCCCCGGAAGCACATGACCGATTTCAAGGTTATTGCCGCCCAAAGTTCCCCCAGTGATGTCTCACACATCCCCTAGCCTTTCCGATGAAAAACATCAATCGGTGCATTCTTTAGGAACACTGATCATTCCTGTTCTTAAAAGAACGGAGAAGGCATCGGTAAATATCAAATTAACACGTTTATACAAGACGCATCATACAAGAATGACAGTAGTAACATCACAAGTTTGCTAAATTTAAGATTTCACTACAAGTCACCTGGCTGGGTTCATAGGCCGAAATGGAAAGCATTCCATGTTTCTTCTATGGAGTGAGAAGTTTGGCGGGAGCTACATCAGAGTGACGCAAAGAAAGACAGTGAGTTTAAGAAATAAAATGACATCACTGGATTGGTGACTGAAAATAGCATGAAGTCTCTTATCTAAGTTGATCTATATGAGAGTGATACAAGTAGATGACATTCGCTATTATTCCTTGCTTGCTGACGGTGTTGCCAGCTGGAAGACTGTCGTCGATTGACTTAGTGACGAAACCAAGAGATAAAATGAAAGGCCAGACGAATTTTTGACGCAGTTACAGAGTATACTTGCAGTATGTTGTGACATTTCAACGCGTACGAGAACCTTCAGATGCTGTGCATGTTTGACAAGGTTTAGGCATCCATCTTCCATTTCGCTTCTTCATTAGTTAGGATTTCTTAACAGGACAACAACCGCAGTTGGTAGAAGGCATTTATCAGCAGAACGAAGGTCAACTGGATCAAAATGGAAATTAATCAACCGTTTTAGTAATTCAATCATAGTCACACGATCCAGTCGTCTAAAAACTTGCGATTATCATTAACATATCGGGTATCGTTTAAGTTCCAGTGGTCCCCTTTAGAGCCTGCATTGATCTTCGTCCACTTCATTTCCCTTTCAGTGTTGATACTCTAATTTTGAACTTCATCGCCTCCCTGCCTTGACTACAGACCGAGTTACGGGACTTGATCGAGTCGTGTGAGCACGAATAATTAGTTGTACGCACGCGATTATGGACTTGACACCAGCCAGGAATACAAACCTGTGAAAACATGAAATCTTTCCTTCTAGTACCACCGCTTAGGAGATTGGACAGGACTTAGGCTTATAAAATACAAGGGAAATTGCAGAAAACTGATAGATTCACATCTGGAGCCGTAGAGCAAGTTCTACTGCTCTTTTTCGTTGTATGAGAGCTCTGTCATCCAAAACGATGATAATCATTATGCTGACCTTAATAGTAATGATACTACGGCCTGAATTAGGTGTCGGTGTCAGGTCATGCGGTAAAATCGGAAGTATGTGTGACTTACTGAGTGCACGGCACATCCAAATTAGGTCTTCGTCACAAGCATGGTTACACCGATTGCAGAATGGCAGCAAGCAGGAAGCTACTAAGGTACACTAACGTAGTCGGAGCATGGTAGTGGTATGATGCAACAACGTTTTCAAAGTAGCCAGAAATGCGGTATGCATGCTGTTGGCAAACACTCGAACTCCTCTCCGGGTTACTAGATTCTTCATTGATTTATAAACACGATTGCTGCACCTGCCCGCGACTGTGTGGTATGTACAATGGCAGCAGTTTGCAGCGTGCTAGTTTGTTTGTCACACCCAAGAGGTTAAACAAGCAATCGAGCTGCGGATCACACGGATGTACTTTTCACCCTTCGAACTAAAATGGGCGATGAGAACCGACGGCCATTTAATGCTAGCATTTAGTACCATTCCGAGCCGTTTGGTATAACTACTTCATGATAATGACAAACAAGACGATACGTAAACATGTACAAACGAGTTGGTCGAATAGCCTCTGGTCCTGATTAATATCGTTTTACAAGACACTGACAACTGCAAGCTACATTTCCGTGAATGGATCGATCAACAAAGTTAGGAACTCGGTGTTGGATGGTTTTGCATCAGCTTAAATGATTGTGCTATCATGAATTATCACCGATGGGGACATCAAATATCGATAAGACAACAGCAACACAGTCACTAAGATCGTGGGAACACACTATCTATTGAATGGTGAAATAGATTGGCATGGGAACTGAGAAACTGCAGTTCACGTGACTATACTGCACACCCTCTTGGCGACATGCAGCGATACAGCCAAACAAATGACGAAGAGATGAATAAACCTAAACATAACCGAGACCATTGATCGACAGGGCATTCACCGACGAGATTTTGTGGTGATACATCTAAACACAAAGGCGGTATATCAATGATGATTGTGTTGCTGACTATCCTTGGTTTTCCCACTCCCTTGGATTGCGTTAAAGTCGTGCAGATAATTCATGATAGCACAATCATTTAAGCTGATGCAAAACCATCCAACACCGAGCTCCTAACTTTGTTGATCGATCCATTCACGGAAATGTAGCTTGCAGTTGTCAGTGTCTTGTAAAACGATATTAATCAGGACCAGAGACTATTCGACCAACTCGTTTGTACATGTTTACGTATCGTCTTGTTTGTCATTATCATGAAGTAGTTATACCAAACGGCTCGGAATGGTACTAAATGCTAGCATTAAATGGCCGTCGGTTCTCATCGCCCATTTTAGTTCGAAGGGTGAAAAGTACATCCGTGTGATCCGCAGCTCGATTGCTTGTTTAACCTCTCGGGTGTGACAAACAAACTACTTTTCACAGAACGAGCTCTGCAAAATTCAGTCTGATTGGTCACATTCAGTGCAAAGTCAACTGGCTTACTGTTACGGAATCATGTTGGAATGCAGCTGCCGTTGTCGGAACTTCAATATATCGCAATCACTGAATAGCACAATCGATCATTTATGATAGTTTGTAAATGGATACCCTTCGATTTTTAATACCCTTTCGATCTGTCAGGTTTAAGTGGT
The DNA here is from genome assembly GCA_008360955.1 of Fasciolopsis buskii. Taxonomy (NCBI): domain Eukaryota; kingdom Metazoa; phylum Platyhelminthes; class Trematoda; order Plagiorchiida; family Fasciolidae; genus Fasciolopsis; species Fasciolopsis buskii. The sequence goes on along the minus strand of LUCM01007888.1, from coordinate 23,017 downwards.
ATCAAGTTGATTGGGAAATAATACATAGTGTAATTATAAAGCGCAATTCTCCTCGGGGAATCACGAGAGCATCGTATCATGTACACTTGTTTCATCAGGTTTGTTTGGAATAGTTAGCAATGCAAGCCGACCGACACCGAGCTAAGGTTCAAGCCCAAATTGTGCGATTGTGAGTCAGGTATTTTATCCGCTCGACTGTCCGGACTGGCTCTCAAAAGATTATCAGAAGTCAACGGTGCATGATGTAGCATGATGTCCGTCGTTATTAGCTGACTCTACAGCTAAAGTTTGAAAATTTATTCTCGAGCTAGGGCTAAAGGGCCTGTAAAATGCAGAATTTCTGTCTCCGTTTATGCAGTGAGATTCATCAACTTTGAAGTAAAAATTGAAACTTAACTCTTCCGGACTTTCTGTTACATATTTTTTGTGAAGAGAATGTGGAAATAGTTGCTGATTTTTTCGACCAAAGTAGAAAATAGTCCCCTCCGCATTGATCAATCGTCCAGTTGAATAAACACCGACTTACCTCAATTATCCTGAAATTTGATCTATTGAAAAATGTTCGATAAAGCGAGCTATTTCTGCCATTAACCGAGATGCAATCCACATGCAGCATTTCAGAAAATAGGTTAATCTGGACAGCGGCCATTCTCATTTATTTATTTTATTTTTGGGACTCCGAAAGTGATTGTCTCGATAGGTCTGGCGGATCTCGATCTCTTATTTAGAAACCATTTTGTTTGGATTGTGCACTGTAGGCAGTCTGTCCTGAGTGTTGACCCGTACGACACAAAATCAAGCGGTCGACTAGCAGCAGAGACCGGACTAATCCTTAGATTAGCCTTAGCAACTCCTGCATCTCGAGGGACGGTCTCACTAACCAGGATAGAAGGTAAACAAGCATAAGGGATTTTCAAAGCAATGCGATCCAGCAGTTTTTCATACGGTTCGGATTTTCCCGGCCGTTATTGCATGCAACTGGTTGAATCTAACCAATAAACGAGACAATTCCAGACCAGCTGAGACAAGAATTAAGACAATGTGAGCAATAAAAATCCACTTGTCCTATTGTGATAGGTTAATCTGTCGGAGCATTATCCTGACAGAAGGAATACCAATAGTCCCATCGTGACACATGACACCAATGTTTTAGCGCAGAAAAATAGAATTAAATTGTTCACAGCTAATACAATCTGGTTAGCTATGCCGTTTCATAAAAAGGACAGGCATAAATCTGAACGTGACCGGGCCCCTTCAAAAGTCTAAACGAGGACGTATGCGCCCGCCATGACAACCTAATGACCAACTATATCAGTACCCCTCACCTGATTGTAGCATCCACCTAAAATAAGGTAAAATGCTACATTAGCAACGTATCGTTAATAATGACTGATTTTTTGTATTGTACCCGACGTCCTTCGAACAACCGCGTGGCTATTGATCCTCCGCTGCCTCCGTATTTCAGAAGAGTTACGTAGATATAACTCTTACTTCTTTTACCTATACGTAATCATGTCCTGGGAGTGAATCGACTTTTTGGAGGTTGCTGATCGCCCCCACACACGAACGGCGACCAGAGACGAAGTCGGACGAAAGAGAGAGTCAATCCTGCGCCCAGATCACCATAACCAAACTAGGGCCAGTCACTAAGTGTGGCATTTCCCCTTTTACTGGAAATCACTTTTTGACAGAACAATGCTTTCGGCTTTCCCACAGCCTGGGCAATAAACAGACGGCATGTAGTGTTTTGAGTTGTGTTTGGTCGTCGCAAGCCATTGCAAAAACGGTCGTTGAAGAAATAGAGACAATATTTCCATATCTGAGTAGCGTTGTCCAGTCGAGTCATTTGGCAGTATGATTTGAGGTGATGCTTATTTCGAGAATCGTTTGCGCAATTTATAACCAGTATTTGCGATTCACTTACTGAATCACTATGCTCTTACTGCTATTAAGCAGACTAGAAAAATACAACGGAAATAAAATGCTATTTACAGAAGTGCATGCTGTAGTTTCATGAGCACCACACAGCTTTTTCACGAGGGCGATGGTGGTGCCATGATAAGCCTACCCATTCAAGTAGATTTCTGTTGTTGTCGGGTATGACCGAACTTCTACCTCAAATAACTTATGATGAGCAGAGTTCCCGATACTGCAGTTCCAGGACAGGTTAGTGCAAACAGATGTTCGGAAGGCCAAGGTTCCCTCTTTGAGGTATTTCTGTCTACACTCAGTAACCATCATCCATCCCTCGGTTGGTGCATCCCACACATGATTTTTGTACCAGTTACCGTCCCTTCAAATAACAAGGACTCTCCGCTTTCTAGATCATCTTCAAACGCTGAGATTATTCAACAGGGCTTAATAGACCTTCAAATTTGTGTTGGTCGTAGCTCAGGTTGTTGGTTTTCATGCGATACTGACCACCGAGCTGGGCGCTTAGGTTGCAGACGTCTCACCGACGATGGCGTTTTGACTGGTGATGAAAGGTTTGCGATCTCAACGCCGAGCTCAGCAATCAGAACTCAATGGAAACCTCAGCAGATATCAGCTACCAAAGTGCCGTATTATTGATTTTAATCTTCATCATAGGAATGAATTATTGCGCCCACCAGACACCTCAACTGTGGGAAGCGAAGTCAATACTCTGCCTGTAACCAACTTCTGTTAACTGGCGCCCCCCCACACACACACACGAGTCCTCAATCGTCTTAGTGACTATCTAAACACCTATCATCTCACCTACCCCATTTCATTCTTGAGTACCACTTCCCTGACTTCATTGTGTCCACTGGGCTACTGTCTAACTTTAATTGCACTTTTTCTCGGATCGTGCCAATATCCAAATCTAGACGCACCCCTTGGCGCTACGATTCTGATAGCTAGGCTGGTTTTCGTGGCTTTATGACCTATGAGACTGTTGCTTTGTTTCTGGTGTTCATGTTTTAAATTTCACAGAGGCTATTCTTCAAGGTAATCTGGCATTTATTCAGACCGGGAAAAATAAGGACGCCTGAATGACTAAGCAAGACCTGCAACTGTACTGTTCTTCCGAAAGATAGCGCATCGCCGGTGGCGCCACTCACCAAACATCCAAGAACCGTTTTGCGCAAACTTGGAACAAATGCTCGCCAGTACCAATGAGACTACATTTTAAATTGTGACCCAAACTGTTACTGAGTATGGCTCATCTGAAGCCGAAGATTCCATCATGCCTGGAAGTCCAATGAGTGGAAGCTTGACGAAGAAACCTGGATCTCCAGGTTCGGAGATGGCTGAACCTGACAATTTAGGCAGTAAAACCGGTGAAAGAATAACTGATCTGCCTAGCCGCTCCTCGGTGGATTGCGGACAGGTTTCTCACAGGGCCACAATTCTTTATCCTCCATGAAGTATAGTTAAGAAACTTCACATTACATCAACCGCCACACAGGTTAATTAGGACCACGCTTCCCATTGAATTGACCAAGACGGATAGTGATGTGGTCCACTTCTCATAATTCAATCTTTCATTCAACCAGTCATTAACCACTTACCTTTACCCGATCTACCTGAGAGGTCTTACTCAGCTCTGAGGAAGTTATCATACAGATGCTCCGGTCAGGTGTCCGTGCTTGCCTGACGCCCAATTCATTCCGTGTAAGACTCCTGGGCCAAAAGCTCCGGTGAGGATTTCCAAATAAAAATTCCCTTCTGTTGTCTGGGGAGCAGTGAAACATAGCTTACCGGATACTTCCAGAACGTTCTCGTGAATGATTAGGCCTCGATAGCTGGAGGACAGGAAACAAAGAACACGACTTGAACTCAAACGTTCTCCCTTCTGAGCTATCTTCAATATGTCCACAGTGTACCAAACAAGGCAAAACGTTGCTCTAGCAATGACTCTTTAAACCTCCAAAATAAACGCATGCTGCATAAGGGGAGGCTAAATGCGGATTCCAAAAGTACAACACCATTTTGCTTCGGTGCGATGAGTTACATAAAATGAAGCACGACTATACCCAGAATAAGACTGACTACAAAACTGCTCTGGCGTCAGGTTAGGAACTGGACCGACTGCAATTCGAGGACAAGTAAGAAACTAGCCGAGTCCCCTAGTCCGTGGACTGATAGAAAGTAGCCCAATTTCGTGACATGCTCAGAGAGGAACAGCGTCGGCATTTCATATGAAAAAAGGAAAAACAATGAGCCTCCGCTAAAAGTGGGCAATCGGTTAGTGGGCTCTATCCTGTTTGAGCCCATACAAATCTTTGATCATGGCAAATAAAGGAACACTGTCATGCTGAGTGGCCAGAAGCCATTTGATCGTTCTCACTTGATTAAGCAGAGCGGGACTGAAACAGTCCAGGAAATTGGCTTAAGGCACCGGAGTTAGCGAGTGCGATATACCGATTTTAAAACATGCTGCATTGCCGAAACGCGTATGAGACTCTACTTCGTTATCCAATCTCCGACAACCAGATACAACCTCGTTTTCTCACTTTGCCCCGCGCGTGTCAGATAACTGGGTTTCGAGCCCCCGTTGTCATGATGTGGGATATCAATGAAAACAGTAGTCCAGTGCGCACCGCTAGACAGCCGTTTGCATGCAGTTCGGCTGGTCGGTTTGGGGGGGACCACAAGCAACATACCGAAAGGCATAGTTATTATATGCATGCTCCCACCGACTGGAGCTCTCATGAGGCCGAAAATGAGTTACACCGAGACTTTCCTCGCGCTCAACGAATGGTGCAGTCGCTGCCGGGAACTTTAACTCCCAAGTTGGCCATTTAAGACAGACAGAAAAGCATATCGGAAGCCCATCTGTTGTCCCAGCCGATCGAACCCACAAGAGCGACCGCCACGGTTAAGTTTACTGTGATTACAGGCAGTTTTAGGAGAACTTTCGCTATAAGAAGCAACGTTAGCTCATTTTATGTCCGCCTTCGGCCCCACCGCATAGGACTCAGATTGACTACAATGCTACTAGTTACCGGTAGCGTGGACAAGTCGAAGACTGATCATTCTGGTCTGCAGGTGTGAACTCAGATCACCCCTTGGTCCGGCCCCGCTATGGTTTGCGCCTAGTCTGCGGACCCATTAACGAAAACCACCCGTCCAGCGAAGCTGCTTCTAGACGATAGTGGACGACAAGATCCCGTTGGGGTGTTTTACGTGGTTGTCGATACAACCTAATGCCGCAGCCAGTTCCACTCTTGTACTCGAAACCTCTCCCCTAGTACATGGTTCTTTAACCCTTACCTTGGAACTGGTACTTCGCTATTTCATGATTGTTCCCCATTGGAGAATACCGGGCCGTAGCAACCAAAACCAGAGCACATCAAGGTAATGTTAATGGTTATAATAACTAAAACCCGGGACAATATGAAAAACCCTGACCAGCTAACTGTGTCCATTAGGTCGAGTTAAATTTCCAGATTAAGGACCACGAGATTTCCCAAAGCGACGGTTGAATGCCTTAGGAATAGCGGCCAAATGTTATAAATAGTGGCCTTTTCGTTGTCGAAATGTTTAAGCTTATCAATGGTTCTGATTTTTGATATTGAGGCTTTCCTCTGACTATCATTCGGTTCTGCAAAATACCGACCAAAACAAGAGCTGTTTGATATCATGCCGCGTTAGGTCACTCTTAGGATCAGTCACAGGCGTCGGTGGTCAAAATTTTAAATTGAACTCCTTAACTCCCAATGATAACGTGAAATATGGTCATTTTGAGGCCGCTGGTAGTTGAATTCTAAGTTTTATTCTCCAACCGCAGCGACGATATGAAATGAAACCATAGGACAGGGAAATCTTAACTAACGAATGGACTTTGTATTAACACGATGGATGGCTGAGGCCAGAAGTCAAAATTAGGTTATGTGCACAAGATGTTGATTTGAGTAAAACTATCGGGAAGTAGATACAGATCGCTGTTGCAAATGACTAACTGAGTAAGCGAATTCCTATGGGTGGGAGGCACATCGTGCTTGCGCAGCTGAAGGGTGAGTAGAATCGACCAGTCAGTATATTCATAAATGATATGTAAACCGAAACTAGTTGATTTGTGCGTGGTTAAGGCGCCAAGACACTCGCATTAATAAGGTGACATGAAGTTGAAGATTCAGGATCGCGACTGCCATCGACCTGTTGCTCGTCACTTATGATTTACATTCCCGGTTGCTTTTTCTTCGAATTTCGATTTACTTCATTTGATGATAGCGCGATCTATCAGCCTGAACCCTAAGCAGGCTTTACTGTTTCTGACTGGAAAAAAAGATTCACAGTGGCAGTTGACCCGATGTCGTCGACTAAAATCTACTTGTCAATACGGCCGAAATGAAATGCTCAGATTGTTGCTCCCGTTCACGGAGTAAAGCTAGGTAGTGAGAAACCTAGTCATAAATCAGCATTTTGAAGGTAAAAGGTAAACAGAACAATCGTGGCCAGAAAATATCTTACGAGGGTTCCGTAAGCACGCCACCGACTGTGGAGTCGAGTCATATGCGTTTCAAACCATCATGCGGAAGCGTGTCATGGACCTCAATCCGAGAGTCCAAGTGAAACAATACGGGACAGTTCGATAGTTAAGACTTTTGTATCTTTTCGCAACGCTACGGACTGATCGCTTCAACCCATCTACTAACCACCACCTGCCTCAGGGAACTGCAGGGAAATCGACCTATGGCGATGCGCAACACACGACCCAAGCGACCTAATTTCATTGTTTCTTTTGTAGCTCGAACCCCAAAATCAAACATTATACGCCTAACCTGAATTGGAACCGGAATTCTGGCACCATGTTCTACCACCACTATGAGGCCACCCGTGCTCAAACACCGGATGGCCATAACTGCGAGGCCGTTGAATCGCACAGCAGGATTGATCTTAGGACTGCCATGTAAACTCGACCTTCGATCGGCAAAGTGACGCAACGCCGACGCCTCAAATTGGTGAATGTCAACAGAACCTTCTTCAAAAGCGATGATAACTAACCCAACATCCGACAATCTGGTGATATGCAAAACTCCACTTCGTCCGATGATTCTTCTACAAGAGTAAGTTTTCCCTTGGAGTCAACTCAGAATTGTAACGTTGTTTTACATTTCGAAGATGCAAAACGCACCAAGACATAAATAAACTACCGTTCAGACGGTCGAGCAAAACTTGCAACTTGGATTTTCATTCACAAGCACAATATCATTCATATATTCTAGGTCATGCATTTTGCTTTTTCTACAAGAATCAACTTCATTATTTTCACACGAGGATAGAACGGTTTCCGTCACTATTTTAGTTGAAAACGAAGGGCAAACGCGCGAAACTTTGATAGACACCACATGTAATAGTGAACTCCAGTGAACACCAGTTTAAATTCGGCTGTTCGCATTTAACAAGTGAAAAAGAGAAATGAATCTTTCTCCAGTGAGGGGCAGTGCAAACAAACCGCACGGCCAATTGAGTCGAATATCACTTCAAAACCAAAAAAGACAAAGATAGTGGGTCTTCGGAAGATGTGGTCAATTCGACTTCGACCGCGTCGGAAACCGAATTGATTCTTAGCCGCAAATCTTTCGTCACTACCACAAACGGCAGATAATAAAGCAGTGGGGAGGTAATGTCCATCAAAATAATTCGTGATTTTTACAGTAGGACCTGTGACCGTTTCAGCAGATCGGCACAACCACCTGTCAGCACCAATCCTTGGGAATCTGTCCAGATTACGAAGTCAACACTTGCCTACCGTCCTTGAAATAGAATGGACACAATCCACATGGTCAAGCTGCCCTTTTTTATAGAACCTACCTCTCGGATACTCCTCATTTCTGATCGACGGCTCGTATCTACCTCGATTGCAGGAATAATTGCGAGTCAAACTGTCGAACTGACCTAACTACACTACTCAACACAGGGCTTTAGACGACGCTAAGGAGAGTAAACCAATGAGCTACCAGATTTCTTGATCATCTCACTTACACCCGGCTTCCGCGGGCCTCCATTTTTCCAAACGCTAAGGTTGCCGGTAACCGCAACCTTTCGCATTTCGCTACATATCCTTATTCGCCTCTGCTCCCAGTCGTTTATCAGGGTTGTGATCAATTATCACTTCAAGGATTTGACCGTCGGATTGTATATAGTACACGAGTGGACTAGTTTATGAGTATACAAAGGAGCAATTGGTGCTCAAGATATGCATCGTTCCAGAAACTTGCATGACCTAGGGTAGCGGTTACCATTAAGTGGAGCGCTTCTTTGACCCGCTTCCAATGTACGCTCGGATTCCGCGTCGTTGGTGTGGACAACCGCGTAAGAAGCCTCAACAAGAAATCATATTGTCGAGTATCGCCTAGAAGCTGTGCTGGACGGCAGGGAGTTCGTATAACCGGTCCAACAGGTTGGTGGCAAACAAAGGCCCATGTCGTTTGATCCAGCTGAGCGGGTCACTGTTACTGCACTGGGGTCTACAGGCTATGAGCAAATACAGATTTTTCGGCGCTCAAGCTTCAGGCACGCGATACAAGCTTCCCGACCCCCTTTAGCCATGATCAGCTGCAAACCCAAAAGGAAAGAGTTAAAGACTCGATGGCCGTTACTTATAATAAGCCTGTAACTTTTAATTAGACAAAGACCCAAGGTCATAAAAAATGTAACCTCACAAGAACCATCATGATCTTAAGATACAGTAGTAACTTAAGTCGAGAAACTCCCACGTGCAGTGTGCATCACAATGAGGATTATCTCGGCAACCATTCGACCGAGGCCAATCAGCTGGATGACTGAGCGATTAAACCGTGACTGCTAAACGAACTGGATGGTAGCAGGGTTCGCCAACTGACAAGATTTTCTACGGGGTGAATAACAAATTCTTCAATCAAAAGACGGCCTTGGTTAGAAGAACCGTTTTCCAAACTGTCACGGTGCTTATATACGAAATGAAAATCAAGAACACTCCACACCCGCTTGTCAGATGGTAAATCTTCATTGTTTCAACAAACAAAAATGCCATTAATATTGGTCTGTGAGTGCGCTTGAAATCCAAAGAGAAATTGAAAGTTTACGATAAAACCCAACCAAGGTACTAAGGTACGACACGTTCCTGTCATGGCCCTGAAATCTAGAAGACAACAGTTGCACGACTTGTGTCGAGATATCTTAGTGAGACTGAACTTTCGCGAACGCCTTCATTATTGGATAAGAATGCAATGCGAGCGAACTTGGGTATGACTTCACAACACTGCACGCGCATGAGGAGAGTGGTATTACGTGTGGGATCCCCCAACTGAACCCACTTTATTGTGAAAAACAACCGCAATATTGCAAATTGTAAATAATTGGTAAAATAGCCTAATCCGTAAAATAACTAACATTATGGAGAGACTATTCACAGACATGATACAAAAACACCAGACTAAGAAGCTTGAATGAATGTACAATAGGTGAATTAAACTCGGGTAATAGCATCACACACTGCAATCTATGGTTGAAAGGATCTAGTTGTTTAGCCGCTTGCTTGTTTGATATAAGCAATGAGATCTGCGCGATCACTTTCTTTTTTCAAGCCGACAAAAACCATTTTGGTCCCAGGAATGTACTTCTTAGGATCCTGAAGGTAGGCAAAGAGTGTTTCTTCATTCCAAGTGACACCTGAAAATAAGAATGCACGTAGGGTTGATAACAAAAGTCAGACAGACTGCAACTTTTGCTGTTTTCCAAATACTTTTATCCCCTACTGATATATATATAGGATGTATATATATATATATATATATATATATATATGACAGTGTAATGAATGAGGTTAAAAAAAGTATTCACTCATGAAAGTAAACTAGTGCTCCACATCAAATTTACTTCCTTCGACAGTTCCATTCGTAACCTCAGGATCATCAATGGAAAAACGGCTGTATATGTATCTGCAGTTGGATCTTCTGTTTCCAGTAAGGGATCAGGCAGCAGCACTTCATACATTCTAGTTCTTATTTCCTACTGACAAATTGTGCCGGTTTACTTCGAGAATTTCGCGGCCTTGTTACGCACCACGTATTATTAAATTATTTCTATTATTATACACTGGCTTAAGAAAAAGCATGGGGCCAATGCAACATGGAAATGGAATTTCACAGAAGGCAGACAAACAAGGAGGAGAACGAACCAAAACAAACCAAATGCTTTTGTGTCTTCACCGTATACACCGTATGGTTTTTTGTTTTCGGATTATTTTTAAGGGGGGGTGAGTTCTACAGACAGGCCATATGGCATTCGCGCCACTGACTTTGATTCTTATCCAGATCTCTCATCGTCTCCAACCAACAACACACTTCATCCTTGGGGCCCAACCAGGAAGGGGGGAGGCATCAACCGAAACCAAAGTCGACGCTAACTTCTTCATACCTCTAAACCAAGTCATAATCTGCCCGCTACCTTGCTTTTTTCGGCCTCGCCCAGCACGTAAAGAGCACGAAAAGGTAGATGATGGGCAAGCATAGGCAATACGTTTCCAAATCACTGCAGGCGATGTTAAGCGATTATCTCCGTCGGAGAGCGACTGTCTGCATCCAACACACGACGATGCGCCTTACCTAATGTTCTCACCAAACGTGAGCAATGCTTCGGATATATCGGTGGTCGAAAACAAAACGTCGCCGGGCATCCTCAACATGGATAAGCCACGTCTTGCAACCCTAAACACTGCGAAATGTGACACTGTACACCCTTCCTTTGAGGTAAAGCCGGATGTTATGACAGGGCCACAAGTGTTGCAGGTTCGTGAGAGCTGCTCTGGCAGGTAGGATTAGGCTCCCGAAGTATTCGAAGATACTGACTACCTCTAAATGTTCACCATAACTGATAAGTGCCGATACGGGCTCCTGCCAGTCTTGAAGTGCCTGCATTTTGAAGATGCAAAGCACATTCATGCCCGGAGACCTCAATCGACAGGCATCCCAACGCGCATTGAAATGACTGTGCATTGTCATTCTGCAAGGCGATATTACAGCCATAGTCTAAGTCAAAAACTCTATTTGCTGGGAGGAGTTCAACTCCAACGTCTAAAAGATCAGATAAATCGTTCCGTAGAGCATCCTCCATGACAAAGATGAGAAGAAATGAGGATATTGGGTAGCCTTCCCGGATTCCACTGGAAAAGACAAAGGATGGCAAACGCTGACCATAAGCTCTAGCCAGACGTGAAGTGGGATGGTACAACTATTTGAGGACATACTCCCAAGGCACTCCATTTCCCAAAAAAACTCCCACGATTCAGACGTATCAACAGAGTCAAAGGCTGAGCGGATGTCCAAAAACATGATGACCGCTGGCCTCCGGAAGATGAAACACTGCACCCAACAGCTGCCGAAGGATGAAGATTTGATCAACGCAACAACGATCGCCGCAAATCCCGGCTGCTTCCTCGCGCGTCTGCCCTTCAGTCGCAGTGTACCACCTGTGAAGTAGCGATGTAACCACTTACCTATTTGCTTTATGAAATTTCGATTCAGCAGCAAATCCCATTATAGTTGAAGGGGCATTGATTGTACCCATATTCAAGAAGGGCACACGGAGTGACTGCAGCAATCATCGTGGGATTAGTTTAATTCCAATATTTACTAACGTGTTAGCTTCGATAATGCTGCATAGTTTGACACCGATTCGCGACAGTAATATCCGCAAACAACAGGCCGGATTTCGGCCAGGTTGGGGTTGCATCGACCAGATATTCACTCTTCGACAGATACTCGAAACGCGCCATACGCACCGACGCCCTATGATCATAGTCTTCCTCGACTTGAAAGGTGCTTTCCACTCCGTGGATCGACCGGAACTACTCAGTGCTTTCCACCGGAAGGGTATGCCAACGAAGTTTGTGAACCTGTTGCGAGCATTGTATTCGCATACCTCTGGTCGCGTTAGGGTATACGGTGAACTGTCACTTTCATTCGAGACAACTAGTGGCGTTCGACAAGGGTGTCCCATCTCTTCATTTATCTTCAACTTC
>LUCM01007885.1:24201-75200 GCA_008360955.1 Fasciolopsis buskii | reverse complement strand
GCAAGGGTGGAAGGAGCGACGTAGTGGTCAGGCTATGACTCGGTGTAGAGGTATGAAGAAGTTAGTTTCGGCTTTGGTTTTAGCTTTGGTTGGTGCTTTCCGCATTCGTGGTTGGGACCCGACAGATAAGGATTGTTGTTGGCTGGAGATGCTGAGAGATATGACCTAAAACCGAATTAAGTGCGACGGATGCTGTGTGGCCTGTCCGTAGAAATAATCCGAAAACAACCAAAAATTCACGAAATATGTACGGTGAAAACAAAAACAATTGATTTGTTAGGGTTTATTATCTTTTCCCGTTTAGATTATACATATATATATATATATAAAATAAATTTATCTGAAAATGGTAATGTCATTGGGATGGATGTGGAGGATGCAAACGGATCCGAAAGTATCTTTTGTGCAAGTCTCCACATGCGAGGAAGTGTGCTTATTGACTCAAAACTAGATAGACATTGGACTGCGATTGAGTTGTTTCACGCTTTCCGGATCGATATTTATGGTAAGGACAACTTCCGATTGTTGTGAGTGTGCTTCGTGGGCTGCTGATGATCAAATGATTGGAGGTTTGCTTGCAACTAATCCAGAACAGGACGCTTTTATTTCAAAGGCTCAATCACAATAATCAATCGGTGTTTTAGGGTCCTCATCAAATGGTTTTTGTTGACAAACAGGCACGTTACTTAGTGCGCCTGGAATTAATGTCCCATTGTGATCTTTTGTTTTTTATTACTTTGAGACCACCTAGATGGCAACTTAGGATTTGCCCATCTGATATTCCACTACGCATTTAAATTTCGAATCGAAATCTATACTTGATTTAAGCTTGTTCAAACCATTTTCAAGGATGGAAACTAAACATCTTCATATCATAATCAGTAAGAAGGATCAATATAAACTTGTGTATGTAAATCATCTTGGTCTTAAGGGATTATTGGTGACTAAATGATGATTAAGATCTTTCGATGCCGATACCTAATCTCGGTTAGGACGCGAGGTCTTGGAATATTTCAAGCAATAACCAAGCTTCGGAACAGCTTTTGAAGCGGTTATCAACTACACTTCTCCAAGCGATCGTCGCAAGTTTCCCATTTGCTTGAGGTGTTTTTCTTTTGAATCCGTTGACATAGTTGTTTGTAGTTAATTACAATTCACTTTGTCATGCGAGATAAAAGCTGCGGATTTGTCGCCGGTATATCAGACCTGGATGCGAATTTCTTCACACCGACTACGTTTTTATGAGTATTGTCTCACCATTCACGCATTAATGAAACTAAGAGAGCACCAAAAAGAAATTTACGAAAATCGCATCTACCGATGAAATAAACAAGCTTACTTTTGATTGCACGTTCGGGAACAAAACTGCCCCCGTGTTTTAATTTTGCGGATTTTTTCTCCCAAAAACATGCTCTTGCAGGGTTCGTGTCGTCAAATGCCGTAAAAGCAGTGGTCTTATCTACTCCAAAGCGTTTGACACTGTTCAAAGGTTTTTTAGTTCACACTTGACTAAAATCTGATTGTTACCTTCCCCCTCCCATACACGAAAACATCAAGAAAAATTGCTGTTGTTGTGTCCTTGTCTCACCATCACGGGAACAATATGACGATTTAAAAAAGCGCACCCAAGTAACTTTAGAGCTAGCGTCAACGTTAGTGCTGATGGAATTTTTTCTTATTGGAAGTGTTTCCATAACTAATGTCGAACATTGCCTAACTTGGAACTTCGTAACCATTAAAGAAATATCTGGCCTATTCTCTAGGGGATAATGGATATTTGATAAAAGTGACTTTTGTTAATCAAGTGACCTATTTGGCCTGTATGACTGCAACTCAAGATTAATCACCAAGTCTTCCTAATTAAATGTTCGTTGTACATACCAGAAGACGTTCATTTTCCATGCTCATATGATGTTATCTTGATGACTAAATGGTGCTCGTTTTACTACATCTAGTTAGGCCCACGCTAAATATACCTTGGTGGTAACTGCGGGTATTCTTATATTTTCCCTAATGTTCTTATCCGACACCTGAAAGCAAACTGGAGAGGACTTATTACAGAAGTAAAGTTTTGTCTTTCTCGTTTCGAGTACATCTTTAGATCATAATTTGATGGAAAAGACACTTAATGACATCGACTAGCGGAATTTTTTGCTCTTTCTTTAGCACACTGGAAAAACTAACGAGAAAATAATAAGAGAGGTCAAGGAAGGAGGAAGTGGGAGATTGGACTCAAGCTTACATTGATGTCCCACGGCCTTCTTTTTTCACTTGTTTTTTGTTCGGTGTATGTAAATTTAGTCACTGAGGTTGTTGAACTTGTAGTTCATTGCGAAATTCTTTATAGTTTATTGTGATCGACTGTACCACTTGGTCATCCAGTTCAGTAAACGGTAACGATTCACGAAACGTAATCTCAAACTGTGGTTTCATAGTGCATCCCAAATCTCCAAAACAAAATATTTTTTGCTGGAGATGTTTCATTTCACCAATTAGGTTACCTAACCTGGGATTCCTTGTAAACTAAGTAGGCTACTATGTCTGAAGTCAAGACTTCTGCAGCTGCTTGTATTTTTTGGTTGCTCATTTCTAAGTACATTTCATCCCAACGGCCGATCACGCTGGTGACCTGGGAATGATTCTAATGGCACATCGCGTAATCATCTGCTTAAATCCACCAAATCAGCTTTCAGCAGGTTTACAGATAATCCCACATCTCCATTTCATAGGAGCGGTCTCGTGCTTCCGCCTTGGGCTACGAAGATCCTATTTGCTCGGATTACGACGCAACGTCCAGAATGTATGAATCTTGTGTGGATGAAGTACTACGTTCTGTTGTAGTTCATCCCGCGGGCCGAGTTGCGGTCATGATGGCTACCCATAACGAGGATACTATACGCTTTATTCTGAAAAGGTAATTCTTGAAAAGCATTCGGTTTATCCGGTCTGCTGATAGATTTTTTAATAATACATGTAACAAACATTCATGATTCTGTCTTTTCTTAGGATGGAAGAATTTGGGATACAGCCTGAGAAACGGATTATCTGCTTCGGTCAACTTTTCGGAATGTGTGATCATATTAGCTTTAATTTGAGTAAGTTACCTTTCACTTACAGTACTTTCTAAGCGCCCTAACGCACTGGCTCAGGAATTTCACATAACTCATTGATCTTAAATTTATTAAAGGTTCCCTCTTAACAACTGGTCGCATGCTGTGAAACGTGCTCGGCTAAATGTCGTCCGTTTGCCTGTAGAGCGCGCGATGATTAAAAAACCAAGCAAAAACCGGGCTCCTAAAAAACATCAACGGTATCGTGAAAGCAGAAAGCGCTCGCTTTCCACGCAACTATTTACTATCGTTTGTGCTCTTTTTCGTTAAAAAATGACATTTCTTTGACATAGTGTCGTTACATCCACGCACATATTTCTTGTTTTAAGGGCCGCATTCGTTAGATATATTCCAGTTGCGTCAAGCGCACGTCTCTGTCCTTTTCAGTAGGCAACACTGACCTATTGTGGTCTCGGCAGCGTAATTTGTTGCGTCATATTCGATGGGTCGCGGGGTGTATTTTGTAAATGTGACAAAACTTAGCAGTCAGCTTGCCATAGTCCACTTTCACAACGAAGTCATCCTTCACCAGAATTCTGATCTAGGGTACCAAATCACGCCTCCATAATCTTTCTGTATCGTTTAACAAACCACAATCCTAGGTGTTTAGTTCATTTTTTCACTTCAGGATTATTTGGTCGTATTTGACAATCATACTTCTCAAAATAGCAGTTTCTGCCAGTCTTTATTCCTATTTTTTTGACTTAAGAAAGTGATAATTCAGCCATATCCAACCTACCGTATGAGGAAGCTGCTAACCCAATCGAGGTGGTATATCGCTGCATATATAGTGAATATAGTCAGCCTTTGTTTTTCTGATGCATTTGTGATTGTGACACCGAATCCATTAAGAGGCGAATAAGGGTCGTTACAGAAGGACGCCTGTGAAACTCAAATGTTCTCTCGCTGTCAGTTTATACAAGTTTTAACTGATCTTCACTTAGGGAATATCATCCGGAGCGAAACACCTACATATGGATCATGTTGTTTGCCCTAATGGGAACTCAACCAGATGATTACGATAACGAGGCGCACATCTTTCGGGAAAATACCAAATTGTTAGTACTTTGTTTTCCAAATTGTGTATTAGATCCCACTCCAATGTTTTTTCCTGCATATGGAACTGTCAATAGCAGCAGTTTCCTAGTCCATTCATATCATGACAGACTGCTTAGAATTTCTGGTTTATTTATTTAGGTTATTTCTCAAATGTATTGATCTTCCCATTGGTTTGGTAAGGCGATGACAATTAGTTTCCCATTTTACATTGTTCATAAATAATGCTACTAATGTGCTGTAATGCACTCAAATTTCTTTTGGTTTCAGGCAACGCGGGTTATTCCGTCTACAAGTACGTTCCTTACGGGCCGATAGAGGAAGTGCTTCCTTATCTTTCCCGCCGTGCTCTTGAAAACGGATCAATGTTGTCCAAAACAAAATTGGAGCGTGAAATTATGTGGAGCGAACTGATACGGCGAATAAAGCAATACCAGTTTTTCTATCATCCTTAAGTTGATTCAGTTTCTTCTACGCGAAGTCGCGAATAAATAATCTGTGATGCCGCCTGTATGTTGCTGATGATGGAGCAAATAGATGTAAACTTCCTTTTATTACATTATGCACAACCTTTTATGTAATTTTGTGAGAACTTCAGTTTGGTTCTATCGGAACTCACGATATCAATGCTTTTTGCATTTGCATTTGTACCACTTTCGTACTTTTCAATCTTTCGATATCCTGTTTTTAGATGACCAATTGAGATCGATAGACGCTGGCTTTTTTACTGTCTTTGGAATTTAACAATCTTTATGGAATATTGTGTCACTATTTGTCTTTGTCCACTGCATCAGAATGGCAGGTGCATTGATATTATTCTTGTCTTTTTGTTTTAATTGTTTTTACGGAACATGAATGTTGTGAGAAATCCATTGGCCGTAGGTCTTGAATTTCAACAGGGTTAACAAAATATAACGGTAACTGCTTCTGAGACGTGTATCCGCCTACGGCATTTAAGATCTTATTAGGCCGGTCTCAGTAGTATTAAATGAAGCTAATGGGGAACGCTGTGTAGCACCGGGTGATTTCCGGACGTGGTATTTGCATCCCTAGTTTTCAAGGCGCCTAATTCTTACTTACTTACTTACAATGACCGCCTACTGCCAACGAACTTACTTGAATCATTGGGATTTGCTTTGCGAGACCCATCTCCACTGTAGTTTCCGTTCGTCCTAGGTAACACTGAAACGCTATAGACGAAGAGGTTTACTACTGCGGTATTGACATATCATTTCTAAGAAAAATTTGACCCCTCAAGTGACAATCATTGTTTCCATTTTAATTGTATGGATACGTAAAAAAGAGGCTGCACATTTGTTTAGTGCGATGGTTAGCGTACCTTCATGACCCAATTAGAATTTTGCATTACATCTACCAACAACGCTGTTATTGACATTATATCATTCACAATTAAAAACCAATACATGGCGCATCAATTTTTCGATACAATCCTTACATCATTTGGTCCTGATATTCGTATCTCAAGCTGAAGTTTCGGTCATGGCTGAAAGGCCAATAGATAGGAACCCGACAAAGTAGTCTGCTGGTCCTCTAGGCTGGAGGTCGAATCGAACTAGCAACTCAGTCGGAAATAGTAAAATAATGATGAATCCAAGTAGAGGAGCTTCCACTCATCTACACACGGTTGCCTTGCGCCTTAGCGTTCGAAAAGGAGGCTGTTTTAAATGCAACTTTTTCCATCTGAATATATGCTCACACGGACTGTAGCATTGACACGCAAGCAGACGAGTTTTAGGACGAACTTGTCAGTTTCATTCGTAGAGGCAAAGGCTCTGATGTTGCAGTGGTAATAAGCGATTTTATTGCATAAGTTGGAAAACCCAGTGCATCAGAGTACTGTTTGGGTGGGTCTTGCGCCTTGCCCGGTTGGCGTACGGATAACAGAGATTGGCCACTCAAATCTTGTGCAGACAATCGTTTATTCCTGTCTGGTACAGATTTTCGACATGATTCGAGTCGCACACCGACATAGCGCTCGAGAGGTGGTCTGAGTCAGATGGGCCATATCGCGATAAGCTACCGTTCGCTCGGTTTTGTTCAAAACTGTAAATCTCGCTGATCCGCATACGTGACATCGGATCCTGCGCTAGTTTCATTGCAATTTTTGCTGCATCTCAGTGACCATGGTCGTGAATCGCAAGCCCGGTTGTTTCCAAAATTCATGAGTAAAGTTGTTTGTTAAACGGCAAGAAATGACAAAATCTTATTTTTCCGATCGCCAAACCCATGCAACAACTGAATTTTGACTAGGTGATCAGGTTTTGGAAAGATTCTGTGGGAATACGAGTTAGGCGAGCGATTGTTTTAAAAATATCTGTACTCGGAATTTTAATCTCTAAGGCATGAATCAGTGGGATTCCGTTTGGTTTGCAGCCTAAATGTCGGCTGGGTAGTGCCCAGGGTTGGCCTGGTTTAAATAGGCATGCTCCAAATAGACATCCGTTGAACCTATCAAACTCGATCACGTGAAAGACTTTAATTTGGAACTCAAAACATCTGATGTGTAGGGAATCTCATTCGATTTTGATCTTGAAAGATCTTTGGGCTAGACCCAGAAAGTAGGTGGAGATGAACAGGCACGAAGACTGACAGACCCAGATGATTTATTAGCACGAAAGCACATTGCTCCAACTGACAGGGTTGGTAATGTCTTTTCTGGGAGTCCTAAACTGAGAAATGTTTAAGCCAGTCATGTGGTGTTAGGGGTCATTTTGAGTTTGTGCAATTGATCCCTTAAATACCACCTATGCGTTCCCATTCAGCCAAG
The DNA here is from genome assembly GCA_008360955.1 of Fasciolopsis buskii. Classification (NCBI taxonomy): domain Eukaryota; kingdom Metazoa; phylum Platyhelminthes; class Trematoda; order Plagiorchiida; family Fasciolidae; genus Fasciolopsis; species Fasciolopsis buskii. Next base: position 68,246 of record LUCM01007885.1, on the reverse strand, counting down.
AACCTCCAGTACGTTGAAAAAGGAAATGAATTTGGGGGACAAACTCGATCAATTATTTCACAGATGAAGAGTTTGTTAAGTTTATCAGTCCGCATAGGACAATAAGTTGAATATCCAGATTTGTTAGACGTCGCACAAAGTGAAGGTTAGTCTTGCCTGACCGACGAATCACCATGTGATTCTTAAATGTACTTATCATCTATTCACGATTCGAATGAGATTCTGACGGGAAAATAAGAGGAGCGCACTAGTATAGGGATTGTTGGATAGAATAATACCGGATATGCATACTTGAAAAGCGGCAACAACCGCGAAATCGATCGTGTGCTGCCGGGGCAATTTTGTTCAACCATCGCTACGCGAAACATGCTACTGAGATGAATGCAATATAGCTTGGTGACATTCTATAAAACCTGGTAAAAAACTTCCTAAAATGTGTACGAAAAAGTGGGCTGATGGACAGAAATTTGAACGACCGATTAAGATCTCACGCTTATCCTCATCTGGCAGTTTCAATCATATCTGTGAAGGTTACTGATGATAGAAGGACAGTTCAGAATTGGAAATTTCAAAATTCGAGTTCACCATATGCAATGGATTTTCATTTCGAGATGCAAAATGACGGCAGTAAAATCTCGAGTACTCTGTCTCCTTGACAAGCATGACTTTTCTTACTAGGTGCGCGACTGAAGATTGTTTCGAAAAGTTTGTTTCTTTTGGCTTATAGTGTCCGGTACACCGATGGGAAATGGTGATCAACAACCATAAACGTGGCGTCTGGACTGGATCAGAAGCACATGAAGCTTTACTCACTTGGGTCCGGTAATAAACCTGACGACAGCAAACTGCCATGTACTACCCGAATTAATTTGAATGGATATCAATTCTTCTAAAGTTATCTTTCTCTTTTCCACTTGCAACCTCCTGGTCTATGGACTCACGATGAAGTCGCTGAAATATCATTCAAGAAAGATTGACCAACGTTGTCCAACCCTTCTTGGTTGACGTTGTACTTCTGGCCTTTTCAGAAACGAGTGCTGGTTGGAATGAAACAGGAGCAAATCGACGACCTGTTGTGTGGTTCGTTCGCTTTTCACAGAATGTCGTTTGGAATAGCGAATAAATTTCTTCCGTAGCGGTATGCTCAAGAAGTAGATTTCGGTGACAGATAAAGAGGAATCTCTTATGATGCCACTTTCAAGGTTCCTGGACTGTGGTTACCTTTTGTTTGATTTATTCTGCCTTTTGAACTGTTTACCGGGATTAAATCGCCCTTCTGAAATTCCAAATTCATGGGGACACCGGCAAGTAACAGGCGCAGAACAAACAAGTAGACCATAACTCAAGCAAACTCCGCATGTGAGATACACAGGTGCTGAGGAAATGAAACGTAAATCGAGGTTTTTCGCTCTGGAGACATCGTTCCGCGTAATTCACAAATTGTCTCGAGAACTGAGCAGTTACTGTCTAGCTTGGGTAAAATTTCTGTGCTACCATACTGTTTGCGATGATTTCCTGGAAGTGTTGAAACATCTCCAAAACTAACTAGATTAACAAAAAACACCAGTGGTATGCATCGTGGCGTCTCAGTCCGTGGATCGTGAATTCGAATCTTTCCAGTGTCAGTGAACTTTGCCACTAGGTAGATCTCTGTTATTTGTCACCCTCTTCTATAAAACGATGTTCATTGTCGTCTCGTTAATAAGAGAAGTGAAATACAGAAGAATTAGCTCGCTCTGGTTTGCTACCAAATGGGTTCTGCATATCAAGGCAAACGGTGAATTTTGCTTGAGGGGAATAACTGTTGACTAATATCCGAAACGGTACATAGGGGCTTTCGTACCTCATTCGGACGCAAATTTTGGTATACTAACATTTGCTTTTCGATCAAAAAGGTCCATTGATTCGTATCACGTGAACTGCACGAAAGTTCATCACGGGCCTTTCAGTGTTATTGCTGGTGGCCGATCATCTACGGATGGAAGGCGCCGAATATTTATTTGTCCCATTAAATGCGGAGTTCGTATGCTTTTCGTAATATGGTGATCTGAACCTCATCCCAATGATGGAAGTCATATGTGAATTTTAGACTTAGACTCTCCTTTATTTCTGCTGCACGTGTCTGCAAAGTAACTGATATGGTGTTTAAAGGCATTTGATTCATTAATTGCTTCCTATCCGCTGCATTCTAAAATGCGTGTTGTAATTTAGTGAGTTAAATCGGAACGTTTTAGTCTCGTATGAGTTGCCGTCTCTCAAAGTTTCATTTCAGCTACTTTCATGGAGTTGTTTTAGGAACATGAAGAAGAGACTTACTGAGAGGTAGGCACAGGTTTTCTTTGGCAATTGTGAAGCGGAAACCGCAGCAGTCCGATGTAATTCGTCGTCCCTGAGTTAACCCTCTTCCTAGAGATCGGTAGATATTACCGGTGATTCTCGGTCATGGTCTTTGTTCTTCCCTCTTTTGTCGTTGAGATTTGGAGCAAATGGCCGGTCTATGTCTATGGGCATACCGACATAGTTTACAGTCAAACCGGTAGGGAAGAGACTCTTGGCCGGATTGCCTAGCTTGTCATTGCAGGACATGCCCACCAAAAGTGGCTGCATACCAAGTGATTGATTTTTATACCCGATGACCCTGACGAGTTCCGTGACAGTTTGTCAAGGCTGGGGGGTGAATATTTCTTTCCAACTAATCACGACAAGCATCGATGGTGGAAACCAGTTACTTGCATATAATACATCGAGTCGCGTGTGCACCTAGTGGTTAAGTATGAGAAGCTCTAGCGAACAGGAGGTGCGCCAACGGCATTTTATGTATCCACCCCCTTCAAACTTACTGAATTTTATGAATTTAAAGTCTCATTAATAATTTCCCTATGCTTCCCACAAAATGACTGCTAGCTATAGCCAGATGTGAGTTCTAGCAGTGGCTCAAGACGGAGCTGGTGAATTCCTGTGCTCAGGATAAAGTAAAGGACACCAAAGTTGGCGGCGAATTGTACGTAAGTTTGGCCCAAGGTAAATGAGCAACTAGCTACAAACAGGCAGCAACAGTGTCGGGGGTGTGATGGATTTTCGTCTGATAAGCTTTCGCCTCCAAAAGAACAGTAACGTTTTTGGCCACAGTGTCACGAGTCAAGCATGGTGCGGCAACCAAACAAAACCATTGCCCCATGTTGTGTTCCGTCGACCAGACAGGGTTTACCACAAGAGGCTCATATACCAATTAGATGATTGCTCGCCCATCTGGAATAATGCCGCTGCGCCTGGCTACGCACCCTAGAACAGGCATGCTTATTTTGGGTTGAGCTACCGAGTAACACATAGAACCATGGAGAGTGACAATCAGTCGATGATGGGGAAGAAATCTGGAGCAGATGAATTGTGTGCCCAATTCTACACAAAATTCTTTCACTTTTCAAGCCTTGTATAATGACAGAAGTCAAATAGCCTGGGTTGGGAAACTGTTGTCTTGAGTACAACGGAAGCTGCCGCGATTAGTTTCCACAATCCTCCACAGTGTGCTCAAAAACAATTTGTGATTACCATTCGACTCGCCTGGTCCACCCCTCACAACAATGGAAAGCCAAGACCACAAGACTATTAACGTGACACATTCATTTGTTTTCAGATTATGCATCCAACACCACCAATCCTCTTCTCATCCATATTTTTATCGGACTAATCCAATGCTTCTTAAGATTCTTCCCAGTACATTTTGATGCAATGGCATAGATATGAATCACTGAAAACGAGCTTGTTCGCCAACTTGTCTGTTTCTTGATGTACTCAGTGGGAGTTTTCTGGCATTTTTCCGCTTCTGTCAGATTGCTTTCGTCTTTCACAAAGATTCTGTTGGTGCAACTCAACATTTTAGGAGAAGTGGCTCAGAGAAGTCTTGGTTGTTGTTGCTGAATTTATTTTGTGAGCAATTAATATTATCGTCTGATTACGATTAACTGATCTAGTTAGATGACAACACCATGTTTAATCGATCTGTTCGGGACAAGTGTACTTTACTTGGAAGTTTTGTTGTTAGCAGTTTAGATCACATCTGACTGAATAACTCACACGAACTGCCCCAGATCATGATGTCAGACATGCGATTGTAATGTTTATCAGTCCAGTTCTCCATATTTATATGACTGGTTCGCATAAGCGTTTGATCAATGTAAAACAAAACGTGGGTTTCAAATTTGTCAGATTTATTTCCTTTGGTTCGGATGACATGATTTTACTGGACGGACGGCAGTCAAGCTAACAACATCGAAGTTTTGGGAACTAAAGTTCACGGGTCCATCCCCTTCTACATTCAGTCAAGTTACCCACTTAGCGGCGATGCTTCGGTCGAGATACCTCCTCAAAACGGATACACTTGGTGGCTTCATTAACAGAGGAGATACCAGACCAAAAATGGCTGCATTCCGAATCACAACCGTTTTAGCTTAAGTTAGTGGTAGGTGGAAATTTACGGTCTCCAGGCTCGTTGCCACACCCTGACCTAATGAGTTCTCGCGTAGTTCACTGTCAAGGTTCAGGGTCGCGGTTGTTGGTCACGCCCTTCTCCGTGTAGTGGGTTCAGGGACTGTGCAGCATCTTCCAATACACTCATTCATCAGACATTTTGTAGCGAAAACTTTGTTCACGTATCTTGGATTCTGTGGATAACCGTGGCAGTAGGGTAAAAGTCTACCGTTTTCCAATCCATGCCCTTAACACCTACGCACACCTGTTCTGATCTCTCACTCCATTTGGCTTCCGAGGCAGGATGGCAAATGTATTTGACACATCTGTCAGCAGATTGATCCGAGACCTGTCCAGCCCGCATGACATCACGATTAGGTCAATCCAACAGGCTCCACAAAGAAAACATTTTGATTGCAAACCGGGCCCTTGATTCGGGGCTGGTGATACTTGCTTCTTCAGCCTGATCTATGGTGCAACAATCCCCTTCGTGTTCACCTAGTGGTTTCACTCGCCGAGAAAAAAGGGTAATGTGACCGATCGAGCAGTAATAAACCCTGGTTATCACGTTTCGTTGGACAAAAATAATTAGTTTTGTTCCACTAACACCTCACCCATTGATTCCTAGTCTTGAAACACGAAAAACCAGGCGTTTTGACAGAGCACTGCCAAGCGAATAACGCTGATAGCTGCTCAGTGTAAAATGTTTTGTTGGAATGCCTAAAAATTTGTGCTTACCACTGATCTCTTAACCAAATTATCGGTAAACGTATGCTCACCTGACATTGCAAAACCTCCCCCGGGGATAACTGAACACACGCAGACTAGAATGAGTGCATTGAATCAGGAACGGACTTATTTGACGATTATTCAAAGTAGTAGTACTACATGCATGGATTCGCGAATAAACAGTGCACGAGGTGGTCAAGAGGATAAAGTCGTGGCGTCTGAACTTGAAGATCTTGAATTCGGATCGTCAAATCGCCGGTCAACTCCCCCTTCACCGTGGATAGCCCACTGTGAAGTTGTAGACAGCTGGATTTTGCGCAATACGCCTGTGTGCAGACGAGGCAAAATGGTCCTGAATATGAGTTCTTTAAGTTTATTTTTTTAGTAATATTTCCGTAATTTTTTGTTTTGTTGAGTAACGGATAAATGACCGGTCAACATGGAGTCCAAATCACCTGGGAATAGATCAAATGTATGTAGTATAGGAAGTGGTTGGAGTCGAACCTGCAATCATCAAGTCAAAAGTCCACATTTTCCCCAGTGTTACTATTACACTGCAGCTACTATCACTAATTTATCCAAGTTGTGATTGTGTCTCAGTATTTACCAAACAGAAATTGGGATGCATTTTTAAACTTTCGAGTAACGAAATCGGAAACTTAGACGTTTGTGGAAAGGAAATTGCGTACGTGTAGGGACCTAATGGGTGAATAGATTTGTCAACACATACATTCGTCTCCTGATTTCTTCATATTTTATTCATCCCTTTCTTCCCGTCCGTACCGTGATCTCTAGTTTCCATCCGCTTTTTTATCACGCAATAACTGGGTTAGGTAATTTACAGAACTTGAATTACAGTCCTAAGGAACGATGAAAAAGCACTATACGTTTCCCGATTGCACCATCGAATGAATGGAAGTAGCCACATGTGCCTAGGAATGAATAAGAATAAATGCAGTCAGACCACAGATGGAATTCGTTTAATTGCGCAATTCAAGGTCGCATATCTATGTTGTATTGCTAGTAGTAGCCTGTAAGAAAGGGAGTGAATAACGAATTCATAAACAATCATCACATGATATCAGCGCTACTGATCGCAAGCAACAGAGATGACAGAAGGATGAAAAACCCATTGAAAAAGCAGGTTTATGCACCCGAATTGGTGTGAAATTCAACCGTGAATTCTGGCTTCTTCCTGAACTATAAATGAAACTAGAGAAGGTCGTTCAATGTTTTCGCCAAAAGTCTAAATTGAGAACCTGTTGAGAAATGTGACACAAAATGCTTCGCGGATAAACTGTGATGCAATGTATGGGTGTGTCGTTTTTAATTTTGTCAGCAAACTTTTCTCCTTAGTTCGATGTGAAAACGCCATATCTGGTGCTCATTTCGGATCTGGCGCATAACTGTGACGGGAAGCAGCATGGGAAGTTATGATGAGGAAGCAACGAAAATCCGTCTGATATGACATTGCCTCAACCTGCTTATTCATTTTTTCCCCACCAAAATCAATGCCTTCGAAGATTTCCAGCTTACCGATCCTTGGCTGTTTTGCACATTCAAACATTCGGATTTGTTTTACTTCACAAACCACTGTCTTTGTGCTCAACTTTAGTCCTAGACTTATACGAACTGTCTCTTATTCCAACTAATAAATCATCTGATAATGAATCTAAGAGGGTGACAATACATTGAAAGTGTTAATTCGGTAATTAAATTGGAATGAGTGGATGTGTAAATCGCAGTTTCTCACGTCAAAAGGTAATATCGTATTGACTAAGGACCGTCGGACAGTCTATCTGGACTTCGGCATTCTCAAAAAAGGGGACTGGAATCTAAATGCTGTACAAGTCACCACATTATCCCCCCACCCTCTGGAAGCAGTCACGGAATTCGTTCGCTCCATCCAGAAGAAGGTGCACTCTCGTTCAGGATTTCAATATTTCGATCGAGTTGCTTCTCATAATGGTGAGTGTCCTTTCAAAAAGGACACTGATGGTCGATCGTTCAGCACTTGCCTTAGGGGAGCAATTTATGAGTCTTAAAATAACTCTACTACGTTCCAGTTACTTTGGCAAAATAGACTTTCAGTCAAACAAACACGGAATTAGTTAGACTGGAAAAATTATAGCTTTGAGATCAGTTCGGTACCGAGCAGCGAAAAACATGCGAACGAATAATTTAGAAGAAAAAATAAAACAAATTACAAATTTTACAGCGCTCTCCTAAACACTCGTGCACCAGGTGGAAATTGGAAGCCATAGAGTTGGCTTAATCAGCAATAGTCACCATAAAATCTCAAAAGAACAGCATGAAGAAACTATGTCGAACAGACTTCGAAGCAGAGTCATTCTCCGAACCGATACACTCATAAACGTGGTTTATTACAGTCTTATTTGCTACCAATTGGCTGAATAAAAAAGGTTTTTATCCTAGGAGAGTAGAAGAATGATTCATAGCACAGACTGCAACTTTTTACCCTTTGGCAATGGACAGGCATCGTGCAAAGTGGAAGACAAACGAGTACATCATTATACTCTCCGAAGATCCTAAGAAACATTTAAAATTCCAGCGGGGTCATATATATATATATATAATTAGTAATTAGTATCTGGATGCATGAACAAGATTTGCCCGGAAGCACATGACCGATCTCGCGGTTGTTGTCGCTCGTTAGGTATGCTTACCCGGCACTCTCTTGTCCAGATATCCTCCAACTTGTAAATATATATATCGACGCGTGTTACCGTATATATCAATTAATCTACTTCGAAAATATAGAAGAATATTTGAAAATCCCGCCTCCAATAACAGTAAAGAAGCCGCACGCAGTCTCACCCTTCATAGGTCGTTAGAAATCGATGTGAATTACCAGTAGCTATCAGCGATTCTTTTCACGGTCAAAGGTTTCCACCAGCAACGGCATATACTTGGTGCTTCTATTCGGACCGTGTTAAACGCACAGTAAAATTTCGTTTCTGGATCTATCTCGAAGGAGGACGCCCAAAGCAATTTTATCTTTTCTACACAGAAACTAAGGTTCGTGGTAACCCAAGTGAAACCAACCACGGCCTGGGAATTACCCAACTACAGTCTACCTGAAAGGTTGAACTTTCGCCCTACCTGATTCTAATAAGCTCAGGTCACCAGCCAAACAAACCTGTCAGTGGTGGTGCATATGGACTGCTTTAACCTGGAAAAAGAATGCTTTTTTTTCTCGAAAAATTAATTTCACCGGTTGATCACCAGAGCTGAGATGGTGGTTTATCATTCCAGGTGTGTTTAAATGCACAGCGGTCGCTAATCTATGTAAAGCCATGGAATTCTGTTCAGTCTTTATTTTGTTTACGGCTAACAGAAATGCCGTCAGGGGTACATTTGTTAAAAATACTCCATTTCGGGTTTCGTTTGTTGTCAGATGGTTCAAAAGTAATGATTTTGGTTTCACGTCATGTTTATCGTCAATTTGTTTGAATTGTTTTATAGTAATAAATAAGACAAGCTTCAGTGGACACAAATAATCGCATGCAGACTACTCGTCTGACTTGTAACAATAGAAATGACGAGCGCGAGTTCATCGCTTTCTGAAGCAGTTTCCGTCAAAGAATGTTACTTAATTGCCTTGTACGGCTGCCTTGTTAGGAATCATCACCAGTACATTTTCTCAGCGCCCCAAACTGAAGTGCGGACCGTAGGCAAAAGATTCCGAGTAGAACGCCTTAACCGAAGGGACCAACAACCGACAAGTACAACATAGCACTGAAGCTCACTAAATTGTTGAGCGCAAACTCGATTTGCTTGACGGTTAAAACGTCCGATGTTCCTGGTTGACGTCATATTTCGGAGCAATGAATATGCACTGCTGATGATTCCTTATAAGGCAAATGAAGTCTTCTGTTGAATGCTCTCCCAGACGAATGTCTATTGGAACTCGGCTGCTCCTTAGCTTGAATTCTCACCCATAGGGAGCATGTTGTGAGTGATATTCTGAACAATCTCTTGTAACTAAACAATTTTTTCTATTCCATTCTTTACTCTCTGCATTTTGAAGAGGTGACGAATGCATTTAATTTTCGATTTAAATACTGTCACTTGTGTATGCCGAAAATTCGTTTCAGCACCGCCGGATAACGTCGTGGCGTTTGGACGTGAAGGTCGCGGGGTCAAATCCTCTCACCGCCGGTCAACTTCCCCAGTTGGCGGCCCTCTGGTGTCCGCGAGCCCCCTTCCTGAAAAATGACGTACATTATTATTTCACTAATAGAGGAAGTAAAAAGATTTTTAAAGAATACTGCCGTATTCCCATTATTCCCCAATGTTGAACTGAACCTCGATACCACATGTTGAATAACTTCGTGCAAAACCTGATTCCCGACAATTAATCTCAACAAAAGAATGACCAGGGGAGTACTCGTTTAGTGGCTTGGCTTAACTGTATTGAAAAGTGCATGCTGTACAAGTCCTAATTTGCATTGCCCCAGTGGTGGATAATTGTTGCATTTGTACTTGAAGTAATAGTATGGAGTTTGACCAGTAGGAAAAGGCAGGGATACGCACCTCCAATACACGATGGAATGACTCTGGTTCAAATTGCGCAGCCGAAGACAAAAATAAGATCACGGCAGCTGGAAGACACATTCGTTCAATTTCATTTACAACTCTTGTTTATGTTTAAAATACGTGGAATAGTATCAGGTCAATGACACTTGGGAAATATTTGAACTTCTCACTCAGGGTTCTGATTGGGTAGACGTGAACGCACGTTACACCAAAGCTATTTCGCACTGTATCATGTGATTTGCACGTGGATTCAACGAAATAAACTAGGACTTCGTAAACTGAAACGCATGATCAAGTCATTCTCCCTGATGACAGATGTGGCAAGGTCTCCGGTGTCTTCGGACTGTGATCTGCGCGAAAGATTTTCAAAGCTTATCCGCTCCAAAACTGTAAACCCAAACAAATAAACTGAAACGCAAAATTTGTACAGTGGACTTACAGTGGACTTACCCTGTGTGTTTGCTTGTAAGAAAATGTGTTCATTTTTCTGACTGAAATCAACAGGAACTGAGTCGAATTCATGCACGACTAAACTTCTACCAATGATCAGTTTGTTTTCGTAGGCAACAGAATGTAGCAATGCAACGAGTTCATCGAGATTTTCTTGAGGGTGTCTTTAATCTATTGGCATGGATGAATTCTTCCGCATTAACGGCAGAAATCTGTTCCGATTTGTCAACCGAAGGGGGTGGTTTGCGTAAATTGTTCATTTTTGTGCTGAGTTGTTCCAATTCAACAGTCAAATCGTTCACTAACCCATTCCCTTGGTTAGATTTAGGTGAACCAACCCAATCACAACTGATCACATTGCTCATTCGTTGTTTTTTCGATAGAAGTCATGACCATATCAACAGATGTCAGTGTTTCATGTCTAGGACAGAAATGATTTCTTTATGCACAATACAAATCATTCCACAAAATTCCCACCTAAATTGATTGATTCCATGATTTAGCATCATTTATCGCATATGGAGCAATCCGGGTTTAGATTCTTTGTGCGTCACTACCCGATACGGTATGCATCCAAAGGCATACTTTTGAGGTAGAATACAGAGACCGGTTGCAGTAGCTGGGTGAGTTTGTAACTAGTCATATTGAATGTCACATTCGAAATTGATTATTCTTCTTTCGTTCTGTGCACGTCAGGCTTTCTCAAAATTGTACTGGGTAAGTATTTTCCGGTGGCATAGCGATGTCCTAATTGTGATAGGTTGACACGAACGGTAACTCAACCAAGACTCGGGTGTGAAATATTTTGATGGAAATGAATTGGAATCTCGTGGGTTCAGTATGCAACGGATCGCTTCACAATTCAATGAGGGTTAACTCATACGAAGAATTATTAGAACAAATCTCATCCGTACAGATTTCGTATCATTGGTAACTAAAATCATTGCCCAGTTATTGCGGAAATATTGGGAAAATTGTGGTAAAAGGATTATTTTAAATGATCAATTTGTCATGAGACTGTTGAAGAGGTATTACGTGAAGTACGAGGTAACTACCATTTGGTAGTCACTTTTTCGCAACTGGTCAACGAAGGGTATCTAGGGTGAAAGAATAGAATTCATTAATTATTAAGACCAAGTTTGTAACACATGACGAGAAATGCTTCTTCGCTTTATTACGACACTTTTAAAGCCAACTGGGATACGTCAAGAAATTTTGATACTACTTTGACAAAGTTACATTAAGGGATCATATATATAGATATAAATATATATACATAGAAATAGCAAGTAGTATCTGGATGCGTAAACAAAATTTGGCCGGGAGCGCACGACCGGTTTCGCGGTTATTGTCGCTCGCCAGGTATGCGTACCCGACGCTCTCTCGTCCAAACATCCACATAATTATACACTCCGATTCGATATTTCTCACCAGAATCCAATCTGTAGCATCAGGAGTGTGCATGGAAACTGTTGGTCGAAGAGTGGACAGAAGAAGCACGACTGTGATTCGTTGATGATTCTTTGTCAGTTGGGCTGAGCCGACCTTTGGATCGTTACATATATATACATATATATATATATATATATATGCAAGTAGAAGGATGTTTGGACAAGAGGGTACCGGGTACACATATCTGATAAGCGAAACTACCCGCGAAACCAGTTGGGTGTTCCCGGGAGAATTTTGTTCATGCATCCAGATACTACTCACTACTTATATATATATATATATATATATATATATATATACGATTCCTAGACAAAACGACCAGAGAACAATAAACGTTATGAGGCATCACACGAGAGCAGTAAACTAGTTTCATCAAATGCTCGAGTTTCTGCAAGGATTTCAAATGACATGCATGAAATGGTGGATATCACATTTAGATAAATATTCTAGGATGTTTCCAGGGGAGTCAACATCACGCAATACGCGGTAAAGTTTACCAAACGTAGGGACGAAAATTCTCTGCTGTTTCTTATTGCCTCCCAAATAAGGTCACCTGATGCATAAGAAGACGATATGCAACGTTCGGTATATGATCACTCATTTGCATAATTTGACACATCATCTTTCTTATAGGACCGTGGAACTTTGCACCCCAGAAATTCTTGGAGGCAAATTGTGAGAAATAACAGGAACATGACTAAATAACCGGCCTCGTGATAGATAAATATTATCTGAGTGAACCGACCTTTGAACCGAGATCCCAATGTCTCTTATTTCTTTCTGCATGACTGAATGGCCTTCGGACTCCACGGCCAAAGAACAAACCCAGGGGTCATCGGGTCAACGGAAGAAACACCAGATTCGGGTTTTGTTGTCAATGGAGCTTATCACCGGCGCACGTCGATCAATGCACCCAGAGTTTGAACCAGGTTCTCTTTGCATGGGAAGTGTGTTACCACTGCTCTAAAAAGCCCGTCAGAGCCGATCGGTATCATTGGGTCAAGTTTGTTCAGGTATCTTCCCAATGGCAATAATGATTGACCGGATGACCAGAGGTTTGTGTTAACAGTAAGTTCCGAAGGGCAATCAATCATACAAAAATCTCACCAATTCCATATACTACCCGCAAGTAGTTTTAAAATATATACATTTCAGAGTTATGCGCGAAATATGACATACCCGTTTAAGAATGTTTTGAAAAGTGTATGAAAATCATCCAGTGAAGACGGAAGCTCTGTGCACTGAAAACGAGGTGGAGTTGTTGACACTGCGTGAGACACAACTTAACGAAAAATTACTGAATACAGCTGTAGAAGACAGCAAGAAAGGGATGAACTACGGTTGTATGAAGAAAGTGTTGTAGATTCAACAAACTGCTACATGGTAAATTGAAAATCATTCTGAAATTTATTATTCGCTCGACCGAAAAGGATGCCAACTCCAAGCTTCAGAATTGGGTAAGTACCGGTGGTTCTAAACTCTTCTAGGTTCTATGAAAAGGTACCAACTCAAATCGATGAGAGGATGTCGAACAAAAAATGTCTGTGGCATCGTGGAAACCCCTTTATCATAGCACCTTAAGTGTACACGTAACAGACAACTGATAAACTAAACCTGCGGTTTCTTGAACGGATGAAAGTTCTATTCTGTCAGGCAGCTGTTCAGTTAGTTTCCAAACCCGAAAAAGCACACCAGCTTTTTGGTGTTAAAGGTGATTTATTTTTCCAGGCGTCTGTGCATCAGTGAACAGCTCACCGACCCAGTGCTCATGCCAAACGAGCTCCCCTGTTCTTCTCACTGGAAGATAAAGTGTTTACCTTCCGTTTACCCGTCATCTTGAAAGTAGGCAGTGACTTAGAATCTTATTCCAAAAATTTCCGACAACTAAGGAAAGTGACACAACGTCAGCAATTTTATCAGAGCACTTTCTTGTAACTGTATTACACTGTTACTGGTAGTGCACTATTACCTAGACTCCGTGCTTTAACCACCTGCTCCAGGAATTTCAGGCAACTGTACCTGATTCATTCAGTAGCTTGAATAATTGGTGTTTTGCCCTGATCGTCCTTGTACGTTCTCACTGGTTATCGCGCGCAGACAGAGCAATGGATTAGCGAAATAGGGACATGGACATCCACACCGATGCATCTGCTTCTTAATGTTTCCGGATCCGCATCAAGTAATTCCTTTTCGATAGTTTTAAACACGACATATTCGACGGATCGGGATCCACGGCCAAATATTCAGTTCTCGATCTTTCATGTTTATCAAGACAACAGCAGTGTATTCCATGAAGGAAGGTCACGACGTTGATTATATTCAATGTGCAAAACTTTCCAAAGAAATACTATTAAAAGGGGCTTGACTGGATCTATCAAAATCCCCGCAAACTCGTCGACCAATACGTCGAGCGTAATCCCAGACAAATCAGCTTATATAGAGATTATTAGTAATACACTTTTTACCTAATCACTAAAATTTCCCGCTTGTCGTTTGGTTCGTGTGAATTACGTGCACAACAAAATACTGTCAGTAGTAACAGCCGTTATGAAATAATTTTGTCCCTCTAAGGGGAAGGTGTTTGTCAGCTGTCCAAGACAATCAGCATTGGATTACCCTGACTTGTGCCTGTCTGGGAATTTTGTCTGGCAGCACCTCCTGAGGCATTTCATCGATGGACTTGATGCGTACGTGAAGCCGCAGAAATCGGTATCGATTTTAGTTGAATCTAATTAGTATAATCAAATGTTCACCTTGTCAACCCCTATTTCACCATTTGGATTAAGCCTACTACGGTTTGTAGGCATGATCAAGCAGTTCAGTGAGCCGGTCAGCTATTAGTGCACTAAATACCCTAATGATTTAGTGATAGTTCCCAATGATCAGTTCTAAAGCAGCTTCTATCTAGATAAGTGTTAGAAATTGTGGTAAATGCATGCGAACGCCTAGGCGGGTATACGTCCACTGAAGTGAATTGATGTTTACCGGGGTACTTCTACCATTGCACATACCGTCAATTTGTGTGGATGCAAAGAAACGAACACATCATGTCACCTACACGCTAAATCGACCGAGGGTAACTGAATGCCACCTCAGAGGTGAAAACTTAAAGCAAGTTGTCGGGTATTTGCATACTGTAATCGGATGTGCCGGACCACTTCAATTGACAGTTAAGAATGGACTTTGGAAACTAGATCTTACAAGGCTAAGTTCAGCGATAAAAAATCATTACAAGTTTGTTGACACATACCTGACAAGAATTCAACAATCAAGCCTGTTCGTGAATGAAAGAGATTTTCTGGACTCACCGAATGACAAGTCATTTCCTGGTCGATTGCCAGATGAGTGTAGCTATCTAGTGATTAATCCGGTAAAGAAATCTTAGTTAGTATGTGCCAGTTAGATTCAGTGATGAAGGGGTACAATTTTGTGTTTATCAACTGAAGAAACTTTCAGCGAAATATAAAACTGTCGTAGACACGGGGTGATTGCAAATGGATTATGAGTAAATGGTCAAGTTTAGGTCTATTAGCACGTCCACTTGCAAGCGACATGTTTAAATATGAATGAAAAACAAATATCATACATAATATTTTGCTAAATTCGTCTTTATTTGTTCCGCCTTTGGCTATCGACCAATAAATTATCACAGCTCTCTTTACCTTCGATAGAGTACCCGTGGAAACACAAATTCACCTTAAACCACGACATTTGTATCCTTCCGCCGAGCATTAGTCTAACCAGTGGGAAGAAGTGCTCAGTAAATTTAAATACTTAAAAAATTTCCTTATTTTGCATCACTTTATCTTTTAATATAATAAAAGCTAACCATAGGAAGATACAAAAGTTGTACAAAATGAGGCACATATATCATTCATCTTACTCTTATCAATTTGATTTGCAATATTTGACATTATTTTGACAGTAAGCTGCACAGTTTATTTCCCACCAGCTTTCTCATGGGTTCATTCAACCTAGTAAAACGACTTGTCATTAGGTCCAAGTTAGTCGGTAGAAGTCATTGATTGTATGAATCTTAAACAGTTTTGATTGGACTCGCCTAAAACAGTTGTTAAAGTTTATATGTCAAAGACAAGACGTTCCGGTCATGTTAAATATTGTAGATCGCTATTAGACATTGAGTTTATGATAAAACTTGTCCATTATCTACTATTAAACAATAATCGATGAGTTTCACATCTCTTGGATTATCTTTTCTATCCACTGTTGTATAATGTTCGACAGAAACCACAGTAACTAATATCTACTTGCTGGTTACACGAGTTGATCCAGTGAAGGACCTGGTCGATTAAGATCTACTCGTTATTCTTACTCAGGAAACTGCTCTTGTTTCGTCGTTCTTGAATTCGTTGCTTCTGTTCATCAAATAAGCCGGCCCGAAAATCTAGTGAACGCAGTACCTTCCACGCACTCCGGATGGGCCGCAGTAACCACCACATAGATCTACTGCTCGTGGGAAAAATTGTATTGTCATCAATGTACATATTACTTATGAATTACAAATGGAACTACCTTCTTTACGCATTACTTCTGATGGCTGATATTGCCTAACCGAGTTGTCGTCAAGCGGTTTTGGGCTAAAGTCACGGTTTGTGAACGCTCTTCATGATTCAATTGCAACCACAAGCCAGTCTGCCTGGCTGATAGACTATGCCGGCCTAACTGAATGTGTCGTATTCAGGCTGCCTGCGTGTTTAGCCTGCATTAGGAACAGAAGAAGGAATCGTATCCGTGAATATTCAGAACATACACAGGAATAGGGTGCATTTCTACGTGAGGTTCTTTGTACGCGGGGGAAGTATCAATGCGAGTTTCCCATCTCCATCGGACCATTATCAATCTACCACAAACTATACCAGGTTTTCGAACGACGATTTACTTCCTTCCAAGCGGGTACCGTAAGCTGTACACCACTGAGCTAACGTCTTAAGTATCGGAATTTTCTTATCCCGAATGAACAAAGAATGTGTTTCACCGTGATTTATGCACGGCATTCCGTGGTTTAGCAGCCTTGACCTGGGTTGGAATGGATGCATAAGCCTTGAAATTACAGCTACTGACAAAGTCCGTCATATGACATTAGGTCACTGGCGCATCAAGCAACCTGCATTTGGCGTAGCCGTTAGCAAAATGCCAGGTCCACAAACGTCTGTTTATTCCCACCAATTTTATGGGCACTAAAGGCAGCCAGAACCTCGTCAGCGATAGCACGGGGGTTAAGCGGCCCGAAACTAGATGTTGCATTAACCATTTCACTACTTATTAGTAGCAATGTGCAAAACGTACCATTGGGTATCACTCGCGCTTAGCTTTATCCATGTGCATTATTCTTCGCAAAACTGCATTGCGCCAGGAACTAACACCACATTCAGGGGAGAAATCCGCTCAGATCATTGCCAATCAAGAAGTAAAAATAGCCTGTGGAGCAGTTGATAACATTTATACGGAACAAGGAAAAGTAAATACTAACCTGTTACCATTACACTTGCTCCCATCAATCACGTCTTGACATTTACCGAGTGCTGCGAGAAAAACGGCACGACTGGTCTGGTTGAATACGTGAATATATACGAAAATATGAGACAAGGAATGACAATGGTTTTCTCCGTGTTTTTCTTCTTTCCACACTGATCTATTGGACAAACATGAAAACTACTCAGTTATTCGGCCAGTCTGCGTCTCAGGAAGGTTGAATAGACGATCGCTCGACCAGCAGGTTGGTAAAAAGTCAGGGCCCAGAAGAAACGAAAGTTACATTTACGTGAAGTGATCTTGCATACTACATAATATAGGGGGAAGTGACTGAATTCATATTTAGTCAGCGAAAGGGGACCCAAAAACGAATCGAAAACAGCCAAACACTCTTAAAGGCCGGTACATTTTCCTCTGTAACACTGCGCAGACAAGGGTGGATACGCTAACTGCTCAGTTTCCAATTCTTTCTAGATTATCTAACTTGTAATATGAGTGTGTTTAGGAATTCTCTGCACCCTCAAAGCGTAAAATGTTGCCCCATGAGTGGACTGACCCGAAATCGAAGTGTGGGATTTGGAAGAAAGTGGTAATGTTTTGTTAGTTGGACATTTACAGCTCTCGTGGAGGCCGCATATTGAATGAAGTGTTGTCATGCACACATAAGGCTGGAACAAAGTTCACCAGTTTTAGGCATCTGTCGCGTAGGTATGACGTTCGATTTTTAGAGAAGATATATGTACACAGCAGCATCAGTGTTGGTCTTACCATGTAAATCGAGATGTGACCGTCGAGATCAGATGATATGCAAAGAATTTCGTTGGTTAAACACAGCTTTCTTTGCATTACTGACAGAATTTGGAGAGGGAGGGTTTTCTCATTAGTCCACTTAGGTTGCCGATTCCTCGGGGTCAACCTTTAAAACAGTTAATGAATCTAAGAGAAACTAAGGTGGTCGGGACTTGCTTTATGCATGCCTACGGAATGGCCATCTCATTGCATACTGTTTCTCTAACCAGCCTGCTGGCTGGTATCAATCCAATTAGACCCACTGGTTGGGGTCCAAGATACCGTACACGAGCGTTGACTGTAAAATTGTGGGTAATGTAACTCAATACTGCTACCCGTGGCTTTCTTGGGTTGGAAATCTTCCTCCTCCTTCTTTATGGTTGCTCAGCGTATTGCTTCGCAGTTGCTCTTTCATTATTTTCGGCTATCTTTTCTTCTTCTGGAAGTATGCTATGAGGTAACAAGTACGGCCAGAGCACGTCGTTGCAAGGCTACTGCTTGTAAAAATTGAAAGCGAGGCCGAAAGGGAACAATCAATTTTCTTGTAGTCATCTATGACATTATGCGTAGAATCCTCGTGAACCAAAGGTGATCTGAACTGTCGAAATGAATTTGATCCAGTTAATGGTTGGCGAGTATATGTGGGTTAAAGCTGGAAATCCACCCATTTAATCAACAAAGCCATACATGAAGGATAAAGGGATCTGTGTCTACAAAGAAGAACCAGAATTTCAAGTTCTAGGTAGATCAGAAGAATTTAACCTGGGATGATGAGTAAAACAAGAGTAGTTTTAGTGTGGTTTATAGTTGAACTAGGCAATCAGTACGACAACGTAGCCAAACCAGGCGCTTCAATTAAAATAAGTCTGACATCTACCAGTTATCACGTGCAAGTGTTACGCGGTATAATTGTGAACAAGTGGTAACGATCAGTCACATGAATTGGAATATTTTTGTGGAAACCACTACGGAGGTGATGGTCGGGAAGTCGATATTTCATCTTCCTAATTGTTCCAAGCTTCCTTCGCCTGATCAAGGATTTTATAGTCCTAAAGACTGGTGTGGAAGTGAACAGTTTTCCGTATTTGGGCGATCGATTCCGGAACGAATTAAATCATCTGAACATGTGATAAACACTCTTATTCAGCGATTTCATTAATGTTTTTGTCCTATATTTCTACAGTTCGAGCTTCCTAGTTTCTTCAAACTTATGACCCGTTTCACGCTCATTCTGGTCATTTTGCTGTAATATCCACTTGTTGCACTTTGCTACCTATCCACAATTGCACATACCGAGGTCGTGCCTTTACAGATGATATTGAACATCATACAAATCCCATCTGGATTAGTTCGTTTAAAGATTATCAGAGCGAAGTCCGATTTTAATGATCTATGTTAATCTAGAGATTACCCTGAACGGTTCAGTTTCCGATGTAAATAAGTGAACCGATGGCCACATCATCAATGGCCTTCTCTGCCTGTTGCCTAAGCAAGTCCGTTTGGTCTCACTGATACATCGCTTCTTAATTTTTGCTTCTCTAATATTGAAGTGGCAAATTTCTTTAATCGTGGCCGATTCATGTTTGTTGAAGTGGGAAATGGACCGACTTTGGAATGACCTGGATCTACGACTGCCTAGTTGAAAGGCCACCATGGTGATTGCTCGACCACAATTCCCAATGGAACTTGCAATGGGGAATAAAATGAAAAATTAATTTATAAAAAATAAGATTTTGTTCACACGAATCACTTTCATTTTGACGTACAAGAGAGGAGTGAACTTAATTATTTGGGTGCTCAAATGCTATTCACTTTTAAATACTAGGTTTGCAAAGCCTATGCATATAACAGTAGAGATTTGAGTTCAAGTCTGTTCTTTTAAACGTTTTGGTTCTTGGCAGTAAAAGGATTTGTGGGTACCGTCCAATCAGCATTATGCCTGTTCGTTGTCTCGGACCTCTTAGTTAAAATGGCCCGATCATTCCCCTGTTTCTCGATTATCGAACGGCATTCGGGTTCTACCTGTTATCACGTGAACCCAGAATAATTTAGGGTAACCAATGAAAGAGGAAAGCTTTCTATGAACATACCTTCTAAAGGAAGCCATCAATAAGGAGACGAATTAATTTCTTCTTCCATTTAGTTTTTGCTCTCTGTGTTCACTCATCCAGATACTACTTACGGTCCTAAAATACACATGTATATATTCTGGTGGCCTTCTGCCCTAGTTCTTAAGGTTGGCTCAGACCAACTGACAAAGAATTATCAATGAATCATAGTTGTGGTTCTTCTATGGACTCTTCGACGAAGAGCTTCCATGCACATTCCTGATGCTGCAGATTCGATTCTGGTGAGACATATATATATATATATATATATGTATATATATATATATACAAAGAGTCCTAGTTTGGATCGAAACGTCACGATAAACGTATGCTTTCTCAACTCTAAATATATATATATATATATATGCATTTAACGGCTTCGGAGTTTCATCTAAACGGCAGAAGCTTGATGAGATTGACCACCCACATGGGGTCACACATGTGATCGGTATTTGTCCTGTGTGATTCAGTCGTTGGTTTATGGAACATCATCACTAGAAGAGTATTTTCGCAAATTTTAAGTCAGCAATGCCTCCGAATGTACAGGAGTTTCCGTAAGCACATCACTTATTTTGCGAATAACCACGGCCCATCAAGCATGCATACCCGTTACCTGTCTGTTAGCATATTCGGTCATCGAAATAAGATTCCTCTGGAGTTATGCAGTCCCAGTGTTCATGTATAAAGATGAAACAGTAGGGAAGACCCGGATACGCAGGCCTCATCAGCCATAATAGCCACAAAACCGACAATTGGCTTATGAGAATGTTCGTTTATCCATGTACAAATAAATGACTGCCAGAGTAAGGTGCAGAGATAACTGCTTCCTAGGTGGGCTTTCCATATCTTGCTCTTTGGTTCTACGGTAACCTTTCTGGTCCTATTTAGGACTAACTTTTATTTACTTCATTGAGGAGTGCTTATAGCCAACTGTGATTCATCTATTGCATTTGACTCACAAATCACGCGACCTGCTCACCAAGACCTGAAAACGATTTGACACCAGTGCTTACAATGTCAAACTCATCGCAAGCGCAGTCATAGATTATGCTGTTGTTAGCATTCATCCATCAGTTCAATGATTAGGGTGATTCTTATGCTTTCTGGATGTTAGTGTAACCCCACTTCGCCGTGTTTAACACGAAATCTCCCATTTCGCCCAGTGTGGTATGCTCCTAAACTGAAAGCGTCAGCTTTTGTCACTTTTTTCCGGCCGACATGTAATTATTCTAACGAACGGAATTCTCCCAAACAATACAGTGCAGAGCACATCAGCAACGCAAATGAACCGCGATTCTTCGGGACAAGAACAAATTAACATTATCCTACTCATGAGTAGTCAAGTGTTGATTTCAAATAAACTGCTCTGGCAAGGCCCTCCAACTGTTGCAAATCCATTGTTCACAAGCTAAACATTGAACTCAACCAAAATGTCATCAGTATTAGATATCTTTGTTTCACACACTGGCTTCTCTGCATCCACCTGAAATCGATCGGCTAATCACGAAAGTAATGAACTATTTTAAATAAAATCTAATATTGTTTTCCCTTACTAGCACTTTGGATAAAATCTGTTGATTGTGAAACTAATAGACAAAAAAGAGAAAACTGCTCCTCGGTGATGCGCAATGCAATCAGTTTTTAGCTTGCGTGATGATACTTTATGTAAAATTTGCAAAAAGAAACCAACATAATCATTGCATATTTGCATGCTTTCTGGTAATTTATACAGCACATAAACTATTTGGAAAACACTTGCTTATTTCCTAATGCGGTTAAAAATTGGACAGTGTCATTCCAGATGACATGCGAGTAATGTGGAAAACTGAATTCTCCCTTGGCAGAAGTCCACTACCAAGGTGCCGAGTTCATTGCATAGGTTATACCGAATTTACTTTAGTGTATTTCACTCATTGTGATTTAAACCTTGTTGTTTTATTGTCCTCGACTCACAGCCTCGGTAAAGTGTCCCCGAGTGCGGCTATTTGCGTGACTGAATTCTAGCCGCCACGTGTTCCATGTTTCTCCAACTTTCACAACGATGGACCACTGGTAGATGTGCATAAAAACCGCTTTCTGTTACGCCTTTCAAGCTAAACAGTACTGTCTGTTGAACGAACGAAAAATGTATCGCAATTTATTCTTATTCCCACAGATTATGAGTGAAGGCAGATTTTGTTGATTCAAACCGGACGTGCCTCTGTTTGTATGCGTTGAGTAAAACCAAGATCGGTCGGTACTCTTCGTAGCGGCATTGTCACAAACACCGAAGTTTTGTTTCCGTGTACGTTTGTTTTCAAGTAGTCGAGGTATTTGGATTTTGGTTGGATTGATGTTAGCATACAAGTCAGATTTATTCTGAAAACTAATGCACCATTTGAATGCAACAAACAACAGTACGTTCTTGGTTTGTGCAATTTTTCGAGACTTTAAACACTACCGAGTAATTTGGTTTAAATTAGTGAGAAGTTTTTTTCCAAAGGCAAGCACAAACACGTTTTTGTTAGTCATTGTGAACCGTTAGTTTGTACTACTGTTGTTGATGTTTTCACTCATTCTGTAACGAAGCGGACTTCTTTTTATGTTCAATACCATGTACTTTGATTTTATCAATTTGTCCTTTCAACCCAAAACGCTGAGGCCATGTAGGTTCGACTGTCTTCTGTCCTATTGTCCTGAAATGTTACTATATTTGAGTAAAGTTGAACCATCACGTACTGTTATTTTTCGTATCATTTGATTTTGATGGAAACAGTCACTGTTGTTGTTTTTGTTGTTTTGTGTTGTTGCTGTTTCTGTGATTGTGGTAGCCATATTGGTCTGTCAAGGTCATTCATTTGGTGATCTGACTACGAGATGTCAATCATACAAATAAATAAAACAGAATCATTAACGTCCATCGTGATCCAATTCCTCGAATCGCCGGTCATCTGTTCGTTTTCCAACGACATCCAACGACATCCTTCCAGCCTACCAGAAATACCTGTTCATACAGGTAAAACCGGGTTTGTGACAAAAACTTCGGATGCAAGAAATCAAAAAAGATTTTCACGCTACATGCCACTTCTAGTACTATTGATAAAGGGCAAGTTGACGAACAAGCTCGTTTTCACTGATTCATACTTACGTCATTACATCCTAATAGGTAAGGAAAAAATTGAAGGGATTACACTTCGCAACCAAGTTTCGAATCCCGTTCAAATTCTGCCCACCACCGGTAGAAAAATGATGTTTCTCATTCTACAGTCGCCATTCATTTTTTCTGTTCCACGTGTTTCTACGGGGCAAGGTACATCGGTCGCAATATCAGGTGCCTGTCTGGAAGCATTCATGAGCACTACCCTGCATGGTTGAGCACTGGAACAATTAAGTCACTATACAGTGCAGTAATTTTACATCATGCACAGACTTACCACACAATTAATGTGATGCAAGCTTTTCGTGTCTTGATTAAGGTTCGGAATCAAGAGTCTAGGTCGGCAAAGTGCCATGCCTTGAGCGCAACAGAACATGTCGCGATTTTTCTTCCCAATCCCTAATTGTGCCCCAAAAACAATTTGTAGTTGTCGTTCAACTCCCATGGCCTAAACTGGACAGCAACAGACATGACAAATCCATCGATCTTTGGGTGATGAATGGGGTGCCGACAATTCATTTCCTACTCACATTTGTATTTGATCAGTCGAATTCCTCCAAAACTTTCCTAACATATGGTTATGAACGCGAATCATTGAAAACGAGCTCGTTGACCAACTTGTGTTTTCTTAATCCGATCATCGGGAATTTTCAAATAACTTCTGACCAACAAACAAACCTGATTTGGATCTTTCCCAGTTGCCGAAATGAAGGATATTTTGCAATTAATAAACTTCGACAATTGAAAACTAAGGATGGGAAGTGCATTATTTGTCCGGATGGCATGCTCGTGTGGATGTCTTGTAAATTGTGTCTAAAAAGATTAAACCGTGGGCTATTAGTTGTGATTTGTGGTAATCAAGCGGTCAGGAACGTGGCTTTTTATCGGGACTTTTGGAAATTTGACCTTGATTCTGGGCCGGTAATTTCCCAAACTCTAATAGACTATAAAATGACGTATCGTCTCACGAGGAAAAAACGTGCACGGATAGTAAGACGGGAAACGATGAAAGAACTAAAAAAAGACGACGTTGCTTGCACAAAGTGAATAATCGTTTATTCGCATTTAGTGGAAATGACAAGGGGAAAATCATGAGTGATGAATATTTGTCCCGGAAACAGACTGCCGTTACCGTTGCTATGATCAAACGCTTGCCGTCTTTTGTTGGTCTTTAGCCAATCGAGTATTAGTCAGACGGTCCGATTCTATCGAATGCCTGATCACTTTCAGTTGTCTGTTTTAGGCCGATTATACGGTTAACCATTTCCAATCATAGACGTAAATAGATATTCTTATGTACTGAAACAACCATTTTGTTCTGACTGACGTCATGTGTACCGCCTACGGGCCTGGATACGGATACCGCCAATTTGGATAGAATCTAAGGCTACTCTCATTCTTTCGGCAAAACTACGTTTGATGTCGACGGAGTTTGGGGGAGTAGTACCAATTAACAACCGAGGAAATTTCAGCATCGACGAAGAATAAATTTTTTGCCACTGTTTTCGTCGTTCTTCGAGAAAACCAAAAGGGGGAAAAAATCACAAGCTTCGAAGTAGAAAAAAAAAACAAAACAAATCCCATTTCCTCTTCCAATTGCAACAAAATGGTTCATCTTATCCAGTACATTCGTACTAGCCCGAACCGGGCATAAAGTTCCGGGATCACATGTGAACAGTCGATAAGTTGTGCCGGTAATTTTGTCATCAATCAAGTGGCTAAATTCGGGCAAAAGTTTTCTTTCTTTTTTCCAAATTACCCTTTGGTCAATCGATTTTCATCTTCCCCACGTAAGCAAAATGTGAAATCTTTGCTTCCATTGTCTTTCATCCGTGTTGCGAAACAGTTCTGCCAGTCCCACGGGTGAGTGAGTTTTTTTGTGTGTGTTTTCACGAGATTTCTTTCGTGTTCACTGTTACAAAGATAGCATTCTCGAGGGAGCAAAAGTAAAAGAAATTTTCCATTAGGGTTCTTACAGATTTGATCAATGATCAAATTAGTCATATCACACGGTTTGTTACGGACCAAGTAGTTATCCAGTTCGATGGAATGCGTTCGAACAACAACAAAAACAACAACACATAACAGATGGATATAGTCCAGAAATTAGATTATACCCAAGCCTAAGGGTTAGAAAACAGGAATGAGTAAAACAAACTTTTTTCTCGGCATATTTTAAAACTACTTATAAATTTGGATCAGGCGCAGTTAGTGAAATCATCTGCACGTAGATTTAAGAACTTATAGCTTGATGATTGAAAAAAAACTGAAATGTGATGGGAACAAACAGCAGCAGTTGTTAACCAATCAAAGGTCGATGTGAACTATGAATTCACAAGTTGAATGTGACCAGTCGTTAGGCGCTGGCAGATGAGATAACGAATATCTTTTGGCATTATTTGGTTGTCACAATCGTATGGAATGTGACTTTACACATTTTTGTCGCATTATGCATATGCATATGGTTTCTAAGTACACTATATGTGACAAGGTAACTAAACAAATATAATCAATCCAAGGCTCGTGGGTCAGTGCTTTGATGACGTTTATGAATGGTTAACAATGATTCGTTAATCACATTCTAAGAGCCATTCGTGTTCGTATAACTGAAATTGATGTTCAACGAAATAAAAACTAATTTTGCCCGAAACTGGTTAAATCATTTTCACTCACACGTGTCAGCGACGATCTTGGTTATCAGCAATCAAATCTAAATAAACTCACTCGTGGGATATTTCACTCATCCTCTCCCCTATCAATAAATGTTCGAAAACGTATTCGCGTCCGGAGTAGTCCAGAAAAAAAAGACAATTTGGTGAACACGTTTTTTCAATGATTCGTGCTAATTCCATTAAATTACAAGAAAACATCAATAAGGCAGTGGCTTTGGGATGAAACGAATTGCCAGACCAGATCAAGATGGAGACCAAAATCAACCGTCTCGTATAAACCCACACAATGAAGTATCCGTCGTCTTTCACCTTTGCAACCAGTAACCTTGCACCAGGTGCTTTCGTTTAGTTTCCTACTTCACAGCATCGTATATGCAGAAGCGGAAGAGATAATGGGAAGTAGCAGAATATCACCTCGAAGGTGATAGGCAGAAGAACCACACAAAAAAGAGGCAATCATTTGAACGTAATGGTGCTACTGATTGCAGCATTGAGAGGTATTAACCCTGTCTCCAACCATCACTTTGTGATCTGTCTAGCTGCCTCTAATCGGCACAGCACATTATTTTCATGTCTTGAATTTTTCATTCCTTTTTGCTATGTCCTCAACCGGCTATGTCCATCCATTGTCTAAAAACTGATTACCTCATAAAACAAAGTTCTACGACCCAGTCGTTCCTCTGGTATGAGAAGAACGTCCCAACCACCTCACCCTATTCGGATTCAGTGTCTATTCTAATGACTGGACTCTAGGACCTTAAGCTTAAATTCTGAGCTGCTCACAAAATTCTCTTATTTTTTTCTGCCGGTACTGGGACGACAACGGTGTTCAACCACTAAAATTCTTTCCATATCTGCTCTCAGCGGAGCGGTACCAACCTTACCACTTTCGTTTATGCTCATCCTTTGATCGATAACCGGATGTCATGGTGACCCCACAGATGTCAGTAGATTTTTCTCTAGGCTTAAACACACTTCATCGGGTATCCGACCGCCAGTTGAGATGTGGCTGCCCGGATAACTAGATCCATCCAACTAACCCAGTTGTTTCCCTGAAAGAACAACTCAGGCATTCAAAAGCATTTCCCATTACACCTTAGTCCGGACGATCGGGAGAAAGTTGTAACCTACTTTGGTATTCTCTCAAAAGCACAACATCGCCCGCATATTCAAATTCGGACAGTCTCTTGTTTGAGAGAATATCAGCGCTACTACTCTCACATGAGAACAGATTCATTTTCTCCAACGTTTCCACCTCAAATTTGGAGGAAAATGGAGTGTCCACGTTTGAGGAACACCAATTCTCGTGAAAAAATCTTATGAAAAATTGCCGTAAGCACGAACCCGGCTTCGGCTGTTGACATCCAGATTATGGACAGGTCCGTTTCGCCAGCGACTAAAACTGTTAACGTGTAATGAAGTTCTCCGCTCAATGTATGAATACATACATATGCATAAGTATGCATTAATGTATAGAAATGAGGGGATACATAAATAAGTAAATAGAGGTTTGGAAACAAGTGGGTGGATAGATAAGCCGATGAATGGATTATATGTATATATTTATATATATATATGCTCAAACATTACTGAACCTGAATGCGTTGAGATGATCTGCACTTGTGTTATGCACCTATGTAAATTGATTTCCTCGGTACACTCCATTCTCCCGGAGGAACCATGGTTTGAACATGGGTCAAGGAAGTTAGACCATTGCATTGTAAACGGTGTGACAAACATAAGCAATGAAATTAGATTATTGAGATATCTAGAGAGAGATTTCTCTTTGATGCACTAAACATCAGTGTGAAAGCACTCCATTTGAACACCGCAGATCACGAATAACACTATGAGAGACAATCTATTTTTGAACAACATTGTGTGACCACGCGGAAATCAACGACGTTCCTGGTCGGCTTGGATAGATTGATGTTTCGTTGACCGATCGATTACCGGTCATTCTGGGTTTTCGGATCACATTCAAGACAACGGTGAATTTGCATGTCAGCCGATTTCTTACCTACGAAATGAACTGTCCTGTTCGGGCTTGCACGGATCTAAGTGGAACCGGCTTGGCAACTCAACATGATGAAAGCTATCATGAATAAATTAAACCTCCTCGTACATATATTGAAAAATAATCGTTACTTTGAACCTGGAACTTTCTTGACCTTGGTCGTTTGTGTTTTGATTTTAATACCAAAAATCACGTATAATTTTTGATTGAAAGTAACTGACCCTAGAAGAAATCACCCTTGACACCAGAAATCGGAGCTTTTCCTCTATATGAACCTTGTTCGTGTTCATCCTTTCCAATGTCATTTAGATGGATATCTCCGGGGAGCAATTTACTGATTGATAAATAGCATTAAATATCCGGAAGACTGTCCCTGGATTATATTTTACTGTGAATCAGATCTATAAGTCAACGATTGCTTTAGATTCTCTATAAATAGGTTAACGTTGAATGCATTTGTGAGCTAAAATACTAAATGACCAAAAACGACGGAATTTTGGTGCGTGAATGAAAGACAGATATCCTTTGTTATTTTGCAGTTGACCGTCTCACCGATCGTCCTGACGAGGACAACAGTGACAGATTGAAAAACTTGCACGTGGTACAAAGGAAGAGGGCACTTTTCTTATCCGCCACTTGATTGCTTTCAATTCAAGCCTCATCCACCTATGCAAACATGAAAGATCCGGGTCTGTGAATCGATGTGCGGATGTACTACCGTTCAGGAACTGCCACAAATGCAGCAAAACGCTGCCAGGCAGACAATTTTTACCCGATTACCTTTGTAGGTTTCTCATGTCTGTGCGTGAGCGAAAAGTACCAGTCTCCATGGTTTGATTTAAATTTATCTTCGAACTGACATCTAAAAAGGACTGAATTGCTTTTCGGCATAGGGCATAACCGTTTGTCCATTCTTACATTTAATGGTGGACCAATTATAACCAAGAGATATATTTTAGTGTTGAAACATTTGAAATAATTCGGGCTACAAAAAGATTTCAAAGTCAGAGTGAATGAAACACATACGTGAACCGAACTAACGTATTTGCGCCGCTTGTCCTGGACACAGCACAAACCGCGTGGATTGCGTTCACGTGGGCACTTGAATTCCGTCGACGTTGAAGCCCCTTTACATTTCTGGAGCGAATTGGAAAAAAACGAAGTACAACTTTAAATTAGTAATCAAAGCAATATTCACCGTGGGAACTGAATTAGTGTACCCAGTCCATTATTTACGTAGCACCACAGAGAAGAGATAAAAACAAAATCGATTGAGTCGGAGTACAGTCATCGAATGTCGCGAGTCTTAAGGCTGATTTTCACAGAATAAAGAATCCTTATGTTTGCAAAAAGTAATATTACTACCGCTACTATTACTGCTACCAATACTACTAGTAGTATTAAGTGATTTAGGTTCTGTTTATACTAATTGTGGTCTATGCTAAAAATTGAAACAGTGTAAGCCAAGAAGTTAACAACTCCAGATGAATTCGAATCTGAGTTCTTCATGTTTATTTTTCAACAAGATGACCGTTTGAGCACCACTGTATTCACAAAGTGAGAGAACTCAATTCCAGTCTAACCATGTTCGAACCAACTCCACGTGCTCATGGCAAGTTTCAAACGGCCACTAATTTTCACAGCACTACTAGTGTTCTGTCTGCCATTTTGAGTGATAGCTGTACACATTTTCCGACTGCAATTGGTTGACTGAGACATAACGAATAGCTTTGTTCGCTTCGATTCGGACCGACCAAATGGACGATGATCATGTTGTTGTTGAGTCACTTCAATGACTCGGGTTCACAGTGTCAGTGTTGTGAGTAGTTCTGGTATTCATATCCTCGTAGTTTGTTCCGACGACTGCATCCTATAGTCTAATCAGCATGCACTCCATCTACCAAACCAGTGATGGTGCGGTGATCCCTTGGGAAATACTCGAAAATCTCCCTGTCTATGATTGTTACCAATTCCCCTGTCGAGATGTGTTCACTTGTTTCGATGATAACCTGAAAATTCAGCGGACACGTGTTCACGACATGCGTTAGTGAACAACCGCTCGATCAAAATACTGGAGGGAAGGATGTGCGAAAATTAATTGCGCGGGTTTTACAGTCAGGTTCTTATCAGTTATCCCCAAATGCCATTACAAGGCCAAGCTGCGATTTCTGACCTCAACAGTGCTAAAGACACAGGTCACCCAACTTTGAAAACGCGTAAAACAGTATCGAACACACTGGTAGTCGCACAAACAGCATGAAACCAACTCAATCGGCACGGTTGTTCAGTAGCGGAAACAGACTATTTTGTGGGAGAAAATTCAATAAACAATTGTTTACTTGTTTTCCCTCCAGAGCATACAATGAACGATCGAACAGCCGACCTTGGAGAATGCAGAGGCTATGTTCATTGGTTTTCTGATTTCAAATCTATGCACGTAACGAACCGAAAACTTGCACAAACGGTAGGTTAACTAGTCTGACTAGGTACAGTCTGACAGTCCAGTAGCTAATCACAAATCAAACACTTCAGTGTTCCCAAATTCACTGAAAAAAGCAGATTGGCACCTCTAGTTACTCGTTGCTTTTTCTGCAAGACTCTAAAATTTCATTGCTTAGGCAGTTTACACTGTGAGAGATTTTAT
Organism: Fasciolopsis buskii; assembly: GCA_008360955.1. Lineage (NCBI taxonomy): Eukaryota > Metazoa > Platyhelminthes > Trematoda > Plagiorchiida > Fasciolidae > Fasciolopsis > Fasciolopsis buskii. The sequence goes on along the minus strand of LUCM01007885.1, from coordinate 37,729 downwards.
TTATAATTTTCCAAGCATTGTCAACATATAATCGGAGCGTTAAGTTCCCATAAAAAGTGGAAATCCGTGTCATTCATCTTGATCGAATTTTCTCTTTATATCCTTTAGGCTGCCCAGCGGGTTCACAATTAATACTGTTGTCGCTTTCCATGATCTACATGGATTAACGAGTGTGGGCTGAACGAGTTCCGGAATGAATCGAAAAATTTCTACCCAACATTTCAACAGTCAGTAGCACAATCATTGTAGATAAGGGGATATTTGGCCAATTTCTCGGCTATCTTGTGTAGCATTTCCCAAAGTACTCGTAGCATTGGCTAGTTACTCTACCTAGCGACAACGCTACGTTGCTAACTTCTGGTAAGTTGCAAGTATATTTTCCATTTCTCCTGTTCCATTGCTTTTGAGCACGCATACCTCGAAATCTGTCTAGACCTGATTGTTGATAATTTTAAGGACATACCAAGTCTGCGCGTCCTTACCACGTTGCGAAATAGTAGTGTCCACAAGAACTGGGTTCAATAGTCTCGAGGGTTATCCCATGTAAATGGCACGATCCGCTACTCTGTTATGCGTTGATCGTCTGTCACATCTAAGGGCTATATACAAAGTTGCAAGAACCAGAGCAGAGCAAATTCATGTCGAATCACACCTGTTTGTTTTGCTCTGCATTTCTCCATGTCATCGTAGACAAATTCGCATTCGTCATTATTTCTGCATTGGTTCAGACGTTTTCTTTGGCAAACTGTCACAATTCCATTGGAAATTTACACATAATGAATCTCATCAAAGGGTAGGAATAAAACTACTTCGAAATTACGTGGTACGGTGGTTGAAAGATTATATTATTGTTCTTGAAAAATTTTGTCAGGCTGCGATACAAACAGGGCAGTCAGTGGTGAGGGCATGCAAGAGATGAGTGTATAAGGGCGATTCGTTTCGGAGTGCACACTTACCGGGATCCGAATGAGAGTAAAATCCGGACTGAGTGATTGCAGATCAGAGATCGAGACCATACGGCTTTTCGATGTGGCCATCTGAAATGGCTACGATACGTCACTCTTAATAGGCTTTAGACTTTCCTGACGAACTATGGTCTTAGTTGTACGATCCCCGCAGATAAAATGGGCTTCACGCTCCATAATGATCGGGTCACTTTTCAAAAACCAGCCATGCAATTTCCAGGGGGCACACTGCACGAATGACGCGTTGCTACCATGTCAAAAAATCGCTTGAGCAATGACCTCCATTTGCTGCTGTCCGTAGTGTTGAAATTCAATAGACCATTGAGAGCTATTGCGAATAGGCTAACAAACTCCGTATTCGATTCACAATATTTAGTCTCGAGCTCAGGTTTCAGTTTAGGTGTGATGGGTTGCGTGCGGCTGAGACTTTTCCTACAGAATCGGATGAGTCAGTCGTACCTCGAATACTTATATGACAAATCAATTCACTAACAGATTGCGTCTCATACAACTGAAGTTGATAAAGAATGAATTGATTATGTAACCATTTTGCTAATGGATTTTTACGATTAACGTAACACTTGAAAGGTTTTTGCTGGGGCAGCTCAGAAATTTCGTTGAAAACCATAAGGTTCCAAGTAATTCGCACAAATTGCCACCCGATTTCCAAGGATTAGGACGTGATGGGTACCGTGGTTAGGTTTCTACACAACGAAATGCTAGATGGAATGCGAACTTCATGATTCCTTGACGTGTATGAATAGAACGTGAGCGAACCAAGCTGCAAATAGTCTGACAAGCATCACAAAAGTTTTTTTTTCCTAGCTCACACATTCCACTGTATGACAGATGCGGTTAGCCCGATTAAACAGGCATCCGATTCCGTGGTATGAGAAATGTACTACATTCTTCATTCGAATTGCACTGAAGTAATCAATCGGTGAAAAGATACTGAATCAATAACTGAAGCAGTTGATGAAATTTGTGAAATGGTCGGAAATCAGTTTCAAAATAGAACCGCAAATTTAGAATAAAAGATTTTTTCTCAATCCGAGAGGATAGGTTCAGTTAGTTTCAAAACGTGATGGGAAATATTGAATAAGTCATGTGAATATCACTCACAGCGAGGAGGAACTTATTAGAGTAGTCAGCCATCTTGCAGGTCAGCCATATGTCCTTTCACGTACAACTCATCAGCCAGATTCGATTATCAGTAGTTGACTGATTTCTAATTGAACGGGATGGAGCTGCCTGACAGTAATTGGCAGTTTGGTTTAATGACTGGTTCATTCAAACCAAACGGAACTAGAAGACTGCTTTAAAGCACAATTGGATTACTGAATGCCGTGTGCTGTTTTAGGTGTAACCCTCATCAGTTCAAGGCAGTCGGGTTTTTACAAATACAATGGACCAATTTGACTACGAAATGATAGCCGTACTGGCCAGTTTAAGACTGCCCCGTGGGAAAGCGATCAGTCTTCCCCGAAATCGGTTCTCGAATATGCAGACTGCTTCATCAAATCCGGTAGGGGCGGCTCCGCAGATTTCTTTCAACCAATCCCCTTTCCGTTTTAGCAATGCAGACTTAAAAACTATTAAAATCCACACATTGAGGGGCGAATTTACATAAGAAAAACGTAGTTTTGGGTAGCAAATTTGAACACATCTGAAAATCCTTGGTTTACACAGTCCATTGCTGGACCGTTAGATGGTATCTAAGCACGTATATATTGGAATCAACGTGATCGTTTTTGGCCAGCTAAGAATGATCGATAAAAGCTAAGAAACAATTGGAGCAATAGAGGTGAACGGGAAAAGAGAGTAGATTATTTCACTATGAGAACAAAGTCATCCTATTGCCCTAACTTGTGGTGTTTCTTATCCGTCTAGTTCAACGTTCGAAATCGTTTACGTCTCGGAATACCAAATCGTGTTCTCATGTCTGCTTTGACCAAGATGTTGTTTAGTCTGCTACAAGCAGTCAAATATGAAAGACAAGTAAAACAGGCAAGGTACTTTCCAGATATGTGGCAAATTAATATTCAACACACGAATAATCTGCTCAGAAATTGAACGATTTTTAATCTGTCACTCACTCCCTGTCTCAGGTTGGCTGAGATTAGCCAATTCAATAAACATGTGTCTGCACTCATTGTCATCATAGGGGCGTAGTAATTGGTTCATCCACTGGTGACATTAGCAATCACAAGTTGTTAGAATAGAGCGGTTGGCTTCTGATGTCCGATAGAAAGATTGCATCTACCAAACTGCCTGTGAATTCTCTTGCTTTACAAAGAGACAACAGTGGTTGTAAACTTGCTTTGCCAACGATTATCCTTGCTAACCGAAAAGTTGGTGAATAAAACATCTGTCAACACGGTTGTATTATTCACAATAAAGCGTACATGATAAGAACGCCACACGACTAACATATCGACTTTCTCAAATACTCCTCACGTCATGCGGTCTGAATGTTTACGATACTAAACAGGTTCGAGAGACAGAAAGACTAAAATCCCAAACGCAGACAATCTAGTCAGGATCTTACGAAACGGATCTCGGATATCTGCAGTTTTGGATTTTGGAATTCAAATAAAAAGTGACCGACGATGGAAAAAGTTGTCCCCGTACGGAAACAAGCCCTATGAATTCCAATCACGGAAAAATCAGATCATTTTGACCCCGAGGCTACCAATATAGAAAAACGCTTGTACTATTAAAATGGGAATCATTGCTTGCAGGAAACTGAGATAGTTATGTCAAAACAGGTGCGAATAGTACAATGTGACTTGGAAATGAGCAAAATAAACGAATGATTGGGAATGAAATTACCGCAGTCCCTAGAAGCGCAAAGACAGAGGCAAGCAAGTGGCATCCCGGTGTAAAGAAGTAACTAGAAAAAAAAACTGTGAATTTATTCGGTGCCCAAAAAGCACGCTGATGCACGAACCGATGAACAATCATAAACCGGTACGGATTCCATAGTTAGACTCTGACCGTCTAGTTATTTATACGAATGAGTCAAGGCGAACAACACAGCGTTCTGGAGGAATGTACCAAATTTGACAACGTTCAAATCACCCCAGTCAAACTGCGTCAAAGCACATTAACAATCGCATAACTCAAACGGAATGCCTAAATTTCAACAGCCCATTCCTTTTGTAATTGCGTGAATACGCAAATGATGAACTGTATGGTGGGGAACGGTTTGTTGGCTTTCCCGCCTTATGTAACGATGGCAACAAAGTCAACAAGCACTGTGACTTCGGAGATATTTCTACGTCAGTGAGTGAAACCTGGAGATTTGGAAAACATTCACCTCGTCGTTACCGTTAACACGTGCTCTGTGTGTGCCTAGAGCTTTCCAGAGCTTCAGTACAAGTTCTCAGTCCGAGTTGAGAACGGTCCAGGTTACCAATGCCTACCTCAAAATCCATGCGCGCTCTGACAACACGCGACGCACTTAGCTCAACAACGTAAAATTGGCCTAAAAAATCATTTCATAAGTGATCGAGGCTCATCTTGCCCACACGTATGCACGCACAGCTGCACGTGAAAGCCCAATCACTGATCACTTCATTCTCGATACTGGTCACGAAAACGACGTAATCGCTCAACCGGAATGTCAGTCAGATTGATTCACCCTCAGCGTGAAGTATTAATTTTCAATTTCCAGTTGTTTTTCCAATCGGTTCGGTCGCATTACACGTCGATGAGGTCGGGGAGATCCAACGATGTGGAAACGAAGGGGATTTCGAAAGAAGTAGCTTGTTTCTCCCATTCCACTGTTCTATTTCTTCTCATGCTCACATTGTTCTGTCAAACTGTTATTCATTATACCTCCGGCATAAAATGCTGTCTCACCTGAACCGGATTTGTGCGGAGAGGCCGGCCTTGGCTAAGCGGATAAGATCGTGGCGTTTGGACATGAAGGTCGCGGGTTCGGATCCTCCCACCACCTGTCAACTTCCCCACTTGGCAGCCCTCTGCTGGCCGCAACCCCTTTCCTGAAAAACGATGTACATTGTTATTCTATTAATAAAGGAAGTAAATGATAAAAAACGATTTAAAAAAAGGTGTGTAGTAAACACAAAGCTAGAAAGGCTGGGCTTCTAGTCAGCTTGCATGATCGAAACTCTAACTTGATAAAATCAGGAAAAGCGCATATAAACATGTGGATAAATGCTGAAATCAAAGCAGTCGCGTGCAATTCACTGATCGTAGCTGAAATAAAGAAAAAAACAGACAGTTCAACGAAGACCACGATTTCACGTTTAGTTTTTGATGTGCCAAACCTAACTGATGTTAATGGATTTTGTGCGATTCGTTTTGTCGCCGTTAAAATCGATTCATTATCGATGAAATACTCGTGTTTTGCCAACGATGAACCAACAGAAGTTGAGAATACCGTAATGAGTATACGTTCCACCCCTCGGAATTAGTGTTCCCTGATGATCTACACGGAAGGTTGTTACAGGAGCCTGCTCATATGTGACCCGCTTAACTGTATCATTAGCGTGACCTTGCCTCGATAGTCGAAAGATGCCCTAAAATTGATTGATTGTAAAACTCCCCTGGTGAAACTATCTCCTGCGGTTGCAGGCAATGAAAACATCTATCAACAGCAATATACCAACCACGTGAAAAGATTCAAAATAGAAAAAATATCCGGCTTATCGATTTTTGGATACAATGCTTAGGCCATTCGGTCGAAAATATTACGCCTCAGTCTATCCCATCAAGCCTGTCATTTCACTTGCTCCTGAGCTTTAATCCGAGTGTTATTAGCTGAATACAAAACGAGTACACCGATTGTAGATCCCACGAAACAGTTTCAAGCTAGACAGAAATCCATTTTGCTATGAAATTTGTCCATTCTGTCCGTTCGCTCGTTTATCTTTTGAGGAAAAATTCCCAAACTTTTTTATGCACCATTTCGGATTTCGTTGTACGAATAAGATCATCTGGAAAGAGACAGAATGCGAGACCGTACGAAAATGCATTCGAAAGGAATCGGTGACCTAACGGAATTGTTCGATGTGTGCGTGTGTGCGCGTGCGCGCGCGCGTAAATTTGAAGAACTCACGAACATGATTTGCACATCGCGTTCGTATTTTCTGATCTTGTTCGACGGCAAATTATCTCGTGTCACGCTCGTTCAGCGTACACAAAATTTTTCAGTCTATATTTCCATGCCTTGATTGGCATTAGGAGCTGGTAGATGATCGATCGTGTTTTCAAGTATAGAAAGGAATACTTAGACGCTCATCGAGGGTAAAAAAGAAACAGCTTTGTGACTATTTGTAATTAATCTATTAAATGACTCATCATATTAGAAAACGAAAAAATAGTTTCTTGTCACTAGATGATAGAGATAATTGGATAGAGCACAATCTACAAATTAGCTGTAATTTATTATTTCTTTTTCTAATTCATTGGAACTAATTAATTATCTTTGTTTGACGATGCACTGAACTTTCCAGATGAGGTGGACTTTTTTACCACATTGAATTTCCTGCACAAGCAGAAACCCCGAGCGATCAGTGGACCAGTAACTCGAAGTCTGAGATACAAAATCCGGTTAAACTTGTGTTCTACCACAGTCGTAGGAGCAGCGAAAAAGAATCTGTGCAGGACATGAATTGTTCATTTCTGACTGTTACACGTCAACGTTCACCCACGAAGACTATTGTATGATTAAATGATTCTTTTGGTGAAGTTGATTTGACAAGAAATTGCGCGCATTCGTTTCTGGCACAAACGAGAACTGGCTTACACGCACGCACAGGCACAGTGCTCGCTATGTGCACCACGCGTCAACAAATGAGCAAACAAAACCTTAAGTAAATAAAGCAATAGAAAAAAGAGTAAACTTAGTAAAGTTTCCAAAACCCGTTCTAGGTGACTCATCGTATTCTGTCTTAAAAGTAACTCATATTGGTCTTACAAACGTTTCGGTGGAAATTTCCAAAATTCACATTCGATTTAGCCGTTTGATGCTATCGGGGATGATTCGAGAGGAAATCGTGCTTATCAGACTAATTTACGCGGGCCCTTATACATGAATTCGAAGTGCAAACAAATGTGTACCACTTGTGTGCACAAACCTATCACTTTTGCTCACATTATCGATTAGCTTTTGTCCCGCCGGAGTTAGTGCCATATGATGGACGGGTATCGATGAAAAACATCCGGAAAAGGTTACTTGCAAGTATTCGTGATAGAAAAAATTGGCCTTCTAGTCGGGGGTTTCCGCCTTCTGCTTTTGAAATCTTCATCGCTTAAGGCTTAGTTGTCAGCAATACTGGAAAGACATAAAATCAGTTGCATAGCTTCTGGTCGGAAGGGAACGAAATTCAGTTCACTTCTGTCTTTGGGTTTACAAAGATGAAAAGGGGAAACAGAAAACAGACAGATTTACTTACCTCTGATCTAAATCCAATGTTTAATACTATCAGTACTGGTGACAAATGTAAAATATATAAGCACGAGAGATCGACCGACCACGACAGCGGAACATTGGATCATAGCATCCACCTCGACGTCACCAACCATCAACATTACATGTGATTAACACATGAGTTCAGATCATGGAATTCAGTTTCACGAAATTAAATGTGCATTTGCACGATTCGTCTTCGAGAGCTGTTAAAACAAACTGGGCTCTGTCAGAAACTACCTGTTGAGTGAAAGATTGCCAGTTCGACCCCAATTAGCAACGCCCACGTGTCCAATGAGAAAATTGCGAGCGTGCGCAACGAGCACGCACGTAAATTGGGTATAGCAGAAACCTGGCAATGTTGGACATTCTAGTCTAACGAATTTGTATAGATAAGCTGGAAAACTCGATATATCGGAAGCAGGAACAAACCAGTCACGAATAAACACAAAAGATCATGCATTCGAACTTGTTTCAACAAAAATCAGATGTAATGGATTAAAACGGAGCTGAGAACAAAAGAGGGAATCGTCTTTTCAATTTGTTTTAAGACAAAGGATTTTCGAGCGAATTCACGAGATGAATCATGCGTGGAGTGGACGGTGAAGCGGCCGAAAAAGCGCAATTTAGGCGGAAAGAAAGTTTTGACATTTATTAAAAGTGTGTCTGAGATAATCGAAATAATTCATCAAACAGTAAGCACTACAGCAGTCCGCATATTGTCAAAACCACGTGAAGATTTATTTCGGGACTAAATGAACTGCCCAAAATCGAGACAAAGCAAGAGTCAGGTCAGTAGACTGTGGCAAAGCCCATATTATTCAAACGGAAAAGATAAATGTTCACGTGAACGCACGAGCCCAATTTGGCCGCAGGAATGAATGACCCACCCCCTCACTTCCGCCAACAGATATCAAGAAGAAATTTTCAATCTGGAAGACACTCAAAATCTTATCCTAGCAGTCACAAGACAATCGAATGAGTTTTCTGATGTCTGACATTCTTCAACTAACTTGACCAATAAACATATTGAACTGGATCATGCACGCGGGCCGATGAAGAGCAAGCGGGCTATCCAAATGGCGGGCGAATCCAAACGAACAAACAAACAAGCGAACGGATTAGCAACCTATCAGACAATAGTTCTGGGTTCTAATTCCATATGGAATTGCTTGCATAATCGGATCCTCAAAAGTCTGTCTAATCCAACCGGAGGCAACACCATCGAGCTCAGCAGACCAACTTTTTCGGGTCAAATTTTGAAACCCAAATCGGCGAGCTGAGAGACTAAAATCAAATCTAATGATAAGAATCTTCTAAACAAGGAAGACTACAGTCAACTGAACCAAAGCATTTGAGTTAACACGTAAACTAGTTTTGCAACACTTACGATCCGAAAACACCAAAATAACCGATCAACAACTTCTGAGAAGAGTGCATATGAATGAACAAAGATTTCCAGAAGCAAACGACCGGCTCCACGAGTGCTGCCTGTGGTCAGGCCGGTAAGATCGCGGCGTTCGGACGTGAGATTCGCGGGTTTGAATCTTCCCAACGCCGGTAAATCCCGTTTGGCGGCCCATCTATTGGCTGCGGCCTCCTTCCTGAAAAATGATGTGCACTTCATTCCATTAGTATCGCAAATAAAAAAACGTACGTGCATTCGTATCCAATTATTAGCCAGATTATTTACATGTCCCTTCTTATTATGCGAACAGCCCTTAATTGATATTCATTGAAACTCGAGGCATTCAATTATTTTCTTTCCAATGTAGACAACAATGTACGAAACGTTGGTACTATTCTACTGCAGCATTAGAAGAAATACTATCTAAATATACCCTGTATCCTGGATACCGCCATAATGGTTCCCGTGCGCCAGTTGTGGTGCCGGCTGTGATGCCCACCTTGGTTTTCCTGTTTCTGTACTTTTCATGTCGGTGAGCTTACCTCTTCAATAATGGTGCCCCAGTGCATGCCGCAAACACTTAAATGACCCTGATGCGAAATCAACTTTCATGCAAACAAGATCTCGTTCAAGTGACAATTCTCCAGTTCAAAATCAATAACGATTATTAAACTCCAGTTAGCGTCAAACAATCAGATTAGTGAATACTTAAATTTAACCTATACCTGTGATTTCATTGTGGATAAAATGTTTGCTAAAATGATAGCTTCTGCTGAAAAAGCTAGCTAATTGGTACATATATATATATATATATATTCTGGTCTTGCGGAAACTTAAGCAACAAGCGTCACCTAAACACTTTCACTCTAGTACGCAGCAGCATATAGAACGAAATACTTGCGTTTGCATTCATGTTGTTCCTCCAATTGGGAAAGTTTTTAAACCTGTAAACCGCAAGAATTGATATTAATTAGACGATAGATAAGTTGGAAATTTAAAAATTTTGATGCCTCCCATGTCCGGCAATTATCAAGCGGATTTAAAGGTCGCAGGCTCGAATCTCCCCACCGGCGGTCAGCATCTCCACTCGACAGCCCTTTGATGCTCGCGACTCCCTTCCAGAAAAAATGGTGTACATTGTTGTGCCATAAGTAAAGGACGTAAAAGATAGCAGAGATTTATCTCTGCCATGAAACATTACGAGTCCGCTGCAGCGAACAAAGTGAGATTTACCTGGAACAAAATAGGGTATGGATTGACAACAACGTCTTATCATTTTCTACATTTTTTATCTTTTACTTCCCTTATTAGTGAAATACCAGTGTGCGACATTTTTCACGAATGGAGCGGTGATCACCAAGGGGATGTCAAGTGGGGAAGTTGACCGGCGGTGAGAGGATTCGAACCCGCGACCTTCCCATCCAAACGTCACGACCTTAGCTGTTCGATCACTGCCTGCCCAGTTAAGCAGTTGTTAAACAATGACAATCATTAGACTTGGGACCGTTCTCCGGTAATTTTTGTGGTCCAGGTATATTTAGCAACATTCTTCATCAACTTGGTAACAGATGACTTATTAAACACATTATTCAATTACCCAATTTGTTGCTGTGACGTGATAGTTGAAGACGCATGATTAGTGTCCTTCAGCGACACGAAAAACCGAAATTGCCGCTTAGAGTTATGAATGCAAATATCGCGCACTGTACTGTAGCGGCCAAGATCAGCTTGCTAAAAAGCAAGGGTGCACTTTTCGCATTTGTCGTATTTTTTCTAGAGTAGATTAACACTTGACATTCCATACAGGTCAGAATGGTTTTGAATTAATAAATCATTTGCCTGACACATTGATTGCCCAATGAATGCGTATAAATACTCACATATTTGCGCATATTTGCGATCAATAAATTCCGGAATCCAAAAAAGGGCTAGCAGCCATAGCGCTGTAGCGTTCAAAGAAAGCAACGCTTAATGAAATTGTTCGTACTCAAATCGTCATCATGGGCAATTGGCCTCGACTCAGATTTCATGGATCATTCCACATCTGGGACACAACGATCACAGCCGCTACTCCCGTATTGGTTGCAATTTCCATAGTGCTCTTCAACGATGCGTTCTTTTGATTGTTCACAAGAGTTTGTCCCTCATACCGGTTGCCGTGCTAATTTAATTGCATTCATCATTTATCTGTTATCCAGAACGACATTTGTCTATCAGATTTTGGCCTCGAATTCCCGCTTCAGAACTCGCGAGACTATAATAGCCAAGATGTAAATTCTTTTGTTTTAGTAACTGATCAATAACCCCAGTGAAACCTACTCCTTGTGGGGGCATTCAACGGAATTCGCGTCTCATTATCTAGGGCGAAACAACGCTAAATTTTAATCCCTGGAGTAAGTTAATGACAGCTGATGAAGAAGCTGAAGTAACAGGCTACTCCATCATTGTCGTGGCGGATTGTGGGCGCATTGCACGTGGTATGATGTAAGCACTACGTGGCATCTCATCATGCTGCAAATTTTCAGACATGAAAAAGAATACAACGTGAGTAGGTTGTAACAAGCATCGAACCAGCCATTTCACAGATCCGCGAAATAACCGAATTCGGGTAGGATAAGGAAGGATATCCGTGAGGGTTCCGACAACTATGCCTGTCATTTCCAAATTAGTTCAGCCTCTTAATAAAATCTTATTTGAATCGTTAGGAGCGTGAATGGATGGTTAGTCCATTTACGAATCACATGATGATTCGTGGGAGGATTTTCATCGGTCAGGCAAGGACAGAACAGTACCGGGTACGCATACCTGAAGAGCGGCAATAACCGCTAAACCAGTCGTGCGCTTCCGGGGGAATTTTGTTCAGCCATCCGTGTGCAAAATATACTACTGAGGAGAGAAACCAATATTTCGGCCTCGTTCAAAATCCGTTAATGTTTTAAGCAGCCCATTATCATCCCTAAAAGCCATTCTGTGGGATAAAATACCATCATAATTACGCGTGGAACCTAAAAAGCCAAACAACGGGGTGCTCTTAGTAAACTTCCAAAACTGTCTTAACCGATGCATACTAAAGAAACAATCACGAGCCCGTTCGCGAAAATGTTCTAAACTTTGATTTAGTTATTAATTTAAACAATAACTGCAAATGCGAAAGATGGATTAAATTTTTCTTTATTTTTCCCGTGTCGTCAATTGATTGAATCTGGCATTCAGTGAAAATGATTGAGGCTAGCAATACTAAAACGCTGAGTTTGGTTCACCATAATCCTTCACTGCCAACGCACTGTCCTTCTCAAACTGTTTCCAGTCTGATTTTCGCATACACGGAGAACCGACTAGTTTAGAGGGTGAACAAAGCTGAATGGCACACATAATCGAAGTCGCTGAGCTTCGCAAGTGTCGAAAAAATCTAATTTATTCTATAAATATACAGTCAGAGAAGAACCGAGACAAACAATAGGCCGAAAATGAAAGCAAAATAGACGCAAGACAAATTCTAATCTCCGGATAAGATTTAAAGTTCTAGATTGGACAAGAAAATCTCGGACGACCCAGGGCATTTTGTCCAGGAAGAACAAATTCGATCTAACGATGATCCAAACAGTAAAAACACGTGTCAGTAAAAACAAACGTAAAACGGAGACCAGAAAGTGTGTCCATTTCTCCTGACATTAAATTTGAGTACATGAAAAATTTGGATACTCTTCGCTTCACACTACGTACGCAAAACCTTCTGACAGACAGTGAATTCCGAACAATTTCCGGGCTAATGTGAAATGAAACTGTAAATGCATCTTTTTTCCCGTTCAAGTCGTTGTTCACCATCTGACAGGCTGTCATTTGTAGTCCAGATTGGACAAACAATCAGGAATTTGAATACGGCCGATATGGAGGTAGTAAATTTTTCTACTTTTGTCTGTTTTGGTGCAAACATGATCCTAGAATTTTCGTCCCCAGCAGAGATATTGGTGGTGGCCGAGCGGATAGCATTGAAGAGTTCGAACGTGACGGTCGCGGGTTCGAATCCTCCCATCACCGGTCAACTTTCCCACGCTCCAGCCATCTGATGGCCGCGGCTCCCTTCCTGAAAAATGATGTGCATTCCTATTTCATTACCAAAGGAAGTAAAAAGATAAAAGATCAAACTTAACTGGCAGTCATCCTAAGATGACACAAAAACCTGTTCGGCTTTTAGAATGAGAAACTCAGCACTCCCGTATCCCACAATCTACTCTGTTCATTCATTACATTCGGACTCAGGTGAACGTGCTTTGTAAAAAGGTTTCTGATCTTCTTGTTTGAGCCTTATTCATATTTCCTGAAATAATTCACCATTTGATATCATCGCTCAACTCACCATTAAGAAACCATGGAAGTACTCACTGTATAGCAATTTCATCCAGCTTGTTAAGAATCATCAGCAGTGCCTATCCACCACCGCCGAACTGGGATGCGAACCCGGGACGAACGATTATGAGTCGAACGCCTTAGTCATTACGCTACCGGGCAGGCTCTGAACGGTTTGTTGAACTTCACCACAAGATGATGTTGCACCTAACCGTCATTGATTTGCACGGTTACTGTCCGTTAGCTCACAGCGATCGACCCCTACTGATAGATGACTTCTCTGTAGGTAGCCTAAGTACAGCGAAGGCTTTGGATATGATCTACAGAGCTTGATTACTTGGCACATACTTGGCACATATTTCATGAAAA
>LUCM01007885.1:0-24123 GCA_008360955.1 Fasciolopsis buskii | reverse complement strand
ACCTACAGAGAAGTCATCTATCAGTAGGGGTCGATCGCTGTGAGCTAACGGACAGTAACCGTGCAAATCAGTGACGGATAGGTACAGCATCATCTTGTGGTGAAGTTCAACAAACCGTTCAGACCCTGACCGGTAGCGTAATGACTAAGGCGTTCGACTCATAATCGTTCGTCCCGGGTTCGCATCCCAGTTCGGCGGTGGTGGATAGGCACTGCTGATGATTCTTAACAAGCTGGATGAAATTGCTATACAGTGAGTACTTCCATGGTTTCTTAATGGTGTGTTGAGCGACGATATCAAATGGTGAATTATTTCATGCAAACATTCAATCTGCTACTACTGACATATGGTTTAACTCAGTCTGGCATGGTGTAGCATAGCTTAACACAAGATGGTCTAGTACAATGTAGTTTGGTATGGTTTTTGTGGTACAGAATAATATGCGACTAATTCATAACACAATGGATAGGAGACCAAGGTTTTAAAAGGCTATCTGGGTAAGCTACTTATGGTAGAACAGTCGAAATCACATTTTTGTCCAAACTTGGCAACACCAACTGCTGTTCGACTACAACAAGCTATTTTCTTTCATCTAACATTTATCTCATCAGCGAAGCTATTAGCATATTTTCTTTTGCTGTGAAACTTTTCTGAGACCGAGATTTCAAGAAATCCGCTTGTTTCAAAGTAAAGTAAAAAGAGTTTCTGGCTTCGGCAATAGTTACACCGTCCAAGGATATCCCCAGTTGGCGTTCCACGAACGGATGAATTTACTCTGTTTAAAATCTAGATTCTTTGTCAAAATAAAACGTTGTCTAAGACTTGTTACTTGCGTGAATCGTAAACACTGAATCTGAACAAACATCTACCAAAATTCCACGGGACTGATGGTTTGAGATGACACGTCAGGCAGAAAAATTGTTCACTTGTCCCACAAGTGACAAAATATCGATGCTAGTAATGATCAAGTTCCATTTGAATGTTTCACATTTACTCACATATTTCCAGTCCAATTATTTCTCATCATTTCTTCCGCTTACCTGACAATCTGTTTGTCTGTTAACTACCAAATCAGTGGTATGCTACAGTGTTTTCAAGCTTACACGTTCTACATACATGTTCTCCGTTTGCAATGTTTGCTTATCGGTGCCTTTAATTGTATACAAACTGGAAAAGGATTTTTATTGGGCTTTCTTGAAACGAATCGTGATATCGACATTGACCGAGTTCTTTTCAAGCCGAAAATATTGGTCCTGTATGAAAACTTTTCCTGGGCAAAGTTATCCTCACAAGCTGGCTCTTGGCGATTGAGTTTGGCGAAACAGGCTAGTTAGTGTGTGGCCTTCATATTGGGCAATCTACCGAAATTGCTGCTAGAAGTGGGCATGCACGGATAGATCGATAAAACTAGAGGATCCATGTGTGAAACGGTGACTTGATTTGGAAGCTGATTTCGGGCAATCTTGCTTTCATTTTGAGCTGCCTAACACGCACACACAGACATACGCTCAGATGGTGTGAGTCGTCGGTCACAAAAATATATCCTGCTCTATTGCGCAAATATTACTTACCGTTGAAACCCGCCGGTTGTTTCCAGCGTACGAAGACGACAACTTATGAATCCTGTCCCGAACGGTTCGAATCAGGAGGATACCGGGCCATAGTCCAATTTAGCAGTAAGTTGGGGACGGATCGAACGCTGACACGTGACACAATGAACCAGGGTGATATTTGCATCATAAATCAACGCCCAGAAGGCACTACTGCTTACAAACACGTAAAGTAGGACAAAATAGTTTAATCGGCGACTGAAAAGCAATGTCAGAAACGGCTTGGATCACCCTCCAGATCGATTGTATACCTCGCGCTGTCATTTAGATGAAAAATTATGGATAAACGAAAGATAAACTAGCCTAATATTGTCAACAGGTTGTCTATATGACGATTTTCCTCAAACAGGAGAGCATTTCTGCAAAGAAGCCAGGTTAATGCACTTACTGATATGTGTGAATATTCGTATGTTCAATGGAGTCTGCACCGCTCACCAATGAACTCATCATCTACACATCCTCCTTGTAGTTTAAATTAAGCTTCGACGTGAAGAGCGGTCAGGTGTACGGAATGATCCGATCGAACAATACTGGATACACCTAAGTGATAAACGGCAAAATCGTTTGTGTGATTAAGAAGATATTCATTCATGTACGTTAGTACTTAGCGCCAAACTATTCACATTGACCAATGAAACTGAATGTTGATAATGGCAGTTTTTCGCTACCCAGATTGATCAATTTTACGTTACTGAACCTCATACGAAATGTCATAGAAAAAGGGAACAAAAAACATTTTCATTCATTTACTCCATATCGACAGGAAATTTTCCGAAGGTTTTGGCATAATAGTTTCTTTATTGCCTGAACCGAGAACATTGCTTTAAATATATTTCTTTCAACACTAGCTTCATACTGGCCTAAAGACCAGTGCTTTACAATTATCTTTTATCTTTCATCTTTTACTTCTTTTATTAATGAAACAAAAATGTACATCAACTCTCAGGAAGGGGGCCGCGGCCAACAGAGGGCTGCCAAGTGGGGAAGTTGATCGGCGGTGGGAGGATTCGAACCCGTGACCTTGACGCCCAAATGCCACGAGCTTATCTGTTCGGCCACCGCCGGCTCCAATTCCGGGCTGATTTCAGTCGAATTCGATGCACAAGCTTCGTCCTCCATCTTCTCAATCTCGTAATCTCACAATACCACCATTCTGACATTCCTACAAATATCAAAAATATAAATTCTTCATCCACGACTCGACAACCTACCAAATATTTTATCTATCAAAGGGACAAATGCTCCAAACAATCAGAAATGAATTTATTCCAAACAAGCGAACTTTTCATTGGTTTCCTATTTTCTCAGAATCCAGCAATCCGCATTGGTAAGTGGATTACTAACCCAAAATGAACACTGAGGGGGAATAAAGCTCCATATGTACCCAAATTCACGCGCTTTCTAGCTGCAAACCGCTTTGCAGTCGTTCAACAGCTTATCACACCTAAAGTTTACTTGAAAACGCATCACGTGGATAAACGAGACTTAGTCCGTCAAAACAAAATAACACGCATACGTACAAATCACTCCACGCTTAGCAACAGTTGGGAAAATGACCATTTGCCTTAATGGAGTGTTGCTCAAATTGATTCAACTCCGGAGTACAGCATGGATCTTCATTTTTTTGATTAGTTTGGATGCATAGTCTGATACTGGTGTTGGAGAAGTGTGATAGTATGTATAAACGCATAGGACTTTGGAAGAAATGAATTCTTCGAATTCTGTGGTCCTCGAATTTTGTGTTTGGCCTACACGGAGGAACACATCACACACAATTTAGTCTAACGGAACTAAAGCTTCATTTCGAGACAGTTATTTCCACTTGGTTTGTTCGAAATGGCGACATTAAAGTAATCCGATCTCATTTGTTTATCATAATTGTGATAATGTGTGAATATTATCGATACAGTTCGAGCAAGACGAACGTTTGGACGTTTTGTCACACGAACAGATGAATTGTTTAACGTAAAATAAGTAGACCGTTCGTCTCGTTGTTGAAAATTCGATAGCATCCTCTTACGGGAGTTCGGAAAAACAAAAGTCTAGCACAAGCATATGTAGGAAGTAGAAAAAGTTAGAATAGGAGGAGAAAAAAACAAGTTGTTTTTTTACGATATCCGCGTTTGCATGCCGTCAGATTTCGCGAACACCAGCAACATGGTAAGCAAACAACTTGATCGGAGAATGACACGAAACGGAAAATTTGTTCCTTACTCCAATTTGAACCATATTTTGATAATGTTATGGTTATTTTCTGAACTTTTCGTGAAAATAAATTGATACTGACGTGTGTATTTGCACGTGTGTGTGTGTGCAGGTATGGGAGAGGCAGGTCAATCGCTCGTGATGGCTTTCCACTTATGTACAGTGCCCGGAGAGTTGCCATTTTGTGGGAGAGTAGTTTGTCTCACCCAACCCTATCATCAGCAAAGCAAGATTTGTGGCTAGAATACACATTGGTTTGGGTACACAGTGGTATCACAAAATGTTTTCACCCGGTACCTTTAATCACCCTTCATTAGGTTGCATCCTCTGGCTTCTGTGTCGCTTTCTCTACCGTTTTGCATCAGTGAGCACACGCACGTACCAGTCACTGACCAGTTATCGACTCCCGTGTTGAGGACAAACGCGTTCGGTCAACGTACATGTGCTAGTGAAGTACCAGTGCGATACCGCCTTGATTTATCAGTACAAACCCTACCCTAATACGACTTCCGACAAGAAGAAATTCATAGGTTGTGAGGCACATATAAATTACGATACAATTACAACAACAATGCAATTAAATAAACATAAGAATGAAGGAAAGAAAGGAGCTGGGATATGTCAACCTTAAAAAGACCATCCTCGTAGGATCGAAGCGTTAACAACTGTTATCAAAGCTAATCTGTACGCCATGGTTATCGATTAATCACCTTATCCAGGCAGGTACGTCCAACAGGTTCTATCCACCTCTCCCAGCACAAAGAAACAAGCAACATTTTGGAGTTGGGTTCTGAGAAAATAAAACCCACATGTGATTATTTGGTGGACTGTCCACGGACTGTAATCCATTGGTTTGTGCATCACAGGGAGATGAAAACAGTGCAACATGACTCTTAGTTTCGACACACTACCCATTTTAACCGGGCCATTTTTTATCATTTGAAAGGGTAAACTCGATCAAGCCTATCTTGACTGAACGTAAACTGATTAACCGTTATTTCCTCCATACTTCTTGCTGCTCTAATGAATCAACCGTCGGCTATCCTAAAGCGATCAGTGGTTCGGATTCCAAATAAGCCAATCACTTAATTTGTAAACAGTCGTTTCACATCTAGCACAGACTAACCACACCGTGAATGTGACGCAAGCTTTCCGGGCCCTTCATGAGGTCAGTGGTCAGCAATCCAGGTTGGCAAAGTGTCGCCTCTTGAGCACTGCGGAAACTGTCACAATCCGTCTTAACAATCCTCCACTGTGCTCTCAAAAACGATTTGTGCTTGCGCTTCAACTCCCCTGGCCCACCCTCCGTCCCAATGCAAACCCTAGACAACAAAACAATTAACACAACAAGTTCCTGTGTATTCAGGTTGTGCACATAACACCACAGATCCCTTTCCCAGCCATATTTTTATCTGACTAATCCAATCCCTACTAAGGAAAATTTTTTCCAAATATATTGTGATATAATGGTGTGAGTACGAATCACTGAAAACGAGCTTGTTCGCCAACTTGTGTTTTCTCAATTGGTAAACAGTAACTCGCTGTCATTCTGCTTGTCACTGCACCTAACCTAATGAAATCATATATAGTTCTACGCTATTCAGAGTTTCGGAGTTACTGTTACCAGTTCCCTCGTGTGTGCAGTGGGTCCTAGCAACTACGGAGCGTGTCACTTGCACTATACCTATGACTTAAGTATCCAAAAAGGGTCTAGAATATCCACAGACATTCCTTCAAAAGTTAATTGAAAACGTTTTCGATCATGTAAAGTCCGAATTTGTACTTTCAATATGCACAATGATCACTGTTCGGCTTGTATTAATAAATCATTAAAGTCATCCATCGCATCTAGTCTGTTCTTTCTTTCGCATTCTAAGCCCTGAGGAGAACGAAACGCTTTTTCGAGGAGTTTCGTGAATGTTTCGAAATGTCTTCGGGGAGTGGCTAGTAGTAGCACTGTACACCAAGATGTTATTTCCTTTGAGGTACATTAAGATCCCTAGAAGTAGGTGTTTCTCATCATACAGATTTTGTTAGAATCCCTTGCTAAAATCTTAATTGGATCGCTAAGAGCGTCAATGGATTTGGGTGTTGGTTTTTGTTCTCCCTAGTAGGTTTCGCAAACGGACGGGAGAACGAAATCTCCCCAGAAGCACGCTACCGGTTTCACCGTTACTGGCGCTATTCAGGTATGCGTACCCTATACTCTCCTGTTCAACCGTCCCGATAATTGTGCGCTACGTTTGTTTCTCACTAGAATTTTATTTGAACATTCATCCTTCCGTATGCGAAACATACCACTATGAACAAAAATCAATATTTTCGCAGTCTGTTCAGATACTTCATATGGGTGGAATCCAAATACGGTGCATATGAAATCTAGAGAGAGCTGGTACCGGTTTCACTGAGGTTTTGGATTCACGTATGAAAAATGCGCTTTCCTCATCTACCTGATCGCATACTTTACAGAAGGCATAAACCAAACAATTCCAGTTGTGTACGGAATTCCTAAACACAAACGGATTAAGGCCCTGAGGACCTTGGCGGGATCTTCACGCAACATCTAACTTAGTTGTCAGCTCCGGCATCTCTACTCTCACTGCCAGTGTGTATGTACGTGTGTGTGTGCGTATGTGTGTGTGTGGATGGGTGTGAGTACGTTCACGCCCATTTGTTCTTGTGTGCCCCGATTGTCGAATTTGTCCCAGTCCTATAAGGCTGCTTATTGTTAGCATTGAAACAACTCATCTCCTCCTCCCATTTCCAGAAAAACATTTCGTTTCATAGACAAAATAGTAGATAGTATCGTGCTGTGATTTCGGACAACTCGAATCAGTGAACCGAGGGCTTATTGTTTGCTGTTTGTACCACTCCCGTACCCGGTCTTTGCCCATTCGCCATGATGAGAAATGCAAACATGTGCGATCGATCAACCTGCTACTCGATTAGTTTGTCATTTGTCGATTTTTTTCTCTTCGATTTAACTTCCCCATTCCACCCCACCCCACCTCACCTCACCCTCCTTCCGCCAAAAAATGTACGCAAACTTATCTAACACCAATTGATACACTCAAATACAGGTACACATACATTCATACCCATACATACGTACCTATATACACTGACAAAAGGGTATTTATCTATCAAATGACAGTTCTAACGAAAACATCGGATCAATCCACTCATTCTGATACTTTCACTTTCCTCGTTAGAATGTAAACTAGTAAAATTCCTATTGTATATTGCGTTTGCTGCAATGGGCTTGGCCTTTTTTCGATCGGACGAATCATTGTCAAGTCATCGGACAAACCGGTTCGAGGAGAAAATCATTTCCTTTACAATCTAGGCGTGCATTACAATATCAAAAATATTAGAATCTAGTTAGTTTACATTAGGTGTTCGGGACAATTCTTTTTCCGGTGTTCAATGAAATCCACGAGAATTTCGAACGAATGAATTCACGCCCCCGTCTGTTAGTCACGAACTGTTCTAGTGTTTAACCATAATAATCGGTCACTTGTCAATCGATTTTTCTCAAATTCTTATCATAATAATTCTTCATGTGATGTTGATCCTTTCTCCCGGGGCTCTGTGATCACTTCTCATTTGCCAGGTAGTGGAAGGTCATTTGCCTGGAAACCTGGTTCAACGATTTTAATCGAGCCAGTTGGAGATACCACTCTTCATTGATCGACCTTGGATGAGTGCGCGAACAACTGTGTTGGGACCAAATCAAACGGTTGTAGGGTTCTATCAATTTAACTGGCTTAGAACAAATACATATGGTTTTTACAACGTCTGCCTAGTTCCTTATCAAGTTATGCTAACCTCTGTCCTGGAACAGTGAGACAGACAAAAACTGTATCTGTGAAAACCGGAGTTGTTTAGATTCAGAAAGTTAAACCAGTCTGGAAATGGGCACAGAAAATGTGTGTTCATTCAGCACATGAAGTTTGCACAACCGCAAAATTCGCTGACTATCATAGAAAATAGATGAACTGAGTCAGTAAGAGGGCACACGACTTTCAAGTACACGCAGAGTAGACATCTGAAACTGGCTTCTACCTTATGCTTGTAAAACGTGCCACAAGAAAAATGCGCCATGCTCTCCGTAATGACAGACACAAACCCCGTTTTCTGACAGAAGCTGTCTGGTGCATGTGAGACGCATATATTATGAGCTGATATTTGAACAAAATCGATATGTCGGTCAACCGATCAGCCTAAGTATGCATTATGGTCCCGTTCTGTTTAGTCAGATATCTCTGTATCTTATCCTACGGACTGTTGCCGGGATGTAGATGGCTGTCATCAAACGAGAACAACTGCAGTGATATCAAATCAGAAGCACTAATTTTCTAGATTAATTCTCGTTCTCAGAATCCTGCCAGACAGGAATGCCTAGGAGAGGAAAGTGATAGTATGAAGTAATAGCCTAAGGACCGTGATTTAAAATCGTTCGTCTCTTGATTGCATCCCAGTCCCGGTTCAATGGATATGCACTGTTGCCGATGGGCACTAGCACGGATGAAAAAATCTGAACCGTACTTACATGGCTACTGATTAGCGAACTTGGGGTCTGTGTTGGGCACGGAATCGCTAGCGAACTATATTAAAAACATTACTAATATGACGTTCGGTTTTTACAATCATCAGTCGTCCACCAGTGTTGTCCGGTTTTGTTTGCTATCTCACAGCTCCGTCTATTAAAAATAGAAAACAAGAATGAAACTAGTCAAACGAACTGCAAGGCGATATGCTGAAAAGTACACATCATCCGATTGTCGCATAGAGCCATATCAACCAATATCTCCAATCAATGCTTGAGGGGATCTTGTAGATTCTATCCTGCTAATCTATTAGGATCTGCACGAATCAATACCAACTCATTTGTTCATCACCCCGTACTCATCTTCCAACCACTTCATTTCTCGGTAAACGGCCTACGGAGAGGTAGGCAGTCTGTGCTTACGTTCAACATATGTTCCAACCATTTTCACTCATTCAAATTGTGTTCTTTCTAAAGTAATTTTCAACAAGCGTATCCAGATTACCTGAAAGCTGCCAAAGCGAGAAATAGACTAATATTGAGGAAGTTGAAAACTATGACCGTCCAGGTGGAAATGTCCCGATATGAATAGTGTGACGATCATGAATGAGAAAGTGCGGATTTCCTACGTGGAACGGCACAAGGCGATGATAATCCAAAGGCAACTCATCTATGTGGTTGGAAGTCCGAAGAAACTTGAAGTACGGATATGAGAGGTTATCGGAAAACTGGGATTGTGAATTGTCGTGTCCACTTGCTTTGGCGCTTTCCAGATCTTACTCAAAATCTCCTGTTGTGATGATAGGATTGCTGTTTATCCAGTGCTCATCTCTACTAGACTAAGATATCCCCCAGAATGACTTGGAAACCAACAGCGCGAGCCGTGCACAACACTGATCTTCCAAACAAAATGGATAACAGGTGTGCGATGACTTGGAGATTACCGAGTTCGACAGTGCAGAACTGTTTGCCAAAATACCCAAGTGAATTTTGCTAGCTCATTCCAACCGAGGTTTAAGAAATTTGTTTACATTTGCATGACACAGGATTGTGGGATGTTGTTTGTTTTCACGTTAGAGTACCAACGGAATTCCTTCAACTAGAAGTCACAATTTTGGCTGCTCTGTTTGGGGATTTCGCAATGCCAGCTTTTCAATTATACCTGCGTGTCAGTGTCTTCCGAGATCGAAAAAAGTAACGATCAAAACCCACCGTTTCAATGAAAGTGTCGCATAAGTGAATATGGTCCTCTGGGATTTGTGAATGTTTGAATGCATTCACTTCTTGGCAGCTCATTTAGTGCACAGTGGGGAATAGTTGGCATGTTGCTCGGTGACTGCTAATGGTATGAGGATAGCGCTATCAGTCCGACATGAAATGAAAGCGGCATTGTGGTGGCGTTAGCATTACTAGCGGTGTTAACAGTAGTAGTCTTATTAGCAATAGTAGTAGTATTAATATTAGTATTAAAAGTAGTAGTAGTAGTCGCGGTGGTAATAATAAAAATAGTATTATTGTCATTGATATTAGTATTCGTAGTGACCGAATTGGTAGTGCCAGGATTGTAGAAGCGATAGTGACAATAGTGTTAATAGTAGTAATCTTAGCACTAGAGAGTGTTGTTATTGTTCATGTCGAAGTGTCTAGAAGCATTCACATACAGCGGAAAAAACATGCTATCTGATAAACTGCATTTCTCCCAGGCCACCTTACAAAATGAAGTTGTGCACTGGCTATTAATGTTTTTGTTTCCGTTGTGGTTATTGATTTTTTGTTGCTGTCGCGGCCTGTTCAATTGGAACCAGTCAATTGAAATGAATGTTGTCGAAAAATGAAGTTATTACAAAAAGAGCAGCAACACGGAAACTCACTGCTGTCCGTAAAATGGAAACAAAAATTTTGTAACAGAACCTTCCCCAAAGGGAATCTAAGTTCAAAAATGCATGTCAAAAAGCGATCAGTTCCTTCCAATTCAGTTAGTAAATTATCAAATAGATTCATGATTTAAATAAAGGCACGTAGTATTGGCGAATAAATGTTTTCCGACAATTCACTCACAGGCCGCTGTAGCCATATTTATATGATGCAAAACTGGTAGTGAGGAAAACAGTCACTCGGCAGGTAGACCAATTAATTTACCGATACAAGAGAGGGGGAGAAATACACTAGGTGTTGTCGCGTGACACTTGACGATCTGGGTCGATATAACAGATGAAAGGGAAATGGTCAGTTTTTTAGCACGGTATGCACTGGCCTTTTTTAGGCTCACGGCTCGAGCTTGATGACACGTATGGTGATTGTTTCAGAGAGGGTTCCCAAATTCAGGATCCTATCGCTTTCGATTCTTGACGTGGTACTCGGTATATAACACGAAATGTGCTATCCTGTCCTGCAGGATGGCCTGATTTAAGTAGAGGAACCTTAATAGAGTTGGGAACAGACTCATTCTCCCCTAGTATGAAACCGAAATGACCGGGAGTTTTCTATTCGTTTACATAAATTCCTCGCCGTTCGACTCAAGTATGTGGCCACACAGGTACACTTGAACTGACAAACGATCAATGGAGTGGTCAACAAAACCTTCTCAAATCTAACTGCGGGCGTAGTTAAGAACTGGCTTGCATTTGTAGCCGTGCTGAATGTAGCTTTGAGTAGAGCACAAAATACTCGAGAGACCTTCTCCGTTGCGACGAGGCCTTGAGGTTAAACACCACATGTTTTTATTTTTGGCGCGTGGTACAAAACTGTGAAGGTGTGCGTACTGCCTTTTCCACATCGCTTTCTTAAAAACACTTTCGTATTGAGCCGTCTGGACACCTTAGTCAGGAAAGTAGCATGCAATACAATAAAAACATTCAGCATAAGTGATGCATTTCCTTTGGATGAACAATGTTATACAATCAGGGTTCATCAATTTGTCTATTTTTTTGGATATCGAAAGCTGATTGAAAAAATTAGGAGGACTCGTCTTGGCAAGCGATTCGATGAAGCAAACTCCCAGTGGTATGGTCTGCCAGTGTAAGTGAGATATTATTGGTGATAGCTGTTCGGAAAGCAACCATCCTCCTCTATATGTAGTCCGTACACACCAAGATTCGACATAGTACGTGTACATTTTTAGCCCCAAAAGTAAATTAGCTTTGTGGAAAACGTCTCCTATCTCATTTAACATATTTGAACATGGTGCTTTTTTTGTTTCTGCTTTTTTCTGATAGAACGCGAATTTGCCTTCTGATAATATTGATAAACATTAGTTTACTTCAAGCTTCCATTAGAGCGGTTATTGTCACTTTGCGTAGTAAAGTAAATCAGTCAACCTGGATTGTTCAGTGTTAGTTTCTCAGTTCAGAACAGTTCACCTTAAGCTGGAGTTCTGAGGATTTGAGGATCAGATCATCAAAACTATTATTATTAATATTATTTTTATTGATCGGATGGTGATGGTGCAGATGATAATGATGATTACGTTTGTGGTGATAGTGATGACGACGCATAGAATGATGATGGTGATCAAAGCAAAGATAAACTGGATGATGGTAATTCAGATGATGAGGATTGTGTGGGAGATGACGATGTTTTGGCTAAAGGTCATCCGTGTCGTGGAGGCTCCCTTGAAGATGATGATGATGATGATGATGATGAAGATGATGATGATGATGATAATGACAATGATGATGATGATGCAGGTGATTTGAATGGCGATCATCCGGATTACTAATCGGAAAATGAGATCTCTCCATTGATGACGTTATTTTGAATGATAATATTTCAGATGTTGATTACTCAAAGAGGCTGACCCAAATGCTGATTTCGATGATGATGAACCGGATGTTGAGAACCCGGGTGCCAACATTTCGGATGATGATTACTCGTACACTGTTGAATCGAATGATAATTCATATGAAAATGATTCAGACGATGATTGTTCCGATGATGATGACTCTGCNGATGACGTTGAATAATCGGTCTAATTTGATGTTACTAATGACGATTCCCTTGATTATGAAGATGACTCGCATGAAGATGATTCTGTTGATGGTCGTGATTGGGTTGAATAATCGAATAATGATTCGGATTCTTCTGTTGATGATGATATTGACTAGGATGATAATGATTCGGATGGTGGGTCTGAAGGTGATAATAATATCGATGTTGACATCTCGGATAAAGATGATTCGGATACTGCTTATTCGATGAGAATTCTTCGGATGATGAATTGTACGATGAATCGTATGGTTATTATCCAGACGATGATTCGTATTATGGTAGTTCAGTTGATGATGATGATGATGATGATGATATTGATGATGATTGTGTTGATGAATTGAATGATGTTAATCCAGCTGACACTGCGGATGATTCGGACAGTGGTGACATTGATGATAGTGGGGTTAGCCTTATGCATTAGGTTCTCAACAGCCAATGTGACAGTAAGTGATACGAGTAGGTGATTCGAACACTGCACATTACAATCCATGGAATTGGGCACATAGGAAAACTCCCACATGTAGCTTAACTTAAGAGACTGTCATAGGTAGATAATAGTTGCTGGAAATTACCGTATCCAGTTGATTAAACCTTGTCGTTGAAACCCAAAGCTGACAGGCAACAAAACTCTGCAAGCGTTCAGTTTTGCAACATGTCAATAATAGCACGATGAATGAGGGCAAAGTTGCGGAAAGAAGCAATACTTGCCCTAATACAGCGAAACGAGTACGCAAAACCGCAGCCCATTGCGTGCGCGAGCACGCATACACACACACACAGGGCTAAACTGAAGGCCAAAGACCGTAGCTTTCAGTAGTGAAAATCGATACCGATAGCTTTTGCACGTGCCCGGTTTCTGGCCACCTGACTGTACACAGTATTCAACTTGTTGCCCATAGGTCAACATGATTGCTTTAATCAGATAGATCAAAATCAAAAAAGTGCCAAATGTTATTGGGCATGGACACCGCCAATGCTCACCAGGACACGCCTTTATCTTTTTATTACAAAGTAGCATGCTTTTTTACTTGTGTCTACTTCCTTTTTTAAAAATAATACAAGTGACTCTAGTTAAAATCTGGTTAGAATCGAGTTGTAGCTTCTGACAACTTAGACGCATGTGCGTACTTCGCGAGGGGATGTCTCATAACATCTAGAACCTATTACATGAATGAGGGGAACTCGTAACTTGTACTTTGAAGCTTGGAGTGGCACAGAGCCGCATAAGGTCTCGATAGGTAAGGTGTGGTAATGAACCCATTGACAGCAAATTGTCCACTACAACCGTAATGGCCGGTTCATTTGGAATTCGGACTCATGAGCCTTTTGGGGACTGACGCTTGATTCACCTGACTACCTCATTCAGCTGAAATTTGTTGCCGTTGCCTCAGCATACAATTTTCTTTTCCAAGCGTCGTGTTCAATTTCAACTAAGCAGTCACCTACGTCTTTTCATCACCCGGTTCCTATTGTTTCTCGTAAACATTCATCGAGAACAAAGCGAGTTCACAGATCATCGAAGAATTCATGCGCTTTATGCTGAACAAAACGGTAAATCTGTTACGCCAGAACACAGAGATTTCATACTCAAACGGTCAGCCGATTGTCCGCAAATAAGTGTTTTTAGCCTTCTGTGCAATATTCGGACCTAATGACAATCGGATTTCATTGCTTTTATTCCGTCTAGGAAGAATTTTTATGCCGAGCTGGACAATGTAAGTACACCTTTGTCTTGCAAAAGAAAAACTGATTTCTTGTCATTTATGTTCCTTCATGTACACACGACTGGCGGTGGCCAGGTGGCCTAAGCGTCTCTCACCGAACAACGTCGCAAGTTCGAATCCTAGATCAGCCGGTCACTTTTATGGTAGGTAATAATTCAGGTTCACCCGGTCGATCATCATACCTGACCCATTGGGACCTTTTGTGTTTATATGCAACTCGAAATTCCCTCGTCATGACTGCCGTCCTACCATTCTCTTACTCCGTGTAGTATGCGGCGGCTCCCTTCCATTCCAGTCATCCTTCAGGCATGTCGCAAAAAATTGACTGATCATGCATCTGACAGTGATCTAGCCGGAACCACTCATTTGTTTTCTATTGTCTACTTACTTTTGCATAAATATCCCTTAAAATGGCATCGCTCGATCATCTTGATGCCACAGTTCAACGATGTTCAAGTACTGCTGTCGGATGCCCTATCCGTGCGTGTCGTCATTCCGTTTTGTTTCTTGTCATAGAAACTTAGCATTACAATTCTTTCTGAACTTCATTGGATAATATTTTTCTACGCAACCATCAAGCTAGGAATTCCATTTTGATCAGCTCGTAGGCCAAAGCGTTTGTGGAATGAGTTCCGTTTTGGGTCACCGTACTGTGTCTAAAACGTTGTACCCGATGGCCCTCGACGAGTGTGGACAGTTGTTCGGCATTGTAATTCTGTTTTTTGAGATTTTTTCCCTCTGTCTTGTCCGGATAGGTCAAAATAGACAACCACAACCGGACACTTCTAATCTCGACTAACAAAGATCGTATTTCTCCCGCACGAATTCCATGGCAAAAGGAAAGATGATAATGTCCTTTCAGAAGTTGTTTTCAATACTCGTGCACTGTCTATCCTCGTTGTAACCTCGTCCTCTGGTCGATCATTCGGTTGTGAAACGACCTTAGACATTTAAAAGGTGACACACTTCGTGTTTCAATGTCCGCTTTTCAATGGCTTCTGGACTGTCAGATCGACGATGGTCGATAACGGTTTTGTTTTACCAGTGTTGACTTTGAGTCCAACCATCATCCTAAAGAGATCAATTTGACTGCTTGACTACTGAAAATTTATCACGCACAAAAATATCGCTCGCGAACTTCAGACTATAGGTGCAAACACTTTTTGGTTTAACTAGATCCCTTGGTAGCTGCTCATATCGTTGCTCAGTGTCCGATTTATGGGGTGTCTGAAAGCAGCGCCGACAATCCTATCACAATCGGGAACAAATTGCAAATTCTGAAAGCTTCTAATCGTGCACTCGCAGCCCGGTGATATTGGACGAGCAACATCATCGTAAAATCCTTACAAGTATATCAAAAGTACTATTCCTCTCTGTTCAGTTCTACAAGGCTCACGTTTGGCTGAACTGAAACTAGAGTCAGAGTCACTGAAACCGACCACAAGTGACCGTCAAATATTCGCAAGGTCACAGTATTTGGGATAATGTGAATAGTTGATTAGCGCCGCCTGTACCGTCACACAAATCCTCGATATCCAATCGAGTGCGATGATCCTACGCAGTTTTAAAGTGAGAGTAGCAAATGATCTGATTCCCGTTCGGTGATTCACGTCAAATAAAAAACGAAGAAAATGATGCCTGGTTAAAGTGGAAGACGGCGGATGGTATTCAGTTGTCTACTTCCATCCACTCACAATGACGAAGCAAATCACGTGTCAAATAATTAACCTTCCTTATTATTATTATTATTATTATTATTATTATTAATTATTGGTGCTGGCTAGTTCAGTGCCTCATTCAAGAAGCCTCGGAAACATTTCATGTCTCTAATTTTGGCTAAAACGGTCGGAACAAGGCATCGGATCCGAAACGACAGGAAGAAGAAAAAGAAAAACAAACAATGGAAATCCATTGAAAACTAGCGATTGTCTTGGTCTGTACCATCAATGAATCACTGTAAAATTATCAGCAGCCCCATTTAAAAGTATCAGTACTCTGTGTAACCTAAATTTTAGCTACTGACTTTCCTTTGGAATAGATTTCTTTCCACGATCCGCGTGAACTAGGCAAAAAATAAATGCAATGATTGGCGGACCGATTTTTGCAGAACTTTTTGCCGAGGATCTCACTTCACTGACTCAGTTCACGGGCCCAAAGCCAGGAATATTCGTGTGAACTACGATAAATGTTGGCGCATATTTTGCCTAACTACTCAATTCTTTCAGCGGGTCGAAAGTACATGGATCACGAAAAGTGCACGAAGCAAGCAATTGCGAGGTCTTGGGGTGAAAAGCGATGTAAATTACGTGAGTTCTGGCCATGTTTAGTAGTGTGCAGAAAGCAAGACACGTTTCATGTGTATGGACGGAAAGGGTTTTGACAACGTGGCTGATTAAAAGCACTGCAGTTGCAACAGATTCATCAGTTGTTTATATCCTGTTCGTCGGAAGAAAATCATGATTGCTGCTTTGTGAACAATGGCGGTGCTGTTTTTCCCAACATATTTCCAACCAACTATTTGCCGTTAAAGATAATCATTTCAGGTGCATTTTTAAAAATTATTTTGTACTACTGATTCGGCAATGATTATATGTTCCAGTAGACTGGCGATAGACAGTGAGAGAAAACCGAGATGGATGGATGATCGACAATGGAAGACCTCGAACTGGCCGCTTGAAAGCTGTCTATGACCGGGGCGAAAAACAAACATTCCCGTGATCATCTTGTCTGGTAGGTCGTCCTCCAACTGTTGAAGCTGCTCACTCCAGTGTTCTGTTGGGGCAGAAATCAACAACGGATGTGGTGTTTTGTGTAGCATAGAAAAATATCAAGATAAGCGTTTCCGTTTTAGTTTACCGTCTTCTCTAATGAGAGACATCACTGTGGAGGAGGTCAAAAGTGTACACGTAATAACAAAGCTCTCGTCGATGCGGTTGTGTGCTTACCACCAGCCAGCTATAAAAACAGCGGGTGCGTGATAGTACAAGCAAACCGACTCCTCAATGTAAGTGTATTATATTAAACATTACTAACAAAAACGGAAAAACTAATCTATTAAATGTATCATCTACGTTTACTACAAAAGTAATAGCCCCGGTATGTTTGATGCTTTTTGCATAAGTGAGAACAAAACACAAAAACAACGCAAAGCAGATTCGCATCGATTATTAGATTTTTGCATCTCCAAATTGTTCTTTTCGATATTTACTGAAGCATGCTACTAACTGATGTGAATTCCACCTATTGACACTTGGCTTGGCTTTGGATGCAAAATCAATTTGGCAACGTGAACAAGAATTTCATCTGCTCCAGTTTCATTGTTGTTTTAAATGATTCTGAAATTCTTTTTCGATTGTTGGCTCCTTGCAATGCTTCTTAGTCTTTTTTATTTCACTTTTGTTCTTCATCATCACAGATCTCCTTGTACTTCTTCGAAAAAAATATATTTACTTGTATGGTGCCAACATTTGTTGTTACTCGATTAGTATGATTTTTCACTAAAGATGAAGTTATGTGGTTAATGTGGAAAAGTGAACTAACTGGTAGATGATGCATTTGCGAAAAAATCCCATTTGTATATATCCAGGATTATTAGATTTTGCTTTCTGATTTGTGTTCCGTCACTCCTGAGTAATCATTAGGACAGCTTTATGCTTTTGAATGAACCGCTTTTTCACGTGACTATTCTGTATCGATGTCTTGCTTTATTATTCATTGAGGCTGGCTTAATTTTAGTGTCTAAGTAGATATGAGCTCCTGAGGTCAGATGATCGCTGAGTATGTGTACAACCGGTGAATTCCGACTAATGGTCAATGACAGATTTGACAAATCGGATTAATTGTTCGGGATAAAAGTTCCATTTGTTATCGGGACGGAACATCTGTGAATGATTGTTTCGAGCAATGAAATTCACGTCGGCATCTAAAACTACCCCTTTGCTTCAATCTCTTTTCCACACAGATAAAAGTAAATCTCTTTTTTTCTCACAGTTGCTTGCTTGTTCGGTAAACTCGGGCCAAACTGAAATGAATGATTAATTTACTCCCATTCTTCATTCATTTCCTATCCCTTTTTGGAAACGACGCCATTCGCTTCCGAATTGGAAACGTCATTCATTGTATAGCAAAATAAACATTTGAAAACGCATCTTTTATTTTTCATTAATCAGACTTAAACAATTAGCATTCAGATTTGAAAACATTCGAACATTCATCAGAAGCCGGGCTTAACTTCCCATGTTCCGTCAGACCTCGGAACAGATTGTTAGGGATGGAGTGTTTCAACCGATTGACTGATGCAGTCTCGGACAATTACCAGCCTGCATTGGATTGTTGCCGACCTCAAAGTTCGATTCTTTCTGATGGCATCAAAATGAAGCAGAGGGACTGAAGTGAAAGGTGGAGGAAAGGGACCGCGACTTCCTTCGCACAATCCAACTTTTTTTGCATCTATTGTTCATTTTTTCCCCGCAATTTTTCTATTCATAATTAGATTTTCACGGTTCGACAAAGTCACTTCTTTGTGTCGGCTTCCGTGAAATAGACAGTGGTCGTTTAGACCCCAGTTAATGACTCGTATACCGTTATTCGGCTGTGTGCGATTTCGTTTACAAGCTGTTTTGCATGTGTGTGTGTGTGTGTGTGCGTGTGTGCGTGTGTGCGTGTGCGCGCGTGTACGTATGTGTGCGTGTGCACGATAGTTGGTAAATGTGATCAAGTGTACGACAGAGAGAGAGAGAGAGTGAAAGAATGCACCCATCTTTGCTTTTCTCCAAGTGAATAGCACACGAATTTTCGAACAAACCTAATCCTATTAAACAGTTGCCAGTTAATCAGAGAAAATGCATTGTTCATTATCTAGAAAATTTGCACAAATTAAGTGCCATCGCGACGGATACAATGAGTGGGAATTTTTTCACCTTATTAAACCAAATTAACAAATAGTCGAGGTCGTAACAAGCAACTGGCTGCGACAGAAGAGACGTTGTGCAATAATAAATTTATTGGTCATTCATTACCTTTGATATGCCAGACTCACTCTTTGTCTAGTGACTAAATAAAACGGCAACAGATCACAATAACAGTTGATGATGAAAATGAATTTCCCTTTTGCTACGGATTGCATACTGTTTTGTATTATGTGTCACATTAGTTATTCATTACATTATTCATTGTGAAAATTCTAATTTTTTTTACTTAGCCCAAAGAATACCCGTTTTAGATTGTGCGATTCACAGTGGACAAAATTCTATCGTTCAATTTTGATCAGTCAGAACCAAAATCAATGGTCGATCGAGCATATTCGTTCATGAGATGGGGTAAATTACTTAATTCGTCATTCTATGACCTTCATTCCGTCTAGACTTTAAAAATTTGGCTATCACAAGAAATGTTTTCTCGGCTCGTCTATAGTCGCGTGATTTGGTCATTCGAAAACATGAAAAATATGTCGAAGTTCAAACAATTGTTTAGTCACGCTTACCACAATTCCACAATTCCAGCTGTTCATTCGTGTGATTCATTGAGATTCCTCATAAATTAGTCATGAACGTAACAAGCACATTGTAAAACCCCCAACACTGCCTACTCCATGAGTCAGACTGGATGAAATTCAGTCTAATTCGCACGATTTCCACTAGTCTGTCAAGGTCTTTAGAATCATCTTTTAGGATTGGGAAGAGGTTTTTATTTTCGTCTTATTCTGATGACTAAACTAATCTCGTAGGTTCCCAGATTTGGCGCGCCGGTTTGTTTCATGGTCACTGTTGGCTAGAAAATCATACGGTCCCTTCATTATGGACCATTTGTCATCTGGTATAGCTCTGTCTTGTATGATGGCTGAAGACCGATGATTCATGGATTCCTAGTTCAGAATTTGCAATCTATAGTTAGTCCCACATTGTCCATCCTCGATTTAAGTCCCACAACAAAAAGAATTTGTCAAGAAACTCATTTTTACTCACAATCAGTTCAAGTGACTTACCAATGTGAGGATTTTGGCATATGTCAATGAAGGAAGCATCTAAGGGGGCATAGAGAAGTGTTTTCTTTGGCGTATTTCAGCCGAGAAAAAAGAGAGCTGTATCTGTAAGTTTCTTCCTACAATATTCTGTCATTGGGTCACAGTTGGAGTGAAGCACACATCTGGCAGCATATCAGACAGTTTGCAGTCGAACACGAAAGTACTCGATTTACAGTCCATACTCAGTTTACGACTGAAATTAAAGGATGCATTACAAAACTTACCGAAACGTAGCAGAAGTCTACCACATTTCGGTTGGGAGAGGAACCCAAAATGACGGAGTGTATGTTGAACATGATGGCCGTTTGGTCTTCTGAACTTTTTCTTGATCTCTTAAGCTCCAAAGTTCTCTCACAAGGCCTATATTCATTACTGGCTTTAACACGGTCCCTCGACTGTGACTAAATGATCACCGGTTCCAATGGATCAGTTCTTCCCCGATCGGTTAGTAGCTACCTTTTGTATGTTCTAAATTTCACCTAGCATGAGATTTCCTGTCTGCTCAGTAGATTTCTGACAGTACTTGGGAAAGGTGACAGACATGATTGAAATGGTCGGGAGGTCTTTATCCTCATCTGAGGAATAGTACAATACGTCCAGAAAGACTACGCGCAGCAAAAATAATTACTCTGAGATTGAAGGAAATAAGAATACAAAGGTGTGAGTAATAAATCTGTATAACTTCATGATCTATGTACTATCCATACGAAGTACTAGTAAAATTTAGGTGGTCAATTTGCCAGTATCAGGGGACTTTTCGAAGTGTGCACGAATTTTCGAGACCCACTGTACAGTCCCACTTATGGATGTGCTTATGAGTAAGTGAAAAATCGGAAATGTGGAAACAAATTGACTGGCACCTTTCCGTCACCATGGGTAACCTTTTTTAGTGAAGGTTTTCAATCGAATCCTTTCGTGTTGGCCTTATTCATTACAAACTTGTTAGTCCAGTTATTTTTATGAAACTAGTCGATTCGTCACCTTATATTATCAATCTAACCTGACACTTACTCTTACTTTTCATCGCTTCCACGTGCTACATTACGCGTTTTGAACACGAATGTTTGCTGACCGTTACGCATCCGGTATCACTGCCCACTTCATTGTTCGGTAATTGTTTTAATCTTGTCGCACCACTGTTTCCAATAATAGTGCCACTTTTTGTTCCTGACGCGTTTTATTATGATTTGCTCTAATTGTCAGCCAACTACCCTGGAACATCAGTTACATGATGCCGTTGTTCCGCTTTGGGTCATTAGGACCGATTCCAGACGTTTCAGTGGGAGTTTCGCAAGATCACCAACATCGAAGTTCAGTTTGAACCAACCGGGGTTCGAATTCTGTCATTTTCCCTAATCAGTGCAGGTTAGTTCACCGAAGTTCACGTCCTGAATTAACTAAGTAATCACTGTTCTAGTGAGAAACCCATTATTATTATTAATACTATTATTATTATGCCAGTTGTCACACAATACCGATGATTCATTCTCAAGAGAGAATAATTTACGCCTATTTTACTCTGCCAAAAAGAAATGAAGGACAACGCTTTATCACTGAATCATAGCCGTAACTCAAAAAGTACATTTTTATTGTGAATGATATAATATTAATAACACAGCGACGTGTTGGTAGATTTAATGCGCCAACGTTTCGTACTACCGGGGTAAGTCTTTCTTCAAGGCAATTTTTACAATCAAATGACTGAAAGGAACGTTCACATGCCAACTGATTTTAGTGTGTTCGTGTATTGCTGTGTGCTTTGAAATGGGGTCAGGTGAATGATTTATTGTCTCCACGTCCAATGCGTCCACCGTGGGTGGTGGGGTCAACCTAAGCGGCGGTGACCCCTTTGGTATGCTTGTTTCTTAAATGATGTAGGGCTGTCCATATCTCCGAGATCTCTGCTCCGTCGTTCCGATTTATGCCAGGGGGTGGGGGCCTTATCGCCAGAAGCTCGGCAACCTTACGCTCATGCAGGTTCTGAAATCCACGTTGAAGTATTTTTTGCGTTTTCATATCTATGTTATCCCTTCTGCTATGGCACTGCAGAGCGATGGCTGAATCGCGCTTCAGTTTTGAATAAGCCGCCTATCTGTAGGTTGCACTTTCTTTCCCTTCTGTGTTCAGTTTTATCCCGCGTCGTCAGTTTGTCTGCTGGGTTTCTTGTCCAATTGTATTCAGCCGGGCATTCCTTGCAAACTGATTTGTAGATGCAATTGTCGTGGTCCTTGCACTACCGACCCTTGATCTTTAGCCTTTTTGATAGGTGGCTTTAAAAGTGTTATCCTCCGGAAGAAAAGTGTGAATATCAAAGATCACTGAGGACTCTTTCTTATTGGGCTTCCGAAGTACTCTGATCTGTACGGAATTCCGACGGAGGCCGTTTTCTTCTTTCCTTTCTTCTCATGTTTTGTTGACCACGCTAGTTTTCATTTGTTTTCTTAATGAGGCGTGGTGGGTAGTGATTGTCCCTGTAGGAATGTGTGTAGACTCTTTGTTCTTCGTTGCTTCGGTATCATCCACTGCATAGCTTTTGAACTCTGTTGGCTAAGCGACCAAGTAAGAATCCGCTTCACCGGCATGTGGATGAGCGAACTGAAAGTGCCAAATACTTATACCAATGTGTGGAATTTTCTATGGATGCCGATATTGAAATTTTCTTGAGTCATTAACTTTCAAGACGACAGGTTCTAAGAAGTTGATGACTCTACTGTGTGCTCCCCGATTCCATTGTGAAATTTAATGGATCTCTGTCAATTGCTATGAGAGCTTTGAAGAAAAGCTATCTTTTTTTGTTGGAACTTGAATCAATTGCAAAATGTATCGTCGACATACCGCAAACGTACAGGCGTGGGGGTGGACAAAATCCATTAGGGCTTTTGCTTCAACCGCGTCAGGAAAAGGTTTGCTACAATGGGGATATGGGTGATCCATGGCCACACATCCGTTTGTTTGTAACAACTCATGTTTAACGTGAAGTATGTTGACATGAGACAAGTTTATACCCTAATAAATTTCGGATGGAGCAAAGCACGGTGCGCTCTTCTAAAGGAAGTGTCGACTACTAACAATGAATTGCAAATGATGTAGACTGCTTTAATGGGTACATTGTGTATAAAGAATCCACGATCAAAGCTCAACCTGCAGCTTCATCACCTTTCTAGCTCAAAGTTTTTTTAAACATATTGGGCGAATTCCGAAACAGCATCTCTGATGTTAACTTACTAAACAACTTCTGATAGGGTTTTTAAATAATCCCACTGAGATATTTTCCCACCCCTTGTACGTTCACAAGAAAGTGCAGTCTACAATTGACGAATTGGTAAATCGGGTTGTGAATTTTTGGTAAACGTTAAAAATCTCCGCAGGTCTGTTGGTTTTTGCCCAGTGAAACCATAGAGATTTCCCGAGTTCTTCCTTCAACCTGATAGGTACTTGTTTGCCTGGCCCTTTGATTTGTTGAAAAAAAAAGTGATGAGTTCACTTTCCTTCTTTCTAATTTCCTCCGTAAGGGCCCATCCGTCGGTGCTCCGCGACCTTGACTCATAATCAATTGTGAGAATAACTGTGACATTCCTTTGTCCGCTTTTGGTGATGTGGATTGTTCGATTTGTTTTAGGCTCGTCAGTGCCTTTCCTTTTCCTCCACTGTGATGTTTGTGAATTGGTTGTTGTTTCTTAAAGAATTTGCAATATCCTCAATCTAGCTTAATTGGCGTTTTCTCTGTAAGGTTCATAAGCTAGTCCAGTGTTTGGGTACAATTTCTTCGACATCATGGGTTTTCTGGAGATTGAAATTCAGGCCTTTTGTAGTAAATTGCAAACCTAATGGTTGTCAAACGACTGCTGGATTGTTGCACTACAATATATTTTTGGGTGTTCAATTTTTTGTAGTTGCCTGACCTTGATTCGGTCCCCGTCCTCGGTCGTTTTTGCGAGATTAGTTTCGCGAACTTGCGTTTTTTGTCTCTTTGGGCACGTTTTAAACGCATGTAATGAACGTTGTTCAACGACGTTCGAACTTGTG